>CM042160.1:39788657-39936554 GCA_023376005.1 Doryteuthis pealeii | reverse complement strand
AAAGAAGAGATAACGAGTTTGAGTAAGAAAAACAATACAGGAAAAATGAAGTGCAAAAAGCTTTGTGTGAATGAAGCATGAAGCAACATGTGAAAGTGAAACAAGAGGTGATGAGCCAAGTGGTCATGTGACAGTGGTCATGTGACTGTGAGTGGTGAAAGAGTGATAGAGAGAGAGATAGATTGATAGAGATTGAGAGAGAGAACGAGAAGTGACAGTGATGGTGAGTTATAGCCACTCAAGAGAGAAGCAGAATAGTTCTTTTTCCTTCCCCCCACAAAAAAAAAAAAATTAATGTAAATATTTAAAAAAAAAAAAAAGATAAAAATCAGAATTTTTCCATTTTCACAATTATAAGCATTTTTTTTTTTTTTCTAAAAAGAGAAGTTTATATCAAAAAATGCATAAGTAAGAGAAGAAAAAAAGATTTAAAAATTCACAAAAAAACATAAACCTAAAATTACCTTTTTTTTTTTCTTTTTTGGGTAATGAAAAGGTTTAATCAAAACAATTATATATAACAATTTATACGATAATGGAGTTTTACCTTGGTGTATCCAATTAAAAGACACTGAATTATATTTGTTTTTATAAATATGACTCTTTCTTAGAACATGAGAAACTGTACATTAATTGAAAGAAAAGTCTTATGGAAGCAAATTACAAGTAGAGAATCAGAATATAACATTTTGGTAAATGGAGGGCAAAATTAACTAATTATTGTAATTGATATGAAAAAAATAATTGACAAAAACATTTAACTGGAATCAAAATACTTATTATGCATGTAGAATTTTCTATTTGAAGCAAGAAAGAATTATAATAATATATATTTGTTGACAGTTGATTTGTTTTAATTTTTACCTGCCCATCTGTTTGTGTGGTGATTTTCATCTAATTATTTACTTATAATAGCCCAGAAAAGGCTAAAGTTTAAAAAATAGATTGCAACATTTGATAGTGGAAAGTTCTTGCCACAAATTTAATGTTCAAAAGTAAAATGAGGAAGATGGACATATGTTAATACAAAAGAATTTGGGGAGGGGAAAAAGAGAAAAAAAACCATAATAAAGAATTATAATTAAAATGTATTTTTAAAAATCTTTGTTAAATTTTAAAACAAGTGGAAATTTCTGTAATGTTCCTTATTGAAGCTCTAGGTTAGATTAACATTATTGTATGTGTTAATTGTTAGACAATTTTTGGTCTAATTGGAAAAATTTTGAAGAGCAAATATTTGTGACCCTTACAACAAAACCCCATTAAAATCAGTTCAAAACTTTGGCCAGATAATTTGAAGATTGACATAGAGCTAATACCCTTGGGAAAGGTATGAATCCATATATTCTCCCTCCAACTATGGGTTGATAGTAGGGCAGACTGGACTCTTTGACCTTGGATAGGTAACTAATCTAGGAGAAGGAAAACTCTGAATTTGAAAAGCCTGAGGTCAGTCGTTGATTAGGTTTGTGGCATTTCTTGTACCAATTCTTTTATATCGACTGAGCCAAAAAGTGTGGATGGTCCAACACAAGCCTTCACCACTATAAACAAAACCACTGTGTGGGTTGTTCATTGAATCAGCTCATGTTATCTAATGAACTCTCATGTGTCAAAATCAACGAGAGAGTACATTTGTTTTTTCATGGCAGGTTTCATAATTTTGTTCATGCATTTTTAGTTAGGCGTGTAACTCCTCCACTTAGAGATTCCTACTATTAAAATTTCTGTATCTTAATGTCTAGAGATTTTGATTTTACAAGTGAATAATAAGAAGATTGGTTACTTTATTCAGACAACAAGAATATTAGCCAAAACAACTTATCGAATGATAATGACTTATCTCAGAATGTCAGAAAAGTTAATAGTTTATTACTTTAATTAGCAATGCTCACAAAAAAAAAAAAAAAAAAAAGATTTAAAATGAAATTTTGCCATAACAAATATAATATTTATAAAATATGAATTGATGAGATTTAAGTTTTAAAAATTATCAAATTCCTAGTATTATTTGGATTATTCAGACTATTGTCCTCATCGTTATTGTTATCCGTACAATGTTTTGGACAATTGTACAGATAACAATAAAGATGAGGACAATATAGTCTGAATAATCCAAATAATACTAATTATCAGCCTCATCTCAAAGATTCAGAGAAATATCAAATGAAAATAAAGCACTTGAAGTTGGTAAAACTGTAGACAAAAAAGATCCTTATTTTCCTGAAACTTTTGGACAATGTATTTTTTCATTGACAAATCCCATTTACAGCAAAAACTATTCAAGATAAACAATGAAATTTGGCATGTATATGTAAAATCTCCTGGCGAATATTATGGAAACCTTAAAAA
This sequence comes from Doryteuthis pealeii, assembly GCA_023376005.1. Taxonomy (NCBI): domain Eukaryota; kingdom Metazoa; phylum Mollusca; class Cephalopoda; order Myopsida; family Loliginidae; genus Doryteuthis; species Doryteuthis pealeii. The sequence continues at coordinate 39,934,202 of CM042160.1, read as the reverse complement.
AACATAACTCCTCATTTGAGCTTCTGCTCATGGCACCCTACCTAAAATGCTGTAGACATTTGTATTTTTGGTGGATTCCATTTTAAAAAATGCTTATAAATCACTATAACCCATAAATCCTGTCAAATTGTGCTAACTCTAACACAATTCCCTTCACACAGTTTGCCTTAGTCAATGAGAAACCACTGACTAGGTCAGTGAAAGGTGAACTGCTGTCAATCACTTCTATAATGGTCATTATATGATTCAATGGTAACTTTCCATTTACGAATACTGTTATTTAAATTCTACTACACTACAGTACATAATTTGTAGGCAACCACGAATTATGTAACACATAATTCAATTTCTTTTGCTTGATGTTTGTTTGACAGGATTTCCATGGTCTACAACATTTCAGGGTGCCATGAGCAACAACAAGATTTTGGTAGATGTTTGAAATAGCTATTAAAAGTTCTTCAAATAGATGTCCACTCAATTGTTGTTTAAAAATGTTTTAAGACTGTCTGCAGAAAAAAAAAATAGTCATATGTATTTTACAAAAAAACGAGTAAAAAAAAATGTTGAATTTGTCATGGCACAAAAGGAGAAATAATTAAACAAAAAAAAAAAAACCCTCACAAACTGCAAACAGGGGGAGCAAACAATGACTTAAACAATTGTCAAAAAAAGGGGTTGATTGAATATAAATAAAACATTCTTAATTGTCAAAAATGAAATTAGAGAAATGTATTGAGTCCTTTCAAACAAAAGGAAAGATTAAAAAAATAAAAATAAAAATAAAAAGCAGGAAAAGATAACTTGAAAGAAAACAAAAGACGAACTCTCTTCTAAATGAAGCTGCTTTTCAATCTACATATTAGCTTTGAGGTCTCAGAAAAAAACAAAAAAAAACCCTGACTGGAAGCAAAATACAAAGAGAAACAAATAGACATTGAGCCTAAAGACAGTGTTTCCGTCAGTTAATGAGCTGGTAATGGTGAAGACAAAGAAGCAGGCGGAGTGAAATGGAAAAATCATTTATTTATATGAAAGTTTAAAAATAGAAGAGTGTTTATGTGTAAGGAAAGAGAGAGAGAGAGAAAGTAAATTGAAGTAGGTAGGTAGGTAGGTAAGTAGGGTAGGTAGGCAGAATAACTAAAGAAGAGTTAGGGAGAGGGAAGGGCTATAGAGAGGAATCCCCCAGTGTGGCAGTCATAGAGACGCCTGAATATACTAGCTGAGCATCCCTATTCTAAGTAATTAAGCAGACACTCAGTTCAAGCAAAATTATTTTAACTCGTATATTTTGTAGATATCATTAGCACTAAAGAGTTCCCAAATATTAGACTTGACCGCCTTTAAATCAGGGCCAGTTTAGATCAATCGGTAGAGCATGCGACCCAGAACCACAAGGTTCCTGGTTCGATACCGGCCCTTGCCAGTTCAGCGTATGAGTAGCATAGAGATCTGTGTGGTATAGTGAGGAGCTGATGGTAGGTGTGGCGCTCCACCTTAGATGCCAAAACAATCTACTTGGTCTAGCACTAGTGAAAAGGTGACTCCCTTGCTGTCTGGCTGATACCAACTTTAAGCCACCCCGATGATTTTACTTTACCTTTAGATCAAAACCATCTTGATTATTTTTAATCTCAATTACCTGTAACAACAGATAAAACCTCAGATTTCAGAATCCTAAGTGTTTTTCTTGATCACTAAGTCAAGGGTCACGTTAAATTCTCAATTATTTTGAAACAGTTTTGTTGGTATATAAAAACAACTTCAAAATAGAAGAGAGTGCTGAAAAGATCTTGGTCTAACCAAGAAATGGTCATTCCGACCATTTCTTTTAGAAAATTGTATTTTTAAAGAAACTTTAGAAACAATGTGTCAAATGTGTTTAACATCTGGATAAATATGTAGAATAACATATATTTTTCCTGACCCTCGGTCATTCCCTTCTTGGTAAGACTGAGAACTTTTCAGCATCCTTATATTTGTCAGCACAAATCTTTCTATAAAAAAATGTGGAATTATCATTATTATTATTATTATTTTCATTCCTGTGAGTTTTTTACTCAGCGTTAGCTGATGGCTTTTCGCTGGAGTCTGGGTGACAACAAGTCTCCTCAGGTCTCCAGGACTCTTTTGAGTATTCTAGCTGATTTCAGCAATGCCATTTTCTGGATGGTCTCAATTTTTTCCTTGGATTTCCAGTTCCTTCAGTCTTTTTTCCAAGCATTTACTACAATTGGTATGACTTTCACCCTCATATTCCACAGTTTTTTTCAATTCTCTGGCAAGGTCCTTCATGTTCACCCTGTGTGATCTGCTGGAACTGCAAAATCTACCAGATAACAAGTTCTCTTTTTTTTTTGTTAATCAATACTAGGTCTGGTATTCTACCTGGGATAAGGTTATCTGTCTTTATCAATTATTATTATTATTGTGTCATGATCTTGGTTAGAATGTTGGCTTTTGTACCCTTCAGCTTTTTTTCAGATCTTTGTCTGTTGTTAGTAACATAAAAAATGAGAACAATCTGTGGATTTGAATAAAGGATTCAATTCAAAATTCCTAGAAGGTTGCTGACTAAAACATTTTTAAAAAGGATCAAGGTACAAACAGCCAAAATGTGATGGCAATAATAACAACCAATATGATATCACTATTCCAATGAAATCAGGGTACAATAGAAATATTAAATTTAGGAGAAGTCATTTTTAAAAAGGAATGAACAAGTGCAAAAACAGCATAGAAAAATTAATATTCAACTTTCCCACTCATTTCTGTTCACTTATACAATATTGTCTGGGTTGATTTTTGTTTCTAAATAATTGTTTTCTATAACTTTGAATTAGTTATTATTTGTACTGTCAAAAGTTGCTAGTAAGGCATATTTGTAGTATGGAACATAGTAAGATTATACACCAAACTATACAAAATTTATTTGCTAATGGGAAAACAAGATTCATTGATCTATGGTTTGCCAAACTATTCCCAGTTTAATATTCCTCATGGAATTCTACAAAGAATGTCTATTATATTTTCCAAATGAGTAATTGCTATGTTTAAAATTATTTCTAGAATAAAATGGAACAGAAAAGAAAAATATAAAACATTGTCTTATTAACTACAAAGAAAAAGCAAGGAATAGAATTTTTAAAAAGATGAAAGGAAGGGAAAAAAATATAAGGAATAAAAAAAAAAATGACCCTGTTCCTTAAAGAGATCATTTCCATAAAGAATTCCCTCTGGAGTTTTCTGTCCAATCAACCCCCAAAATCAAAAAAACAGCAAATCCTGAACTTTCCTCAAATTTCTCTCAAACTGACCAGGAATATGGTTGCAATAGCAATTCCAAGAAATAAATAATTTATAGGTGGTTTCCATTGAAGATAGTATTCCTTTTATTTTTACTAATAAAGAATAAATCATATACACACACTTATACAGATATACACTTATTTAACATAAGCTGACATTTTTTACATTCAGATATATCCACATACACCTAAAAATGTCTATGCAAATGTTCCTTTTTTTTTTCTTTAATTAAAAGAACATTTTTTTGATCTTAAGAATCAAGTGTGAAGTGGCATAGTAGTTACTGACTTGGAAAATAATATCAGTGAACCAAGTTCAAATTTTGTTCTAGGCTGCTTATGTTTACTATGCACTAATGTCCTTAGGAAAAACATGAATCCACATCTCTCTGTCATATGTAGATAGTAAGTTGTAATCCTATAGCCAAAAAGGGTACTCAGACAGAAAAAGAAATCTACAGTTTTGCAGTTGCTGTAACTGGTCCCCAAGCCTTGTTGAGAAATGAGGTGGGGTCAGACCAGTAAAAACCTACAATTTACTACAGAAACAATAAATCTTCAATAGACAAATCTCATAGTGTTCAAAAAGTTCTCAGTGTCCTCTTTTTTTAAACTAGAGACTGAATACACAGTAAAAAATTAAAAATTTTTAATTGGAACCCCCCCCCCAAAAAAAAAAAAAAAAACTGAGAAATTTAGTATACACCTAATATAATAGTATTTATCTAAATGTAATAATATTTCTCAAATCTGATCACAATTTATTGATATTTACTTTGTTTTGTCCAGCACAAGACTAAACTGTATAAAGATGAATAAGATTGTGTTACACTAATCTTCCATGTTAGGAGGACCAGTCCTAAAAATAAACCTTTGTAACTCTAATTCAAACATTCACTATCCTCACTAGCTAAAAAACTGTCCAACTATTTCAACTATAAAAGCAAACTTCTTAAGTAGATATTTACTAAACTTAGTTTGGCAGAAGATCACTCAGTGAGGATCAAACAAATGTTTTTTGAGACAAACTTGGTCATTCAGCATCACTTTATATCAATCACCTATGAAGACTATCTATTGCTAACCTTGTCAGCAGGTGTTTATACTACAAGAATTAAATGTTATTTCCAAATTGATAAGGCTTATTGGTACATGTTTGAAATCCTGGTTTTTGTCTTTTGATTTCTGATAATGGGCTTTACTCATTTGCCACTTTTAATAAAGTTTTAATCCTTAGTCCTTTGCTTTAGCACTAGATATATACTTGCAGAGATGCTGATAGGTACGCATCCTATGTTCCTGACGCATTAAAATTGTATCCATGCGCCCTGGTGTTTTTCTTTTTTCTTACCCCACCATTTCCAGCTTACTGTAAATACATTTCCAATAGTTTCTTAGAAAGGAATTACACTGTATGGGGTACAAGGTAGGGGTTAGATGGCTTTAGTTGTTCATACATAAAAACTATAATTTGTTAAGAAACTTTACTTGAGACTCATCAAATTTCCCAGGGAATCAATTCAAATCAAATACATACGTCCCAGGACGCACTAAATTAAAAAGCTATTAGCATCACTGTACTTGTGCAAGTTTATGCAAATGAATTTATAACCAGTAGATATAAAAGATTTTACAAGTACTTGATTGCATGAAATGAAGGTATTTTTACCTTTGGTTTAGTACATCTGGGTGTATGTAATAGTCACCCATAAGGTAATGACCAGTTGAAATCTTTCTTAATGTTTTAGATAAGGGCTGTTCATTTAACATATGAAGACTCTAAGTCAACATGACTAAATAAGGGTGGAATAGTTGGCAACACTTTGTCCTAATGCCTTTTTTAATACTAAGTTTAGCATAAATCCACTTCACCTTATTCTTGCTATATATCTTGAAAAAATGTCTTGTCAGTGGTATGCAATATAAGAGAGAAGAGAGTGAATGAACACTTGGGTAAGTCATTCTCTCTTAAAACTACTTTAAATCTCAAATCAGTTGTAATATAAATGTTACTTTCATAGACAAACTTTGCTGTGAAAAACCAAACAGATTTTTTTAATCAAATTAGTTTCTATCTCATATTTTTTTCAAATATCCAACTTTTTGAATTATAATTTTTTTCCAAGAAAGATAAAGATTAACAGGTACTTTATCTTGTCCAACAGAGGCATTCAATTCCCTGCTGTGTTTTTACATAAAAACCCAACAGGTTTTGATAAACAATACCAAGCATTCTTGCTGATCATCAGATAAAAATATATCTGTAAATAACCAAGGTTATTCTTAAAACTATTTATTTTCTAAAAAATCTACTTGGAACAAAATCTAAATAACACAGTTTTGTACACTTTCAAACAAGGCTTACAAACAAATCTCTCAGTTACTGAAGAAAGCGATTTGATAAACAGGAAAGAAAAAAGGAAACCTGTAAACAGCACAGAAAAAATTAAAAAAAAACTTTCTTTTTTTTTAAAAACTCTTAAATGAGTGTAAGTGACAAATCATTCAAGGAATTTTTAAAAAATCAACAAATCTCAAGAGAATCATGAAGATATGCTCATTAATTATTTTGGAAATGTCTCAACAGTTCATAAATAGTTCTGAAGGAAAACTGTTTAATAATTTTATAGGTCAATTATTTAGATTAGACAAATCTTGAAACAAAATCAAATCCAAAAGGAAAGCATCAAAGAAAAGTAAAAAAAATAATCTAAATAGTCAAATGTTGTAGACTTTCAGATGATAGAATAAATAATTTAAAATAATTGATATACCAAATTGTAAAGGAAGTGTTCTCTCACTATAAAAACAAATCTTTTTCATAAGCTAATCAAAAATTCTTTAAATTAAGCCATTTTAGTAAACTTTACAACAACCCTGAAAAACACTACAAACAAAGCAATGAAAAAAACCCATCTTATTAAGAGTTGATGAAATTCTCACAAAATGAGAAAAGTATTGTCTTCAAGATCAAATTATTGAATCATTATCTACAATGATTATTTGAAAGCATAAATATTTGGAAATGATAATTTAAATCATCTTACAGTTCAATTCTGACTTCATCTAAACAGATTATTTCAGAAAAGGTTGCAAAATAACCATGGTACAGAAGAAGATATGATTTCTATTATTTATTTTTTTAATATAACCATTTCAATAGAAAGACTTAAACTTTTCAAACAATATTCTAATCAGCCCTGAAATAGAAACCAGTAACTGAACAACATTCAAAATAGCCATGTGATCCTCAGAAGTCCCAAAATGTTAGACTAATTTTAGGGTATTAGTGTGGTTTCTACCCTGTGATAGCATCTGCATAACAGATCAAATTATTTGTATTATTCAGACTATTGTCCTCATCTTTATTCTTATCTACACAACGTTTCAGACGATGTGTCCTCCAGCCTTCTTATCTGAGTGTAGCATAAGCCTACAAATGTGAGACTCCAAGTAAAGAGCAAACTCACTAAAGCAGTTTTGTGAAACTAGCTTGTTAACCATTACTACACAGTGAGGCTTTCAGTCCAGCCCTGTTTTTTTTTTGTTGCTTTTTTAATGTGGTCATTTTATATTTGCTTCTTCAAATTCATCCCAAATAATAAAAATATTTTTTTTTTTTAAATATCAAATTAGATTCTTAACATTTTTATACCATTTATTTTATAAAACTAAGAGCAAAGTTTAAATATTTTTATTTTAAATTAATGAAAATTAATTCAGTCAAACATTTTAAAATGATTATTAATTAAAAAAAAAACATTGTTTTTTTTTTTGTTATTATTTTCGAGTTTGTAGTTAAAATCTAAAAATAATTTATTTTGTAATGGAATAGAAAATTACCAAGTTTATATTTTGTTATATTGTAAAACAACTTTTTGCTTGTGAATAATTTATATATATAAATTTTTTTTCATAAATTAATGTTGATATTTAGAACTTAATAAACTTTGACAACAAAAAGAAATAAAATTCTTAAACTGTTAAATGATCACCTTTATCTAAAACATTGTTTTGTAATTGAACAACAAAATATAAATATTCATTCCAAAAAAATCTTAAATATATTATCAACAACTATTAAAAACTTACACTGTCCTTATAAAAGTAAAAATATTTTTCATATTTAAGAACAGCCTTCTTATTTCTTTGTCTAATCTGATATAATTTTAATTCTTCATTTAATGAAACAAATGACTTTTGCTTTAAAAAAAACAAAACTTGTGTTACAAAGGTTATTATGATTATAATGAATTGATATAACCATTATTAATTCTTGACTAGTATTTCTTTTATATCCATTTTAGTTTCTATTCATTGCAACCAGTCTATGGCAATGACTAAAAAGTACGGATTGGAAATAAAGTATATGCTCCACACTATTTACTGATGTCTGTAGACTGACAATCTGAGTAGATGCAATAAAAAGCAATTGAAATTAAGATGAAAAAAATACTTTTCAAAAATTAATAATGGTTGACAATGCTTCATCTAATAATAATAATAATAAAATCAAGATAATATTAACAAAACTTGAAGAAAACAATAAAATTCTTAACATTTCATTAAAAAAAAAACTTGAACAGCATTCATATTCATTGGCAAATAGAGTTTTTCAAGACAATAGACTTGGAAAGAACAGACCCAAAGCGCTGTGACTTTAAGATCTAAGCATTGGAATAAAGAATTTCATGCTTTCAAAAATTAAATGTCTTTCCCTTATTTGGTATAAAAGAAATGACACGTGTTCTCACCTGGCAAATATTTAAGCTCTGGAGCAAGAAAATAGGGAATATTTCCTATAAGTCATGGATGTATATTAGTAAATACAGAATGGGAATATGTCAGTTTATACGTAAGTATATATATATAAATATATATCCCTAAATATGTGCATGTATAAACAAGTCTATTTGCATATAGATTTACATAAGCATAAAATTGCATATTGGTACATATTGATTTGTGTGTGCCTGTGTGTATACATACATACATACATACATACAGTGTATCTTGGTTAAATGGAACATCAATTATAAGAAGCAGTTGATTGTTTATTAGAACTAATTGTGTAAAAACAATGGAGTATGTAATATTTTGCCCTTTTTATGCAAATCTATTTAAAAGGACAACTATTTATAAAGTCTAAAATTTGTGCTCTTGATGTTTTCCATTAAATGGTGATCCACTGTGTGTGTGTTTGTGTGTGTGTGAGTGTGTAGACAAATTTTAGAGAATCTAACAGCTCTGTTGATGTGTGTAAGTGTATAAATAGGTACATCAATAAATCTGTGGACTAATGATGAAATAAATATTTATTTTTCCAAATAATTCAGTGGTGAATATTAACGACATAAATTGGACATTATACAGTGAAAACTTCAAATCAAACTTCAGCTATGAACTATATGTCAGACTACAGACTTATTGATGCACCCTCATATATGAGACTGAAAAAAGTTGTTGTATAATGTATGTGTGTATGTATGTCATATTTTTATACATGTGTGAAAAAGTATTTTTTACAAATTAGCATTTATTTCACTTATAAAAACAAACAATTGTGTTTCTATTGGCATTAATGGAAACAGCTATCCAATTATTATTTTTTGTAAAAAATAAAGCACCATTTTGTTTTAACAAGAAAATTTCAGGTCTATTTAATATCATTATATGAATTAATAGATGTTTTGATATTTATAATGACCTAGTGCAAACTAATTTTTAAAATTAGCAATAAATATTATGAAAAAGATCAAGAAAAAATGACTCAATCCAGAACCTTATAATTTCTATTTCTAAAGTTTTTTTTGTTTTTAAATTTCAAAATGATTATATTTAAAAAAAAAAAAAAAAAAATTTTCTTCTCAAAAGTAAATTAGTTTGTATTGTAGTGGTTTTAATTTTAAAATCAATTTTTAAATAAATTATGTTTTTAATGGAAAAATTCCATTTAAAAGGGAAAATATGAAAATAAAATTTTAGCAGAACAAAAATTGAAAAATTAAACAAAGAAATAAGATTTATGCTAATTTTAACTGATGATATATATAAGATATATGATAATTTTCTTTTTTTTAAATAAATAAAAAATATAAATAAAATTAAAACCATTATGTGCATATGTGCCCCACACACACAATGTGGAGATGTGTGAGTATATATATATATATATATATATATATATATATATATATATACACACACACACACATGTATGTGTGTCTGTGTGTACACATACACAGATAAAGGCATAAGTAAAAATGCAAATAATTATTGATAAATTATACAAAACAGAAAATTAACAGAATTTTGGAACTATGTCAAACATATTACTTTGAAGAATTCAAAAGTCAAAGAACTTTGGTGCTAAAAAAATATTAACACATACAACAAAAATAAAAGATTTCAAAAGAAAAATAATGACATATAAAGATTGACATTATAATATTAGATGATGGTAGCTTGATTCTTCCAGCTTTTCTTGTTTTTAAATTTGTAATTAATATGAATTGAAAATTTTCAACATCAGAATGAATAATGAGATTAAAACAATAACCTTTACACATGCAAATACCAACTGTCTTTGACTGCTTGTTTGTGTTAATAAATCTTATTATTACCAATGTGAGTAAGAAAAGAGAGAAAAAAAAGTCTTAAATGTCTCTGTCATTCTAGGGTGTCATTTAAAAGAAGTTTGTCAAAGTTTAAAGAAAGCAAAATAAATATTTTTAAATCATGGAATATAGAAAATAAAATTTAAACCAAGGGAGTTTCATATTTACAAAGCTTAGCTTAGTACAGAACAAGTCCAAATAGATAAGATTTCAATCTTTCAAATAAAGAGAGTCCTATTGACTTCCATGCTTGCTTAGCATTTGAAGTCTTGGCTTTTATCAGGATTTTTAGCACTGAAGGAAAATGTGTTAATTATTTCAGCCATGAGGCAGGTCCAAAATACTATGTTTAGCATAAAGCCACAAATATTATGCACCCTGTGAGTATCAAATTCACTACTGCAGCAATGTCCTATAAGACCAATTTATTAATCACTGCATCATGGTGAGACACATAGAACATAATAATTTTCTTTATTGTTTATTTCAGTGTTCTTCTTAACTTGACTGTTGCACATCTTATGACTGTGGAAATATACTTTTGCCATTGTAGATATATATCAGGTTTTATTATTTTAGTCATCCATACTTCACCAGTCCATGCATCAATTAAAGTGAGCTTTCATCACATTTTGAATATTACAAAGCAACAGACACTGATTCATATAATATATATATATATATATATATATATATATATATATATATATATATATAATTATTTTACAAAACTTAAGGCATTCTGAAGAGGGTAAAACTGTCTGTTTTTGATTTTAATCAAGTTTGAGAATACTTTGATGTAATGTGTTGGTTTAGTCACATGAATCAGATTTTGCTATGCAGATCTGTCAGCATGGCAAATAAAAGATTATTTCTTTGACTTTGCAATAAGAAATTAAACATCAAATCTTTTTACCCTTAGTTGCATCCTCTACCACAAATCCATATCCTTAACTGCTACTTAACTATCACATTATTGTGTGTATATATATATATTATATATATATATATAAAAGAGAGAGAGAGAGATAGAGATGCTGATAGGTACGTGTCCTGCATCACTGATGCATAAAAATCTAAAAGGACGCAGTAAAATGGCATCCATGCGTCCTAGTGTTTTTTTTCTTCCCCCACCATTTCCAGCTAACTGTAAATACATTTCAATATTTTCTTACAAATGAATTACACGCCGTGGGGTACAAGGTAGGGTTTAGTTGTTCATAGATAAAACCTCTACAATCTATTAAGAAACTTTAGTTGGGACCCATAAAATTTCCCAGGGACTCATTCAAATCAAATACATGCATCCCAGGATGCACTAAATTAAAAAGCTATCAGCATCAATATATATATATATATATATATATATACACACATATTGTATGTGTATGTGTATAAATATTTTTATGATAATAACAATAGATAATTTACTTTTAGCAGGGTAATTTAATAAAGGAACTGTGATGTTCTTTGTTTGGGAACAATATCATTTTTAATTTGTTTGATAAATGCATCACTTTATTTTTCAATTTTGTATTTTGATTTGATTGGCAATGATTTAAAAATAGAAAAATCCAATCAAATAGAAATCTGTAAAATGAGAAGACTTTGAACAAGATAAAAATACTTCTTCTTCATAATGAACTTGAAGTGTTTATTGTTGGGGGCTATAAATGGTAACATGTCAGGATGGCTTTAGTCAATTACTTACTATTCTGGGTCTAGGCTACGAAGGTAACCTAGACCTCAGAATGGATTCACATTCTCAAGAAATGGGTCAGATGTCAAATCAGACAGAATACAAATAAGCAAATTCATCCTGCTAAGATATATCTCTAAGTGCACATATTATGCAAATACCTACATATGTAGATGATTGAAATTCCAGTCACACTTCACTCAAGATTTCTATACTTTTTTTTGTTTTAGTTGATTAAAAATTCAATGAAGGATCATTTTTTTTTTCTTGAAAGGTTAGATACTTTCAAAAGCATTATTAATGCTGCTAAATTATAGACTGTTTATGTTTGTATCTCTTTTTGTATTATAACTTGGCTGAATAGAATAATAAAACTAACCTGCAAAATTAATTAAGTAATCACAAGGCAGAACCAAATTTGCAGGCACAGTCAATTTTCTAATTTGAGCTAAGTCTGTATCACAGATGTCTCAAACAGAATTATTTACATCTGTATCTTCCTTCTTTTGTTGTATGACATACAATAAGAAACATGAATGTTGCATTTTAAGTTTCTACCAACAATAAAATAGATACGTTCCACATAAATATAAATTTACATCAAGTTGGACATTAATGTTTGATTAAGAAGTAAAAAAAAAAGAGTCTCGAATTTTATTTAGAAATTATAAGGAAAGATTTAACCAACTGCATACTTCTTTTATAATCTTTTTTTAAGGATGTTTGCAAGGCAACAGGTTTCCGTATCGCACTGTTCATGTCTGAAAGTCACCCTAGCGCAACACCATGAAACCAAAAGGTCCAGAAGAAAGCGGGCAACAAAGCACTGGCACATCAACATCTTCAGTGAGTTTCACATGCCACATCTGTTTTCAAAACATTGGACTTCACATTCACAGGAGGTGCTGTAACTTCAGGGTCACAAAAGTTATATAGTCTTCTGAGACTGCCATACCAATAGATAGACAGAAGTGAACATAAAGTTAAAAGGTCAGGGTAAAATGACAAATTGATGATTATATTTTTGTCAATTAATCAGGCAAAGCAACATTTGTCATTTCCTGTGATAGTGCAATGTAAGGCATTCTCCTATTGGTTGTTCATTGACCAATTCAATTCTTTAATACATAGGATGATATCCAATGTTCAGATTATCTTTAATGATTGAAAATTTCTCAAAGTAGAAAACCCCTAAACCTCATGGGATGAAAATTAATAGTTAAATCCATATATTTATATAAAGTCAGTCAAGAATGTATCCAATCATTTAGAATATTAAAAGAACTAGTTGAACAGATTGATGTATATTGATAATGTGTGAATAGACACTTTTCCATGGGTTACTCAGTCAGTAGTGAGATGCCCTTGAGTGAGTTTGTGTACCATGTGATTATCATATTTCCAATGCCAGTAAGTAAATTCTGAAGCTATATTTACCAAGACAGACAGGAAAAATGAATAAAATATTAATTTTCTTAAAAAACAATCCTATTAGAATTTAAAAGACTTATTCCAGCAAGTATTATTTGGATTATTCGGACTATTGTCCTCATCTTTATTGTTATCTGTACATTTAGGTGTTTCTCGTCAGACTCGGGAACATTCTTTTTGTAATCGGGAGCCATCACAGAACTTTGAACCCAACCCTTTATTCAATCCATGGAGGTATCCTGTCCTCATTCCGCTAACCATAGCTGGGTACAGGTGTTAAGCTGTTTCACCCTTGACCAGGATTGAACCTGCAGCCTAGTTAGAACTGTCTTAACATAATGCCTTTATCTACTACACTATATGTCCAATTCCATTGAGTTTTCCATTGGCTGAAGCACCAGTAAAACTCCTCTTTTGAAATGGTGTAAATCTGCACCATTTCTATTCATTCTAATGCCATCCTCAATGAATGAGATGAATTTTCAGTTTAGGAAATAAGAAAAAGTCACATGGAGCTAAGTCTAATGAGTGTAATGCAATTGTAATGTGTTTCACTAAAAGTTGCTGATGAAGAAAAAAATGAAATAAAAAAAAAAATGAAAGATTCAGTTGTGATACTTTTTGATCCTAGCTCATATATATATGTGTGTGAATATATGGATAACGATAAACTTGGAATAAAAGTGAATAACAATAACACACAGATAAGTAAATGAGTACATGTGGGAATGAGTTAATGAATATTTGCTTGTGTGTGCAAACACGAATAAAAACTTTGGACTGAATGAGCCATTTGACAGTCGGTCAGAGTGAAAGGTTACAGTTTATATTTGGTTGATGAATGTGGTTAGATAACAAAAGCTGACTTTAAAAAAAAGGAGAGCTCTAAGGTTGAAAAGTACTCAATTATGAAGTTCACACATTAGTGACATTCATCCTTTCAGAGAGAGAGAGAGAGGAGGTGATAGCTAGGGGTTGGGATTAGTGCTAGTGAAGTTGAGGGTATCTGGGGGTTGGCTGAATCAGAGGTAGAGGGTTAGGATGGCACTGACTGATTGAGAGCATCCCACAATAAGAAGCACAGGGAAATAATAATAATAATAATACCCTGATAAAGCTTACAGAAATGCAGATGAAAAGAGTGTGAGTAATGGAAGAATAATCAATAAGCCAAGGAAGGAAGAACCAATCAGTATTAATCAACAGACAAGGAAGCTGCTTATAATAAAACTTTACACAGTAAAGAGTTTTTGAAATTAGCAGGAAAATAATCAGTGTGAATAATGTATAGCAGAAAACATACAAGCATCACCAATGGGGGAATGATATATATATATACCTAGAGAGAGAGACTCACACCAAAATGTAATTTTTATAAACATATATAACCAATATATCCAGTTACAAGATTAAACACACATGTGCATTTACTCTAGAAAGTTAAAAACCCAAATATACAAAACAAAAAAAAATACAGGCATCACCAATGTGGGAATGTTATATATATATATATATATATATATATATATATATATATATATATATAGAGAGAGAGAGAGAGATTCACATCAAAATGCAATTTTTATAAACATATATAACCAATATATCTAGTTATAAGATTAAACATATGCACATATATGAATTTACTCTAGAAAGTTAAAAACCCAAATGTTGAGAAAAAGGTTTTATTTGACACTGCAAATATTTTTTAATATAATCTCCTTTGTAACCCATTGATTTTCCATTAATTCTATAGATCAAACATTATACAGTGAAAATTTCAGATAAAAATTCAGCTAATAATTGAATCAAGTAATTGACATTGATGCATTCTTCTATGTAAGTGTTACATCAGTGTTTATTGAAATACTGGAAACTATTCCTCTTTGTGTGTGTATATATATATATATATATATACATATATATATATATATATATACACACACACACACACACACACACACATTCACTCATGCATGAATGCAGATCGATACGTCCATAGCTGGATATGGTTATTAGCTAAATTATGATCTGAAATTTTCATGGTATGAATTTTGATCTATCTGTTTAATGGAAGAGTATTAATAAGAGAGAAAGAGAGAGGGGGTGCATATGAAAGATGATTAACCAAATAAAATTTCTTAAGTAATTTGAATCTTTGTTGAAAACAATAACTTGGATTTAATAACATTTTGAGAGATGATTTGACAGCTCAGTTAGAAAAGAACAATTTTGCTGGGATTCCCAATGCAAAGAAATTAAATTTCTGACTTTGAGTTCTTACACATGCACATACTGTTCCTATTGACATGACTATTTTCCAATGTATTTATCCTAAGCAGAAATACTGTTTAGACACTTTGACCCTAAATAGAATGCACTGAATCTATACTCTGATCCTAGTAGAAATTACAAACAGATTAACACAAACAGAAAGGTAATACTATTGGAATATTCCTTTGGTCAAAAAATTTCTGGAAAATGTTACATTTTTTTATTTATTTACAATAAAGATTCTTATGATTGTTTTTCACAAATATTCCCAGTTCTATAGATTGTACGGCAACAAATATTTATATCAAAACCTTCTTTGGATGAAGCTGAATATATGGTCTGAGGTCTAATTATTGTAGTTTTTGAAGAGAAGCCAGGCACACATACACACACATGCACATACAGATGAATCGGGTTTATTATATAAAATTACCAGATTGCCACAAGTTTTCTCTGCACTTATTCAAGAGGTTGAGAGGAACAATCCTTGGAATATTCAAACATCATGTGATCTTATTAGAGCCATTGATTTGATCATCCAAAGAGGATAAGGGAATGAGATGCTGGTCATTAGTCAATATTACTGAAGTTTAGGGGTAAATAAAGTAGTTTTTTTGAGTAGATGAAACCAAGCTCAGAATATGTTTATAGATATGAAACATTGTAGAGCAGGTTGGGTTCTTGAGCTTTGGTTAAGCAACCAATCTAGAAGGAAAACTGAATTGAAACCAGCTTTACTCCACTTAAAAAGAATGACCCTGATGAAGGGCTTGGGTAAATACATTTCTAGAATGCAGCAAAATTTAGATTTATCAAGGGCTAGTCAGACCAGTATAGTGACACTGTTAGCAGTTGTGATGATATCAACTTGGAAAATTATGTGCCCTTCTCGGTGAAAGTATTCAAGTTTTAATCTAATAAAATATATCAAATTAGAAAGACTAATGAAAATAAATAAAAACACACAAAAGATTATACTTATTTTCATTTTATTTTATTTTTGTATAAAATTATACATAGTCTGTGAACCTTACTATAATTTGTAATGTTTCAGTATATACTTAGCAGAAATTAGCTACATATAAATGATAGTATTTTATGTGGATATATTTTAGGATTATATATGCAAAATATAAAAGATATATCTGGTTAACACTGTTAGATATGAACAAACATATACTGTGACATGTTTTGTGTGTTGTAAAGCAGCAGACATTGGCTTTTATATACAGTGTGGCAAAAAAGTATCGAGATTTTTTGTGTACTTTTTGACACAAAAAAAAACCCAAACTTTCCATTAATTTTTTTTTTCAGAATACAAGGTGTGTCAAAAAAGTACCAAGTTTAAAGCTGTATTTACCAAGATAGAAATGAAGAATGAATGGAACATTATTATTATTTTTTTTTTTTCAGAATACAAAGTCTGTCAAAAAGTACAAAATATCTCAATACTTTTTTGACACACCTTGTGTGTGTGTGTGTGTGTGTATATATATATATATATATATATATATATATATATATATATATATATATGACTTCATCAGTGGAGAAGTACAGATATAAAAAGACTAAAATGTTTTATTTTTATTTATTTTTATCATCATTGACCAGAATGATCAATCTGTGAATCTGAAGTTCTCTACCTTTTGTGTTTGGACAATCTTTTAACATCTAAAAGACATTTCTTTTTTTTTTGTTTCCCCTATTTTTTTCTTCTTCTAAAGCTGTAAAGTTTTAACCCACCCACCCACACACATTCATTAAATGCACGCAAGCATCTGCTATGACATACTGAAATTGGTTCATATTTTCACAGATCAATGCGACTCTTCCTGCTTGTCTGCCTCCTCAAGAACTATTTATTGATTTGCCTATGTTCCCATACCTTTGTGGTCACACTTAATTCCTTATAGGTTATATCAATTATCAATCTTGTTAGGCGTTCTTCTTGTTGTCGGCAAGGGCCTAATAAAAATGGCTATTCGGACAGGGAAAACTGAATGGAAAAGTCTTTCCTTAACCCATTTCACCCCTCTGTTACCTCTTAAGGATTCATTAGGCCAATGTATATTGTAACGACAATTGTCAGGCTACATTTTATAAAAGTTCCATCTGTCTGACTCATTCCTTCTCTTTACTTGTTTTCTTCTTTCTCTAGCTGCTCTTTTTTTCTTTCTTTTTATAACCCAATATCTGTCTTGTTTCTTTTTATCATTGTTACTCTCTTCTCTCTTGTTTCCCTCTTACTATCCCTTTTTAAGAATTTTCTTTCTTATTCTGCCTTTTTCTCTCTTCTCTCTTGTTTTTCCGCTTACTCTCCTTTTTTCCCTTCTTACTCTCCCTTTTTAAAAATTTTCTCTCTTACTCTCCCTTTTTCTCTCTTGTTTTCCTCTTACTCTCCCTTTTTCCCCTCTTACTCTCCCTTTTAAAAATTTTTCTCTCTTACTCTCCCTTCTCTTCCTCTCCCTTTTTCCCCTCTTACTCTCCCTTTTTAAAAAAATTCTCTCTTACTCTCCCTTTCTCTCTTGTTTTCCTCTTACTCTCCCTTTTTCCCCTCTTACTTTCCCTTTTTTAAATTTCTCTCTTACTCTCCCTTTTTCTCTCTTCTCTCTTGTTTTCCTCTTACTCTCCCTTTTTCCCCTCTTACTTTCCCTTTTTAAAAATGTTCTCTCTTACTCTCCCTTTTTCTCTCTTGTTTTCCTCTTACTCTCCTTTTCCCCTCTTACTCTCCCTTTTTAAAAATTTTCTCTCTTCTGTCTTGTTTTCTTCTTACTCTACTTTTTTCCCCTCTTACTCTCCCTTTTTTCTCTCTTACTCTCCCTTTTTAAAAATTTTCTGCTTTTTTTTCTCTCTTGTTTTTTCTCTTACTCTCCCTTTTTTTTCATTTTTACTCTCTCACTACTTCTATCTCTATCTTTCATGTCCTTTACCTTTTTTAATTTGCTCATTTCCTTATCATTCTCTTTCTCTTGGTTTTTACTCACTCTGTAACTTTTCTCTCTCTTGATTCTTTTTTGTTTTATTCTCTCTTTACTTATCTTTCTATAATTGTTACTCTTTCACTCCTTTTTTCCCTCATATTCTTTACTCTTTCTCTCATTTCCTCCCCTCTCTCTTTTTATTGGTATTGCTTTTTCTCTATCTTCATCTCTCTCTTTTTGCCTGATTCTTGTTAATTTCATTTCTTTTTTCCTTTTCTCTTTTTCTCTTATTCATTTCTCACTCTTTTTGACATCCTTTTTGCATATCCTGTGTTTCAAGATATCAAATAAGTATCACAAATACCCAAGTCAAAATAAGAATTAAGAGATCTTATTGAATCATAATTAGTGATAGTCTTCTTGATCTGGGGATCAGTTTACAGCCCTATTTTCAATTGTTATGTCTTTCTTGATTCACTTTAGTATCATTTTAGTTGCAAAGCTGTTTCTATTGTACCTGTGTGTCTTTCTAATGCTACCATTTCCATTGTGGCTATTATTTCATTGTCTATTATTGATAAAGTCCTTTCTTTGCTGCCTATTGCTACGGGGTGTGTGGGGCATTCAGTAAAGAGTGTTACTAGTGAGATCCTTCTGTGGTGACTTGTATTAATATGACTATGAATATTGTTACTAATAATTTTTGTTGTGGCAATAGCTATTTTGAATATTGTGATGGTCATCTATTAATAATGGAGATTGGCTCTCTATTTGTCTGTAACAAAAACTATGTCACTGCTTACGTCACTTTACCCAAAATTGTCATAACACAGTACACTCAAAATTTGAGCATGCAACATTAGACAGTCCTCATTATTTTTTTAAACATGTTTTAATAAATACATGCTCGGTATTATATACTTATACAGAGTTTGTTTCATTTTAATACTTATTTAAAGTTTGAACTAAGTTTCTATTTCAAATTGTTTTATTTTTTATTCATTTAATAAATCAGAGGGCGTTTTTTATTTTATTTTGCTAGTCTTTCTAATTTGTTTTACAATCTTAGGAAATGAAAGTCATCCTGAAAAACATACCCACTGAAAATCAATATTTGATTTTCAAGAGAGATTGATTTTCATATTTTTCAGTTTATTTACAACATGCTCACTACTGTAGTGAGTGCAATCCTCACAAAAACATAATTCTTGTATATGTAAGAGAGAGAGAGAGAGAGAGAGAGAGAGAGAGAGAGAGAGAGAATGGTGGAGGAAGGTCCAGAGAAATAAAATGTTGCTAAGGAAAGTGAAAGAGGGAATAATCTTTTTTGAGTCACTATGAACAGTATATACATAGAGACCTCATGATTTTCATTGATATTTATATGTATATGACATATATACACGTGTGCGTGTGTCTCTTGTTATGTCTTGTGATGGACAGACATTTTAATCCTGTATCTGACAGATATCATGAGTGTCTTATCTGAAATTTATCTTAATCTCTAATCTGATATAAATCTTAATCTTCTATTTTATAACTCATCTGTATCTGATTTCATATTTATCTCCAGCCTATATTCCCCAGATATTATGTATGCATCTAATATTAATAGAGAACTGAGAATAGTAAAAATATTCGATTTCAAACATTCATGACTATTATATATAATTTATTACAGCTAAATCACTGGAATAAAGTATTAAAAAAAAGTTGACGAGGTGGCCTAAAGTCAGTATCAGCCAGATAACAAGGGAATCTATCCCTTTTTCACTAGCACTAGACTAAGGAGATTGTCTTGGCGTCTGAGGAGACAGAGTGCCACACCTACCATCAGCTCCTAACTTTATCGCACAGATCCCTGTGCTACTCATATGCTGTGTTAGCGAGGGCCGGTATTGAAGCAGGAACCTTGTGGTTCCTAGTTGGATGCTCTACCGACTAAGAAGGCCACACACACACACATATATACACACAAAGTGTGTGCATAAGAGAGAGAAAAGGATAAATGTATATATTTATGTATATTAAATATAGATGTATTATATATAGATAAAGAGAGAGCTAAATCTACTTAAGGATATAAGCTCTACATACGTACACACTACCACTACTTTTATTTTTTACAAAAATGGCGGATGTAGTGCTTACTGCAATTGTTATAAGAGTTTTAAATGGAATTGAGTAACCTCATAAATACCCAAAAAGTTTTTGTTTTTTTCTTCATAGTTGTTTGTGATATTTTGTATAGTAAATATATCTTTTGACTGATAATTAAGATCAATTTGATCATTTACAAATTATTATTCAGACAATCACCAAAATTAAGTTTTCATGCCTTGTGTCAAATTATTTCTTCTTCTTCAGAGAAAATATTGGGGAGAACAGATAATATTGTTAAAATTAATCCAATAAATTAAATAAAAACACCAACCTAAAAAATGTCAATTATTGAAAAGGACTTTCAGAATTGTGTTGTCTTTGTTTTGTTTTGTTGTTTTTTTTTTTTGTCTGTTTGTGATTTGTGCAGTATTGAAATCCCCAATACAATAATATGAGAGACAATTCTCAATACATATTCACAGACAAAGAGAAACAATTAACTGAAATAAATTCAAAAACTATTTTCACTTATAGTTTTCCTTTCATTCTTTTTTTATTATTATGTTTGTCTCCTTTTGTTTTTATTTTTTACAGAATATTAATAGTCATAATTCAGTCGTCCCTCCCCCCCATTTGGCACCTGGAATTGTTTAATTCAATCAGGTGTGTATCTTCATTCAATATCTGTCAGACCTTGTCACATAATTATGAAAATTATTCCTGCAAAGAGAGAATAAATTATGGTTTTGCAAGACAGGCCAGCTCAGATGGAGTTGATCGATTTGATTAAGTTGGGGAGGGGGTGACCAATTGCAAAACTCACTCACACCAATGCCAAATATTTTCACCACTTAAGAAAAAAAAAAATCAAGCAAAACAAAAACAATTATTTATTTTGATGATTTTATGGCAATAGAAAGAATATTATTAAATCAACTGAAAAGTTTGAAGACAAATATTAACCAATTAAAATTTATTGTAAATAAAAAGTTTAAAATGAATATCATGGACATTTGAAGTACAGTACTAATTTAGGGAAAGACAGTTTTTCATGTGACTTATAACTTATTAAAACAAACAAATTTAGATATTCTGAAACATTAACCTATCAGGTAATTTTATAGCAGTAAATAGTTAGTATTTCTTTTTTAAAGTTGTATCCTTTATATATTTGTTCATTTTTTTGACAACTGAAAATAAGTTGGCTTCTTTTCATTTTTATTTAACAAATTTGGAACATAATGAGAAAGGAATTAATATAATACTTACAGTTATAATTATTATTTAAGTAAGGGACAATAGTGAATAAAACCATTGGTTCAGCACATTTAGTAACCTAGTAGTTGTGAGTTCAATCTCTGGGTCAGTTATTACAAAAAGTTATATATTCTGATTCAGTAAAAGAGGCATGTTAGCAATATCACTCAGTAATATTTTATTCATTTATTCATTTTTTTTTTCAAGATATCTTGCTGTATGACTTAAACAACAATTACCAACAATATAATTCTCCACTTCTGAGCTATCATCCTTAAAGAAATTTTTTTATATCTTCAGAACTGTTTATTAGACAAATAATCTGTTATTAGTTTTACTATATTTCTAGACTTTGAGATTCCAATTCCACTATTGTTACAAACAAGTAATAAGGCCATAGTGTTTGAACAAACCTTAAAGTCAACAAGTCCATATTTTAACTCATCAGCTTTCTCATGCTAGAATACAATGATTTCTATTAATTTCTGAATTCTTTAAGAGTCTACTTTCACTTTCACATTACTTTTTCTGTGGTCATTATGAATGCCAGAAGATGTTCATCTAATAATTTAAGCCAGAGACAAATGAACCACTTGTAATGGATAAAAAGAGGCAGGTTGATTTTCCTTGCTAATATTTATTCATGAATAATGCATCATGTCTAATTTGTCCTCCCATTATTGTTATTATCTAATCCTCATGGAATCATAATGAAAATCAGGAATTATCCATTCAGCAATTAAAACTGCAGACAAAAGAAAATATTTGAGCTAGATTACAAAAACTGGTTTGATTTTGTTTCTCAAATATAAAATTCATGAATAAAATGAAATAAACAAATGAGAAGCATGAAGTCTAATTTCACTTTTATTGGTGATTTTTATCACTGAGGCAATTAAATTTTGGGATTAACATAACATTGTTTTCTATCAAATTATAATGAGGATATGAGTTTGGTTTTTCTTATTAATATCTATGTAGACCTGATATCCAGCTCAAGTTTCATTTTCACTTTTAATATTTAATCAGAGGATTTAATTTCAGTTTGTAAAGACTAGAAAAATTAGAATGTAAGCAATGAGAATAATAACATTGCTTATTGAACTTGCTTGGTTAATTAGCAATATACATTACATAGTTTTTGAATAATGTGTATTTAATATATATTAAATTAATATGCTTGTTCTTAAATCTTCCATCCGTTATCATCTTCCAACACCCTGGTTAAAAATGACACCGTCCAAATTTTCCAAGATGCAATATAAAAATGTGAATACAGATTATCTGGTGTCGCTTAATCACAGATTTCTTATTTATTCCATTTTATTTCACTCAATTTAAAAAATGAAACATTTCAAATGGTCTTGCGGCGCTTAAATGCCTTACGTGTTTGTTTTATTTGTAATATTGAAATTGTGAATTACGGAGGATTTATATGTAATGAAATTGCAAATCATCATTTCTGGCTTAAATAGCTCCTCTGGTTTTTGTTTTGTTTCATGAAAATTCCACAGGTCCTGCCTGTAATATATTAAATGCACTAAATAAATTTGAATTACAGATCAACATTAAAATAGAATTTAAATATTTTTCTACTTGTGTTATCAAAATTTTAGTGATCTTCATGATTTATGGTATCTGTAATGTTTAATTGTTACAGGTGTATTCTATAAGTTTAATTTCATTTTTTCTTTGTTTTTCTAAGCAATAAAAAGCCTAAGAAAAGGAAGTGTTGATCTTAACAAAAATAAATATAGAAGTTTTCTCGAGAGTCTCATTTTGCTAACACAGCTTTACAGATTAAGCGACAAAAATACACAAATTCTAAAAGTTAGAAATTTTACAGTGAGAACTACACAAATAGAGAGAAAATATTGAAGCTCTAAATTTTGTAGGAAAGAAGAAAAAAAGAGTCTAAAATATAAACTCTGATTTGACAGATACACAGAAAAAAGAGAAGACATTAATTTTAATAAAAAGAAAAATAAACCTTTTTGAAAATAGAACTAAGAATAAACCAACAAATGCCTAAAGGACCGACAGGAGAAGGGGCATAGTGTGAAGAAGTGATATTAAAGAAAAACAAAAAGATGGAAAGTATTACAGCCATCACCCCTCAAAAAAAAAAGAAAAGACAGGTGAGAGAGAAAAAAGGGGAGTGGGTCTGAAAATTAGTGTAATCAGACAAGCTGGAAGAAGCTACCATCGTTGTTTAAAAGAGATAAGTGAATGCTTACCAGGGTCTAAGTGTTCACTTTGCCAGCCTTGGGACTGACTACTCATACTTGATGATTTGTTGTAGTAGTTCTCTGTTTCATCACCAACACTTTCAACATCATCATCTGCTGGAGATATAGAACTGATAGTGTTGCTCTTTAAGCGTTTGTTTGGGTTCCCTGAAGGACTTAGAGCAGGCTGGCCATTGGCCATGTTAGGATGCAGGGGTCCGACCATCGGCTGTGGGCTATAGTTGAAGTAGCTGGGACTATCTGTTTTACTGGAAGTTAACATGGGGTGTGTTCCATTTTGAGGCATCATAATTGAAGCTGAAAGAATAGAAACAAATGAAAAAAATAGTAAATTATGTCTGCAAGAAAATACCATACAAAAACTAAAGACAATCAGATACATTGTTTTAGACCATGCATAAGAGCAAATGATGAAAGATATTTATCACAAGTTCTTTAAAAAGAATATCTACAGAGTTGTGAAGAATTTAGGTCTTAGTGTTCTGGTTAAACATTGCTCTCTAAGTTCTATTTTGTGAATATATTAGCATATTACACATAAAAATTATGTGATACTAGATTATTATTGTTAGGGAATTCTTATTATTATTATCATTATTAGTGAAATAGATCACTAATTTGGACTGAGCCTATTCTAGTAATGACTACCCCAAGCGGAGTTTAACAGGTTTGAATTCAGAGTTTTCCTTCTCCTAGACTGGTTGCCTAAACAAGGTTAAAGAGCCCAGTCTGCCCTACTATTTATCCATAGCTGGAGGGAGAGTAGTTGGATTTATACCTTTCCCAATGTGAACTGTACTTCATCCAGGATTTGAACTCGGGTCGATGTGTCCATTTCCTAAGACTCTAACCATATATGGATTGGCA
Source organism: Doryteuthis pealeii (assembly GCA_023376005.1). Classification (NCBI taxonomy): domain Eukaryota; kingdom Metazoa; phylum Mollusca; class Cephalopoda; order Myopsida; family Loliginidae; genus Doryteuthis; species Doryteuthis pealeii. Next base: position 39,909,476 of record CM042160.1, on the reverse strand, counting down.
CTTCTGTCAAGAAACAGGGTATATATGTGCACTACCTAGGATTAAAGTGTTGTTCCCTGATATTTCTGTCCTGAAGCAGTCTATCTATCTATCTATCTATCTATCTATCTATCAAGAGAGAGAGAGAGGGAGACATTGCATTTTATATATGTGGATATTTATGATGTGTATATGTAATTGTATATCAAAGTACAAAATCAATCAACAGTTAGATACCAATTGCAACCCCGGATATGTCTTTGATTGTCTTGGCAGTAATTCATATTTGTTAAATGATTGAAAAAGTCCTGTAATGTTGGATGACTGTATTAAATCAATTAGAACTAATTATGAATCAATATGAAATGGGCTCAACATTGATTGGGTTAACAATTTTATAAATAAAAAGATACATTAATACAAACAATTTCCCCCAGTAAAATGTGTTTATATACTTGTTAAACAATCTTGTAATGAGTTGTATAATTAAAAGCTGTAAAACGGTTCTGAAAACAAACACAAAAAAAATTACAGTGAAGATGAATGTCCCATAAAATCTTTACAGAATAAATTCTAAATCTATAAGAGCAATCCAGAGAATAAAAAAAAAAGCTAGAATATACAAAACTCTGAAAGAAATTCCTGATTAGTTCATAAAGGATAGAAGAAATGATTCTAGTAAGAAATGGATGTAAAATGGTATTTTTCTGTTTTTGTTAGAAAATAAATTAATAGATGAAAAAAAAGAAAAGAAATGGAAAGAAAAGGGATTTATAGGGAGGGGGGTTGAGAAGCAATTTCTATGATTTATTTTATTTCACTGATCACCCCCCACCACCAATGATAAGGAGAATGCCATTTAATAAACAATGGGTAGAAAAAGATGCTCTTCCTTTCCTTTTCTATCTCTCTCTCTCTCATACATACATACATACATACATACATACATTTCTATGGTAACAAAACAAAGTAAAAAAAAAAAACACCTACATTGTAGACTTGACAATGTCATATAAACCATAGACATGTGTTGAACAGATTAAGTGTTAACACAAAACAAATAAACAGACAATAAATCTTCTTCTTTTTTTCAGTTGATCTTCACCTTCAGTTTTTTTTCCTTCTGTTTTAATGTCTTCTTCATTGATAGATTTGTCATGAATCTATTTCCTTCACTTCAAATCAACAGTCCAAATTCATGCAGCAACTTTTAAGAACAGAACTTAAAGGTGAACACAAGCAAAACTATTATGGCCTCTTACACATATTTGATGGCATCATATAAACCAAAGATTTAAAATTAATTTATAATCTTTCTTGTACTTAAAAACATTTTATGTAAATTTCTGTCCTTAGTTTTAATTGAATAACAAAAAACAGTGACTTTTATCTTCACAATTGAAAACTTTTTCATATTAATTCTTGGCCAAATTGTTTGGAATTCAAGTTTAAACAAATCTTACAAGAATACCTGTAATTTATATATTCTATATCATACAAAGAATATTTTATTATGTATTTCCTTCTTCCAATATGGTTTTCATGACTAGAATATTTATTTTGGTACATTGGATGTGCATTTTTCTCTAGAAAAGCTAATAAGCTTTGATGACCAGCATGTTTACTTGGAGGTACATGGTCTAATGGTTAAAGTTGTAGGAAATGGACTCGTCAGCCAGAGTTCAAATCCTGGACGAAGTTAGAATTCACGTTGGGAAACGTATGAATCCAACTATTCTTCCTCCAGTTATGGATAAATAGTAGGGCAGACTGTTTAGGCAACCAGTCTATGAGAAAAAAAACTCTGAATTCAAACCTGTTAAACTCTGCTTGGGGTGGTCACTACTAGAATAGGCTCAGTCCTAATTAGTGATCTATTTCACTAATAATAATAGTAATTTTTATAAAAAATTTCCAAGAGGGAATCTCTTGTATTCCACAAGGTTTTCATTTGTATTTAAAATACCTTTATTTTAACACACCTTGTATTCTGAAAAAATTGACGTTCCATTCACTGTTCCTTTCTATCTTGGTAAATACAGCTTTGAAATCTGTACTTTTTCACACACCGTGTATTTTGATAAAAACTAATGTTACATTTATTGTTCATTTCTATCTTGGTAAATACAGCTTCAATCTCAATACTTTTTTGACACACCTTGTATATATGGATTTTGATGTGTTAGTTATAGGCAGTACATGTAAATGAAATTTGAAAGATATCTATAAATAGGTCTAATGTTATGTGTAAAATAAATAAAAAATTCCTTTTTATAAATTTTCTAGCCTTTCCTGGCAACCAATCCAGGGCCAGCAACTCCACCCTGTAAAAAAAAAAACCCTAACAAATTCAACTGCCTGTTACCCAAACTGTAGCCCTATGCTCCACAAGGAAACCTACAAGAACCAATGATGAGGATGATGAAAACAATGAATAACTCAAAATCAAACATTATTTTGAATATGCAATAAAACAAATAGCTCCATAAAAATAATAAAAAACCCTAAATGTGATGATACCAAAGAAATGTATATTTTTATGGGAATAAACAACACTTGTTAACCAATAATTTACAAATATTTTATCAAGATAAAGACAAGAAAAAAAAGGAGATTCTTATTGTGTCTTAAAATCCCATGAAGATAACAACTAAAGATCAACTAGCAACACAGAATCTTTTCTTGAAAATCAAGAAACGTCAAAGAGGAGAAGAACCACTTTTACCAAATGTTCAGTTGGTAAGCACCAAGGATTACAATGGTTTTATGACTAATCTTCTTTTGTCTTTTATCCCCCAAGGAATCCTAAAGTCAATCTGATGGCACCAACATCAACAGAATAACAGTTCCACTAATTTTATAGTGTCCTCTTTCAAATAAGTCAAGAGGGATTAGTCAAAATAAATACAAAACTAAATGACCAATTGATAGATAAGACAATAAGAACAAGAGTCAAAATAGTCAGCTATTGTATCTTTATAGGTAAACTGATCAATTTAAAACAGCATAAAATGAAGTTACTATATTTGTAGCTAAGTATGTGTGTGTGTGTGTGAATGTGTTAGAGATACAAAAAGGAGAAGCAGATTCATGATGATAATAAAGAATATGAAATATTGTATTACTAAGTCAACTAAGCAAAATATCTTTATACATGATTGATGTATAGTAAATATGATTAAATAGTAAAAATAGTAAATGTGTTATATATATATATATATATATATAGTGATGCTGATAGCTTTTTAATTTAGTGTGTCCTGGAATGCATGTATTTTATTTAAAAGAGTCCCTAGGAAATTTAATGGGTCCCAATTAAAATTTCTTAATAAGTTCTTATGTATGAACAACTAAAGTCATCTATTCCCTACCATGTACCTCATAGCATGTAATTCATTTTCAAGAAAATATTGAAATGTATTTACAGTAAGCTGAAAATGGTTGGGGAAGAAAACACACACTAGGATGCATGAATAAAATTTTACTTGGTCCTTTTAGATTTTTATGGGTCAGTGATGCAGGACACATACCTACCAGCATCTGTGTGTGTGTGTGTGTGTGTGTATATATATATATATATATATATCATGTTGTAGAGTTTTAATCATTGGTCAAAAAAGTCTTTTTGCTGAATGGGATTAAAGCACTACAACACTAATGCAAGTGATGGATGTTTGGACTGTAAAGGGGACTATTGAAAAAATAAATTTCATTTAGTCACATTCCATGAGAGTATTTTGGTCAGCCTATGAACTTTTCTGCTGAACCTCGAATATATTATATATATATATCAGTGACCAATAATCAGTAAAACAAATTGAATGATATGTATTAGTAAATATAAATATGTCATAAATGTAAATGAATAAAAATGAAGAATGTCTATGTGTGTATCCATACACACAGAAGGTTGGATCAATAAGTCTGTACCCTGACACAACACAGTTATTTGCTGAATTTTGATTTGTATTTTGTTACACCTATGTGATTGATTCTACCACTGAATGAAGGAAAGATCATATAGAAAAATAAATATTTGTTTTGTAAAATAATTACTTTTTTCATCACTTGGCTGCAGATTTACTGATGTACGTATATGTATGTATGTGTATATATATATGTATGTATGCATGTGTGTGTGTATATATATATATATATATATATATATCCTCTCAATGACAAACATCTAAATGTAAACTGATGACCTTCATATATGAATATACATTTAAATACTTACATTAATATATATAATATCTGTAAACTTCAAAAAAAAAAAAAGTTTTTACACAGACTCTTTCAAATATATATACAAATAATATTTACAAATGCAGTATCATTACTTAAAAGAGAATATTTAATTGTACTTCAGCCTACAAACTGGTTTTGTTTATTGGTAGATAAACAGTAAATGATAAACTTACAAACAATAGCTTGTAAAATCCAAGTATATCTATACAGTAAGAAACATTAAGAAGCTTTGTATTATTTGGATTATTCAAACTATTGTCTTCATCTTTATTGTTATCTACACAATGTTTCGGCTGATGTGTCTTCCGGCCTTCTTCAGGTATGGGAATAATCCAAATAATCCAAATTATCAAGTCTCATCTAAAAAATTCAGAGAAATAGTATTAAGAAGCTTATCAAAAAATTGTTTGTTACTTTTAACCAAATCTACAAGTGTATACACACACTAATGTGTATGTTTATAGAGATCGATAAGTAGATAATAATGGCAAGCACTATTGAGGGACTGATAAAAAAAAACCCCAAAAAACAAAAAAAACAAATTAGAGATAGAGAGAGAGAAACCTTAGTTAAAACTCTAGAAAAAGATTGATAGCTAGAAAGAGGGAAATAGTGAAGCAATCAAACAGGTAGACTGATTAACAAAAATCAGTAAAAAAAAAAAAAAAAAAAAAAAAAAAATTCCTGATGAATTGAGTGATAACATCTGAGAAATATTTGGTAATGAGACTGACCTCTCTCTTAATCATTTTGGACACAATCACTTATTTGTTAGACCACACACAAAAAAAAGGACAAGACAATCACCTCAAGTAACGGTTTAGCTTCTTTTTTTTTTTTTTGTTTCCTCATCTTGTTCTTTCCTTTTAACCACTTCCAAAAATTGTTGTCCATTGTGAGGTCAAACAAAGAAATAGAATGTATCTATAAATGTGCACAAGAGTTGACACAGCAAGGAGAAATAAAAGAAAGAGTGAGCAATAACTAAATACATAAAAAGAAGCCAGACCCTGACCAAAAAAAAGAACAACCATAAAATCAAGCCTCACAACAACCAAAAAAAAAATATTCATCTCGAAATAAAGATGAACATTTTGTGAATGACTGGTTCATTTCTATAAGAATAACTTTAGACTGAGAAATCTCAAAGAAACTCAGACTATTTCTTTTTTTACTCTAATTTATATTGGGAAATAAAATATTTCTAAAATATTTGACTGAATTTTCAAACTTGCGCGCACAAAAATATATGAGTAGTAAGAAAAATGTTATTTGTCTGAAAATTTTAAAAAACATTAAAACTAACCATAAAATTATAAAATAATGAGAAAAATCATTAAATTTACTGTATCTAACAAATTTCTATTATGAAATAATATATCATGTATGGTCCAAGTTCTATATTTTTGATAATTTATCATTTACTTTTTAATATCATTAGTTTTTACAATTTTTGTCCCTAAATCCCACTAGGATTGTTAATGCTTTGAAAAATGTTCAAATAAAGAATGTTCACAGTATGAAACAAGGTAAAAAAAATCCCAAAACATGTCACTATTAAGTGAGTAAGAAGAGTTTGGGAATCTGAAGGATGAAAGTGAGTGGAGATGGCAATAGAAAAGGGTTGTGTGGGTGAGGTTCTTAGCAAAATGGAAATTCAATTGGATTTTATTACTGTAGCATGTTTATTCTATTAGACTGCTAAGAAGTAACATATTCAGATTTGTGAATAAGTAAGGAGTAGACATTTGACAAGTAAGTGTAAGTAGGATAATGGTAGATCTACATAGACATTTGGCCTGATAGGAGCGCATAAATTTGCACATATATATGTGTATGTATGTGCACATGTAAGTCTGTGAATATATGTCACTCAGCTTTGATTCGAAACATATTTCAATCTATGTGGTCTCTACTTGCTGTTACTCTAATGGACATATTTTTCATACTATATATATATGTATGTGTATGTGTGTGTGTAGACATTTAAAGGTGGACAAACATTTGATCTGAAGCTGCTTATATTCATTATGCACTAATGACTTTAAAAAGGCATGAATCCAATTCTCCCTGTGTTCTCTTCCATTTCTAGATATCTTGACAAAATGTGTTGTCACTATCATGTCAAAATCATTGATGAAGAAGTGAGTGGTTCTATGAGCAAATGGTAAATACTTTTTTGTCCAGGCAGCAGTAGTAAAAGGCTGTGACCCAACCATAATGAAACTTGACTGGGTCGCCAATCATATATATATATATATATATATATATATATAGCCAATTTAGCTCAGTCGCTGGAGTGTCCAACTAGAAACCACAAGGTTCCTGTTTGATACTGGCCCTTGCTAACTCAGTGTATGAGTAGCACAGGGATCTGTGCAGTAAAGGAAATGATGGTAGGTGTGGCACTCTACCTCAGATGCAAAAACAATCTCCTTGGTCTAGTGCTAAAGAAAAGGTCTGGCTGATACCAACTTTAGGCCACCCTGACGATGACTTTTTATATATTATCTATTAAGTGTAGCTTAGACTCAGGTCTGAGACAAGGCTATAAGTACAGGGCACTCAGTGGGGTTTAAACTCCTTATTGGGATGCAACTGATCTGTGTGATAACAATTATATCATGATGAAATGCCTATATATATATATATATATATATGTGCGTCCAAATAATATGCACTTGTACATGATAACTTATGTATAAATGAATATCAAGCCATGGGTAGATAGTAATAAGTAAAATAGACATATATGAATAACTTAATAGACACAGAAGCAGACAGACAGAAAAACAAAGCATTATAAACTTTATTTGCAAATTGGCAAAAGAATTCCTGATGTGGTCATGAATTAGAATTAATTCTCTGGAGAACTCAGAGAAGAAGGAAAAAAAAGGAAGATAGAAGGAAACAAAGCCAAAAGAAAAAAATAATAAAAAAAGGAAGAAAGGGAGAAAGAAATATCACAAAAGCCAAAGAACATATGATTTTATCTCTTAGTCTCTCCTGGGCATAACATTGTACGTATAAACAAGATACTTTTTTTTTGTTATATTCCATGTTTTTTTTTTTGTTTAGTTTTTTTTTTGTTTAGTTTTTTTTTTTTTTTTTTTTTCAAATCTCTTTCTTTGTAAATTCATTTATTCTGAAAGAATATTAACACCTAATAACATTCTTGTCACAGTTGTTTATACAAATTATAAATGACTTAGTTGGTGCTTAATGGTGTGTGGAGGGGAGTATTTATTTATTTATTTTGTTTTATTAACTTTGGTCACAATACAATGAGAGAGAGAGGGTGAGAGTGATATTTATTGATTATTGGTGTGATCCTTAATAAAAATGAATCTGAAGGTTTTGCTCAAGAGTTAAATCTTGAAACAAGAGGCTCTAAAATCAGTAGTTCAAATTCTCAGACTTTGATCCTTCCCTCATCTCTGATTTCAATAGCAGAACAAGTAAATTCATACCCCATCATTAACAACTGTAAACTATTATATACAAAAAGAGATGTTTATCAGCTATTTGGTCAGATCATAAACAACTCTTTGAAAGGAGAAGACATAACAAGTAGTTTAATTTCCTATATTAGTTGATAATGGCTTCCATCTTATGGGAAAAGAATATTTATTTATAAAAAGAGTAAATAGAAACAATTAGTTGCCCTTACATGTATAAATACAAGTAATATTGCATTTATAGCATTACAGATTATATAAGACAAAGTTTAAAGACGGTTATTAAGAATCAAGTTTTTTTCTTTCATCTTAATTTCAGTCACTTTCTATTGCAACTATTCAGACTTTGAGAAATAAAGAATAAGCTCTCTGAAATGTAAACCATAAAGATTTATTCTTTATTTTGCCCTGAATTTTGTTAGGGTTTGTAGAATGGACTATTTTCTTCATCCATTTGTTGACAATTTTTTCGGCTGTGAACCCTCCAACTTTCTTTGGATATATTGGATATGTATTGGATATATGAGTGCTCCACATTCCCCAGAACTGGAAACTTACCATCAGTTAGAGTTTAATGTCATACCCAGGACATTAAGACCCTCAGCCACTGCCTTCTAGAATCCATATGATAAAAAGGGTTGGGGCTTACCATAAGGGGGCAATAGCATAGGGACAATCATATAGGTGCTAGGGATTGATGTGACCAGCCGATTGATCAGAGTGGGCCTCACTGACCGTCCGTCTAGCCTAAGTAAGGGCTAAAGTGGAGTGTTGCATGTCATGGACAGCATCCACCAAGATTCTATCCTTAAGCATCATGGGTCACCACCCACAGGTGGCCCCATTGGGGGGGGGGTCTTACCCCTCTGCAGAGGTGCAGTCGGTGTATTCTAAAGCCCCAAGCCAAGAGGGCTTAGTAAGTTTGATCCTCACAGGATATCCTAGTACTATAGTCTTGTGTCAGACTTAGCTAAGCTAAGGAAATAACTACAGAATGTATAGATCAGTATGAGTTTTTAGTCAATTTGAAAATGATTCTATATACAAGTGTATGTGTGTATATGCAAAGGTTAACTGCATACATATGTGTATATACATACATTTATATGAGTATTTATAAATATATGCATGTTTATGTATCAGTGTGTAGTGTGCAGAAGAAGGCAGCAGAAGTGGTATAGGCATTGAGGGTGGGGCCAGGAGGACAGGCAGCTCACTTATCTTCTGGGCTTAGATAAGTAAAGATAAGGTGACAGCCAGGGCGGTGAATGTAATGGGGTTGGGACCTCTGGAGGCAAGGTGCACTGCCACCACTACCATGAAACAGTTCGATCTAGACCTAGAAGGCTGATCCATACATACATTGGCAAGGCAAGTGGAATCTGGATGTAAGAAAAATTGAAAAACACTCAGAGAGACAATGCAACTGGCCATAAACACCATTTATCATACTCAGCCAACAATTGGGGAAAGTTTATCTAGATGTGTCTGCTTGGCAAATATTTTCATATCTCACCAAAGATCTGTCTAATTCTGGACTCAACAAAGAACTTTCAACTTAAGAGGATTTTATTTTGTATCTGTGAGTTAATTGTTGCACTATATATCAATAACTATGCACTCCCTATTTAACATTATACACTTGTGTGTGTGTGTATATATATATATATATATACATATATATATATATATACACATACATACAAGCGTATAATGTTAAATAGGGAGTGCATAGTTATTGATATACAGTGCAACAATTTATATATATATATATATATATATATGCTGATATTGGTTAATAAAAAATCAATACATGCTTTCTTTTTCTATCTCTATAGATGTGTGTAGTATGTATATATATATATATATATATATATATATATATATAGCTCAGTCAATTAGTTGATATCCCAATGATAAAACCTCCATTTATTTCATATGAAAAATACTTGTTTTATCAACATAATACCTTTTTGTGTCAATGCACTTAGCACAAAGGTTCTCATAGATTAAACATTATAAAGTGAAATTCTAATTTCAAAATTCAGCTAATAACTGTATGAAGGTACAGACTTATTGATTAACAGTTGGATGTATGTGTAAATTAAACTGATTTGTAATTGGGAATATTGAACAGCTCAGTATTCTTAATTACAAATGTTTGCCCTCCTCTCTCTCTCTCTCATATATATATATATATATATATATATATATATAAAATATCAACAGTTGCTAATTAATTCAACACACACACATCAATACTAGTAAACATACACACACAGACACACTGTGTAATGGATAAATTGTTGCTTTTTAAATTATTAATTTTGCACATGTGCTTTGTTTGTTTCAGGTTTTGTCTAGTGTACAGCAAACTAGTCAGTTGGACACAATCTGTGAGGAAAGCATTATCATAATGCAATTCCCTCCTCCAAAATTTGGAAATGGCATATTGTACTGCTTGGCATTCACACTGGAAACACCAATACAAAGATTTCAGAGTGCTTGGGTATCAATCAGAGGACAATGCAGAGGATTTGAAAAGAGTTGGATGAGTTCAATGGTGATTACAAGGTATGGTAGCTCAGAAGCCTCACTCTGATCGTTCTTATAAGAACTCTTTCAAATTAAAATTTTCAATTCACTAACAAATATTTAGAACATAAAGACAACCAGAAACATGTAAAAGAAAAACAAAAAAAAGTTACACAACTTTGATCAAAAAGTTTTATCAGAAATCAAGAAAGAATTTTGTACTGTCATCTTAAGTGCACATTTTCTGGTTATTTTTCCTATTAAATTTGCCAATTCTTCAAAGCTTATTTAAGAAATGAGATGTTAAATATTGATTGAATAAAATCAGCCAATAAAAAAACATTGAAGATGATTTTTAAAGCCAATTATAACCACCTAAGCAAACTTGAATTCTTTTTTTTTTTTTTTTTAAATAAATTAAGTTTCATATTTGTAATTCTTTTTTTTCTTTTTTTTACAAATAAAGTAGAGTGGAACTTTTGAAGGAAAATATCATCTAAATCAAACAACATTGTTTAACAAGGGAATTTTTTTATTCAGAGAGAATTTTCAAAATTTATCTTTTTTTCTTTTTTAATTTTTTTTTTAATCTAAAAAAATATTCACTTGAGGAAATTATTTATACATGCACTTTGAACTTTATATGCAAACTAGCTTAGTTCTTGTCAAAATGACAGGATTATTTACCTATAGATTGGTACTTCTGCAAAGGATTGGAGCGTAGCTTCCCGGCCTTCAGGCTGGGATCTGAGTGCAGTATGTCTTCTTCTTTATCAGGATATATATAAAATTATAAAATTATAAAAGAACAAAATAATAATTTGATAATTAAATTAACAGTTTCAAATTGACAAAATTTGGACAAAAGATTAATAATAATAATACAACAAATACAAAATCCAAATAAATAGTAAAATAAGATATCTGGTTTTTTAATTATTTTTTTTTTTCATATTTGTTGTATCAATAATAATCTTTAGTCCAAAGTCTATTAATGTTGAACCTGAAAATCAGGGATATTTTTTTGTGTTATATTAACAACCTAATCTCACTATTAATTAATGAGAATTTTATGTTATGGTAACATGAAGTATATTTACTGTTGAATAATACCTTTTGTTACTATAACAAGAAAATGTCTCATTACTCTTTAGTAAGACTAAGTTTTAATTTTATGACCAATATAGTCATATATAAGTAGATAATTTTTTTTTTTCTGATCATAAGTCGACAGAAGTTTTACTCTTTAACAAACTGAGTTTAATAATCTTAACAAACCAGATATCTTAAATTTGATGATATCTAGTCTTGATCTTAGGGGAGTAAACCTCGAAAACAAATCCAGAGCGGGAGTCCCTAAGATGGAGTAACACTGAAATTCAGTGCTATACAGCAACTACTGCAACACTGCTGTTGCCAAACTACATTGGTTTCTTACCTTTCCTTTGGACTACAGCGGCAGTGTGGAGAGTGGGGATCTGCTGCTTGGGCAACAGCACATCCTCCATATCAACCCACCCAGGCTATGTAGTTAAAAAAATTTTTTTTTTTACACTACGCCATCGTCTTTCGCAGACGGAAATATGCCATCAAGTCTTGATCTGCTACCCATTTAGCTATTTCTTGGATTGTCCATGGTAAACAATATCAGTTACTGTTTTTTCCTGCTGACAACATCAAACAACTTCATGGAATTTATTTTAATGTATTTCCATTTGAGAGTAGAAACAACAAAAGGAAAGACAATCTTTGATTTAATTTCCTTTTTTTGCTTACATACAGCAATGGCTTCAACAAATATTACATCAGGCTTGTCATCATAAGAAGCTTGAATGATAGGAGAGAAATACAAGTGATTTGAAATGAAAACTCAGTAGGTTATGGGCCTCGATTCTCCCACCCCCTACAAAGAAAACAAGGAAAGAGTACCCCCTACAAAAAAAAAACAAAAAAACAAAAACAAACAAAAACACTTTTTGATAGATTTGTTAATAACTTGAAAAACACAAAAGTTTAGAGAAAAGACAAAAGAGGCAAAAGCTAAATTGAAACCAAGAGGGGAAAAAAAAAAGACCCAAAAAGTCTTCGTTGCCACCCATCTCTAAACATTATCTACTTCAAAATGAATTAGATGGCTAGAAAATATTTGCTATGGAAAATTGGTGGGAACACTGAGTCAATAACAGCACCTATAGTTTTTATATTTTTCATATAAAATAGAGAAATAATGTTTGATCTCTCAGCCAGATGATATTTTCTTTGATTTATCATTGATTTTGTTCGTTCGAGTGGGAAATTACCTGCAAACAAAACAGGAAGACGGCATTCAAATAAATTGTATATTTCAGCCAAAGACAATGACCCTCCCACTGAATAAAAAAATAAAAAATTCTCTCACTCTCTTTCTCTGTCCTGCTTTTTAGCAAAACTTGTTTTAGATGGTCAAGCCAGAAATATAAGTTAATTCCAGTTTAACAGTGATAGAAAATAAAGGGGTAAATAAATCTTTCTCTGTAGGTGTAAGCATCAATAAGAATCAAATAAACTAGAAAAAAAAAATGCATCTTTCTTAAAGTTTTGCTTAATTTTACATATAATAAAAAGTAAGTAAAGTCATCAGTATCAGCCAGACAGCGAGGGAGTCTATCCCCTTTTCACTAGCTCTAGATCAAGGAGATTATTTGAGGTGGAGTGCCACACCTACCATCAGTTCCTCACTTTACTGCACAGATCCCTGTACTACTCATACGCTAAGTTGACGAGGGCTGGTATTGAACCAGGAACCTTGTGATTTCTAGGCGGACACTCTACCAACTGAGATAAACCGGCCCTTTATTCAATGTTAATTCTCTTGAATGTTAATTATCAATGAGCTTAATTATTATTATTAGATATTATTATAAAAGTATGATTATTAGTATGACACTATAGCAGATGGAGAATAGTATAGTTAGGTCAAGAATTATACCCTGCTTATTTTCTTGTTAAGAGAAACAACTCTTTGGCAGCCCAATTGGACTGGATTAGCTTTATTCTCTAAGATGGATCATTTTAATGGTATTGTGCTAACAAAAATTGCCCTATGATGTGATATTTTTTATGTGTTATAAAATTGGACCATTGTGATGATATAGTTGAATTTATATAATCAGTCATGTGTATGACTTTTATTTAAGGAGAGAACATGAAACTAATCCTCATCTTTATTGTTATCTGTACTATGTTTCAGCCGATGTGCCCTCCGGCCTTCTTCAGGTATTTCTTCTTTTCGAACTTGGGAACCTTCTTGTCATAATTGGCAGCCATCATGGAACTTTGAACCCAACTGTTTATTCAATAGTCCAAATAATACAAATTATCAAGCCTCATCTAAAAATTTCAGAGAAATGAAACTTTAAGTTTATCCTAAAAGCAGTAGTAATAGAAAGATGTGCAATGATAATAACAAGAGTAACAAAATTATGATCTTGAGATTGTAAAAGTATTATAAGAAAATGGGAACATTTTGTCTATGATCATTTAAAAAATCATCCTCTTCATCTTACAGTCAATATCTAACATTGATTGCAGTGATATAGTTAACAAGCACCTATTTTATGAGTGAGCAGTATTTAGATTTCTATCATTGGATAATTATTCTAGATTTATTGTTTATCCAAGAGATTATATTAGACTTAAACCAGGAGATGTTTCTATTGTTATCTTTGAGTGTTCAAAGCAAGGATCCCAATTATCAACTTAAGGTGTCAGAAGTTGAGGGCATTGTTTAATGGTAGAATATAAGAAGATGGTAGGTACAAGTGGTAGGAAGTATTGTTTTAAAAACTGAGATGGTAGCCCAGTACTGAGCGGGTCAAAATGGCTTAAAAAATAATCTATCATTAATCATTTACTAAGTTTAGCACAAGGCTAGAAGTGGGGGCACCTAGTGAAGATTAAACACACATTATGGAAGGTGCCCAAAACATCTCTCATTTTGATTTTAATAATTTTAGTATTATTTGGATTATTCGGACTATTGTCCTCATCTTTATTTTTATCTGTACAACGTTTTGGTTGATGTGCACTCTGGCCTTCTTCAGGTATTTCTTGTTGGACTTGAGAGCCTTTTCAAACTTGGGATACCTCCGTGGATTTAATAAAGGGTTCGGTTCAAAGTTCTGTGATGGCTCCCGATTATGACAAGAAGGTTCCAGAGTTCGAAAAGAAGGTTCCAGATTTTTTTTTTATTATTTACTCATAGCCAAGGGAAGAACTGATTGATTCATTCCTTTTACCAAGGGCATTAATACAAAGTGAAATATAAACAGCCTCATACAGGATTTGAATTTGGGTCACTGAATCCATTTCCATGCCACACACTGTGTAAATAATATTTTTGATTGTTTAAAAAATTTGTTTCTGATATTTGAAATATATAAATAAGGAGATAAAATAAAGATTTTGATGTATAGAAATAAAAAAAACAAAAAACAAATATTAAATATTATGCTAACAGATAACTATTTCAACCTCTGGGATTTATAAAGTGTAATTCAATTGAAATCATTTTAAAATTGAAATGAAGACAATTGTAAAAGACACTTTATAAACACTGTTCTTCATCAGAGCATATATATATATATATATATTCATTCATTCATTCAACAATAAAGGTTTTATATAAGAATGAGAGGAATACAAATTTAAACACACACATACACACTTGTTGGTTTTTATAAATACATCAAGATTGATTACATTATGTTTTATTAGGTTGTAGCTATCTTTGATGTTTAATCAATCAAGGAATTTGTCTCAAGAGTTAACTCCCTTGCCAAATGCCCTGAAGTTTATGCAAATTAAGCATAAATTATTGCTTAGGGCAAAGAAATGTGTATTCTTTTCCATATCTCATATAATATTGCAAACGTTTATGTTACAAGGAAATGACAATTTGAGATATTTTTATCTGAAGAATTAAGAGAGCAAGGAAGAATAAGAAAAGAAATTGAATTTCATCCTAAAACATCCATGGTTAACTTCATTAATTAATTACTAATGACTTTCAATTCCCAAATGGCACAATGAAAACTGTTGAAAACAAATCTGACCTTTATCAATATCTATATCTTTGGGCAGCTGTTCAACCAAATATAGAAAAAGCAAAGGTTGGTAAAGGGAGATTGTGGAAGCAATGGCCAAATATATATTCTCCCTTTTGCTCTGAACCCCCCCATCCGTGACGTTAATCTACACTTCCCCCTTTATTTAAAAGTCAAAGAGAGACAGTAAAGGTGGTTTCAAGAAATCTCCACTGAATTGTTTGGGAATTCTTTTAGTGTTTTTTTTTTTTATTCTTTTATTATCTGTTTCTTTTCTTTTGATTCTTGATATGGTAGCCCAGTTGTTAAACAGGTCAAAATGGCTTCAAAAATCATCTATCATTGTTCGCTGATTTAAAAAATAATAATTTTACATTGCCTTTAAGTAAACATGAGGAGGAAAAAAGTAAACAAATATGAAAGAGTATGTTGATTCAGTGTTACCAGATCTGAACTGCAGAAAGTATTTACAATAAATGTAGCTCAATATTTTTTTTACTGATTGATACACCTTTCAGAGTAATATATCTTAATACATAGAGTATATTACCTGGTTTTATTAATGTTATCACAAAATATATTTAATAAAAAAAAAGCAATAATACAGTAAAGTCATATAAAACAAACAGTTGTCTAATGCCACTTGAAAGATTAGTACAACACAATCTTCCTATCTCTTATTAACTCCTATTTGGCTTTGTACAAGAAATATTCTAAACTTATAAAATCTATTCTATAACAAGTGAGACATCCATCTGTCACATGAAACAAAAAGAAAGGAAGGTGGGCATTTGAACACACAGACATAAATTTCTGAATTTGGATTATTTGGATTATTCGGACTATTGTCCTTATCTTTATTGTTATCTGAATAACGTTTCGGATGAATAGCGGAATGAGAACAGTATACCCCCATGGCTCCTAATTATGACAAGAAGGTTCTCGAGTTCGAAAAGAAATACCTGAAGAAGGCTGGAGGACATATCGGTCGAAATGTTGCGCAGATAACAATAAAAATGTGGACAATAGTCCGAATAATCCAAATGATACAAATTATCAAGCCTCATCTCAAAAATTCAGAGAAATAACAAATTTCTGAAGTTTGCCAAGACTTCATTCACTACTGATTATCAAGTGAAAAGGGGACAGACTCCTCTGTTGTCTGGCTGATACCAACTTTAGCCCACCCTAACGACTTTCCTTTTTACTTGTGATGTGCTTGGTTTGGAGAGAACACACAAGCACACACCAGCTAGATCAGACAGCAGACAATGTAGGAATTGGTGATCAACATATTTTCATGTCTGAAAGGGCCAAGAATCTAAGCACCTATGAGCATGGACTTAGCATTAGATTAGTTGTTGGTTTAAATTTGCAGAGGGCTGGTTTAGCTCAGTCGGTAGAGCATCGGACTAGAAACCACAAGGATCAGGGTTTGAGACCGCCCCTTGCCCACTCAGCATATGAGTAGCACATGGATGTGTCTGGTAAAGTGAAGAGCTGATGGTAGGTGTGGCTCAATTCCAGATGCCAAAAACAATCTCCTTGGTCTAGCACTAGTGAAAAGTAGATAGACTTCTTGCTGATACTGACATGAGGCCACCCCGACGACTTTACTTAACACTAAGAAAGATGCGTGTATATGAAGATGTGTGCTAGGGATGTGACCAGGAACCAGTGATTTGAACTAAATAAACAATTAAGCTCATCAACTGTTATTTATCCAGTTTTGTTAGAAAAATTAATAAATCAATATTAAGATAAGATAATTTCTCATAAGTACTATATTAATGTATAATTTGGGTTTTTATTTTTCAAAGAAATTTTACATTAGCCTTTGAAGGAAGCAGAATGACCCCCACTTGGACAGAGAAGAAAAAAAAAAAAGTCCTAAAGTTTTTATCTACTCACGTCTTGTAACTCGAAGCAGTTCTTTCGCCGAGAACACTCCAGTTGCTATTATGCTGTCATTACCAGACACGCCGGAATGAATGTTTCCTGGAACTGAGAAAAACAAAAGAAAAAAAAAAAATGGAAAAAAATTGTTAATTTTTAGGTTAAAATAATTAAACATTATTAGGAAAGTTATGAGCTTGGAAAAGTGAAGCAGTAGGAAAAGGTTCTATTCTACTCTGAAAAAGTTGCTGATTTTTCTGCCGATTAATACAGACGTTTGAGTTATTAATGGTGGGTTATTATCAGAAAAGTCTATAAATATTTTTTTTTGCTGTATGCATGATTATCAATACAATTCAAAAAGACAAGCATGGAAGATTCAATTTGTAATTTATTTATGTCGGTCACTTTGTTAAAATTTGACTGATTTTGGCATTTAATTCATAACTCCTCTTATATCACTTTTTAAAATCATTAAAATTTTCAAATCACTTTTTAACTTGCTTTCTATTATACATATGTGCGTGTGTATATATATATATATATATTATATATATATACACACACACACATATGTATATATATGTGTGTGTGTACATATTTGTATGTTTATATGTTTACATACATATATATATATATATATTTTTTTTTATATAAATACATTTATACACTTGTTAAATTTGACTAATTTTGGCACTTAATTCATAACTCCTCTTATTATTTAGTGCTATACTTTCTTACACTTTTAATCTTCAGCTTATCCATTTTTCTTTTTATCTCTGGCACCAAAAATTCATGTTTGTATCGAGATTTGGATTTTAATCTGATCAAACCTACTGTTTTTCTTTTTTTTTTTGTTTTTTACTGGGGAGGAAGTGAGGCTATACAATCTTCCTACATAGTCAAGTGTTTTAATTTAAAAAATCTTTGTACCAACTGTATGCTCCTTTAATTATTGGTCTGTAATTATATATATATATATATATATATATATATATATATGTGTGTGTGTGTGTGTAGAAAGTTTGTAGAAAAAACAAGATGTTAATAGTTTTGCTGACAGAAATCTGTTTCGACCATATAAAGTCGAAACAGATTTCTGTCAGCAAAACTATTAACATCTTGTTTTTTCTACAAACTTTCTACACACACACACACACACACACACATATATATAGCAAATGTACTGTGTGACTTTTTTGTTCTATAAAGTAAATATCTTTGTTCACACATTATTAACGTATCTGAACACACACACACACACATATATATATATATATATATATATATATATATATATATATATATATATAATATGCATACACTCAGATACAAATGAATGCATACATAAATACAATCACATCATGTTCTATTTTTATAAACCTAAATTTTAATTGTATTGAATTCTTTGTTTCTGTTGTGTTCTCCAACACCCCACTTTATCTCTCTCTTTTTGTATATATATATATAGAGAGAGAGAGAGAGACAGAGAGAAAGAAAGGTATTTCACAAGGAATGTACCAAGAAGTCATCAAATTAACTTTATGTGTTAATTTTTGGGACATCTTTAACAAAAGAAAATACTTTTTTGTTTCATTTTGTTTGAATCTGTCTGAAATTTAAAAAAAAAAAAAAAAAAGAGAAAAAAAAATCCTGGGAAATGATTTCATTTTAATTTGCTCAAAGATTTTTTACCCACTGTGTCCCTCTGACTTGGCAAGCAAGTAAGTACAAAGCTAAGAAAATCTTTTCTCTTTTTTTGAGGTCGACAACTGAATTACACAAACTTAATAATATTCAATAAGAGTAGACAAACAGAATGATAATGACATTTGCTATTAGATAATAATAATAATAATAATGTTGTTCACTTTTATCAAAATACATTGTGATAGAAGCATGTAATTAAATGCAACAGAGCATCGCAAAAATTACAAGGACTGCTCATTCGCAAAGTGGCAGTTTGAATGTGACGTCATATTTCAATAAAATTACACGTTGCACCTTCAAATGGAACTGAAGAAACCTGTAATTCTGAGAGCTATTTGGCGTAAAAATGTAAGACTTGGTTCCAGGAGGCGGTAGAATTCAAAGCTTTGGAAAATTAGAGTGAAAAGTCTTTTGTTTGAAAAGCCAAACAAACAAACGCAAGAATGAATCAGAGAGGGAGAGAATGGAGAGAGAGTTGGTTTGGTTGAATGAAGGTAAATAAAATAATAATTAAAATAATTATGTTAATTGGGTAGAAAAAGAAAAGAAGATATATTAGATGAAGGTTTTTATAGAAATGGATCAAGTATGTTGTTTTAATCTAAATCTTGTTAATTTGTTTACAGAAGAATAGAGTTTACACTGATATGATTCATAAAAAAGATAATTCAGTGATGGCTCTCGATTACGACAAGAAGGTTCCCAAGTTCGAAAAGAAAGTTCCCAAGTACAAGAAGACTCCTGAGTCCGACAAGAAATACTTGAAGAAGGCCAGAAGGCGCATCAGCCGAAATGTTGTACAGATAACAATAAAGATGAGGACAATAGTCCGAATAATTCAAATAATACAGATAAATCGGTATCACCAATCAGGTAGACATAATACAATATCTTTAAGACAATACTCTTGATTTTTCACTGGGGATTTTAAATGTAAAAAGAAAAAATACATTTCTGAAGTGATATGTAATTCATAATATGCCCCCCACAAAAAAAAAATGGTTATTAAGATATGCAGAAACCTACAAACTATCTATATAAGTAAGATATTTTCTGTTTATTTTCTTGCTGATTTGTCTGTAACTTTTGCTAAGATGCATGTGTAGTATCTGTTCACCCTGTCTAATGTCAAAGTTTCCCTCATTGGTACTTCTGCCTAGTCTAAGTGTATATAGTATCTGTATCCACCTACCTTACAATACCATTTTGTTAGGGGTTTAACAATCAAATCATCTGTGGTTCATTTGATAAACTTTGGTTCAATTAATGGCCATCATTGACTTGATGAATGAGAATCTATGTAATTTATACAACACTTTTCAGATTTCTCTTTACTTATATTCTAAAGGAAAAGGAATAGAATAAGCAGTCATAGGGCTGATTTAGCTCAGTCGGTAGAGCATCCGACTGGGAACCACAAGGTTCCTGGTTCGATACCAGCCCTCACCAACTCTTAATTTTAATCTTAATTTTACTAACCCTTAATTTCAAGCTTATTTCATGTACATGATGTTTGCATATGAGTAACACAGGGATATGTATGGTAAAGTGAGGAGCTGATGGTAGGTGTGGCGCTCCACCTCAGATGCTAAAAACAATCTCCTTGGTCTAGCACTAGTGAAAAGAAGATAGACTCCCTTGCTGTCTAGCTCATACTGACATAAGGCCACCCTGACTATGATTTACTTAGCTTAGCTTTGCTGTGAGAATTGAACTCCCTAACAATGACCTGCTAGTTTAGCTTGCTAACCCTTATACCACATGAAGTGCCCTCTTCTTGAATATAAGTAGGTTATTCATAACCTGTTCTAAACCACAGCCACTGTATATCACCACCGGTGGTGGAAAGACAACAGCACCCACTGACTAATTAAAGGGAATTCATAGCAGCAGTGCCAATTTACCTATTGAACACTTCAGACATTGATTTCCAGAAAATATCAGACATTATTATTTTTTTTTTTTAATACTCTTTATTCACTGTTGTTATCATTTGCTGTCCTTGTTTAATACAGATATTCAAATCAGACAGTAAATGGTGAGCCTGTGTTACTGGTCTACATCAACTGGGAATCTTAATTAGATTTAAACAGGTTTCTTTCTTTTTTTGGGGGGGGGGGGAGAGATTGAGGTGATATTAACTAAAATAGATAAAATTAAACACAGAGAAGAAGGAAACAAAACAATTTTCAAATTAGGGAATTTGACAAGAAAAGCATAAAAAGCAACATAATTAAATGAAAATTTTGCTTTAACCCGATTGTCTCCATATTATATAAATGCCAAATATCTATCTGTAAGGCCAAATCCTCAAGTCTTAATTTCATGATACTCTAATTTAACCAGTAGACAACAAGTAGAACCAATTATAGTCTAACTTCGACAAATTAACCATTTTATATATATATATATATATATATATATATATATACAGGGTGTGATCAAAAGTACTGAGAATGAAACTTTTAATTTTTTAAATTTAGAAATTTAATGAAGACAGCTGAGCAATTATTATGCAGTAATGTCTAGACTTCATCTAAATAAATCAGTGACAATTTATGA
Source organism: Doryteuthis pealeii (assembly GCA_023376005.1). Lineage (NCBI taxonomy): Eukaryota > Metazoa > Mollusca > Cephalopoda > Myopsida > Loliginidae > Doryteuthis > Doryteuthis pealeii. The sequence continues at coordinate 39,888,004 of CM042160.1, read as the reverse complement.
AAAAAAAAAATTATGCCCATCTCGATTTTTAATAATGCATTGGATTATACAAGTGTAGCATTCTTTATACTAACCTCATCTAGCTCCGTGTGACTTTTTCTTTAGGTTGAAGGCATTATAGACTATTTCAGATAATTCCTCTAGGTTTCCTGAAAGGGTCTATAATGCTTCCAACCTAAATCTTCTTTGTTATTTTTTGCTTATATATATATATATATATATATATATATATATATTTAGCTTCTCTATGAAATCTTTTAATAGTAATATTAAAATCTATTTTTTGGAAATTAGAGATTAATCAATATTGACATTTACAATAAGCAGAGATGCTGATAGGAATGTGTCCTGCGTCCCTGACACACAAAAATCTAAAAGGACACAGTAAAATCATATACATGCATCCCAGTGTTTTTCTTTTTTCTTGGCTCACCATTTCAATAGTTTCTTATAAATGAATTACACAGGATAAGGTTACAAGGTAGGAGTTAGATGGCTTTAGTTGTTTCCCCAAATCATAAATAAAAACCCTACAATTTATTAAGAAACTTTATTTGAGACCCATAAATTTTTCCGGAGACTCATTCAAAGCAAATATGTGCATCCGAGGATGCACTAAATCAGAAAGCTATCAGCATCACTAAATAAGTATATGTAAACAAAAGATATGGGTAGCTTAAGACTGTAGCAAAACACAAAAAAGTGAATTAAAAAAAAAAAATATTTTCAATTGATATGGTTGGATTTGAAACCCTAACTAATCTTTCAAAAAAGTGTCCCTTTTCCTTTCTCTGTTTTAAAGCTCCCTCCTTGCAAATGTACATTTGGAATTCATCATATCACATTTGCTACATTTGAAGCTAATGTCAAAGACAAGATGACAGTAAAAGCAAAGAGACTATTTTTTTGAGCTCCAATGTGTTGTAACATGTATAAATTGTGACTCCTTCAACTCAAAAGGAGTTGGTGGCCATCTTAAAAGCAATCTTTGTTCTATCTGCACAGTGTTTTAACCTCACAGGACACTAAAACATTTATTAGTAGAGGATATTTCACAAAGGTGTCAGAGAGAGGGCCTTCCCAAAGGCAAAAAGGAATTTTTCCATCTCCCTCGGTCTACACAAAGCTGAGAGATATACTGGTCAAAAATACTTACTCCCTTAATGGACACTTTGTACACCTGTCAACATTTATCAACATTTTCTTGAAAGCAAAATCGAAAATGCAACATTTAGACTTTTTCTTGCTACCATCTCAGAGGTGCCAGCCTACTTTACAAAAATTATCCATGAATCTTCTGGAAAAAGAACACGCTTCATTTTTACGTTGTTGTTGTTGTTATTATCATTATTAAAGATGATAGAATAATAATAATAGGTGATAAAAGTAATCTATATTACAATGATTTGATTTCTTTTTTGTGTCTGTTATTGCAACAGAGCAAAAATAACATATTCTAGCACAAAAAAATTATGGAAGCTAAAAGTGACAGTTGTGCCCATAATTGTTGGAGCACTTGAGATGTTTACAAAGAGTCTAGCCAAAAGGCTGGAATTTATGTGTAAAATATTCAAAATAGTTATTTGATTAACGATTAATTAATGTTTTATTTGAGGAGGACAAAACTAAGGTTCCATTTCTAATTGTTTAATTTTTGTTTTTACTCCTTTAATAAATTTCATGATTTTACTTACTTATGATACAAACACTCAGACATTGAATTTTTAACTCCACCCCCACTAAGGCAATATCTTTCAAAAATTAATTTTACATTGCCCAGAGGGCGTTTTGTATTTTTGCTAGTCTTATTATAACGAAGATTGTGTGTTTGTCTGTCTGTAACCGAAACTATATTACTACTCAAGTCACAAGTCCTTTAGTAATTTACGTCATATTCTCCATGATTTTATTTCTATTTAAACCTCAATTAATAATAAAATTGTCTTACATTATTAATACTATTGGCCTTATCTACATACTAATAACATGCAAATGTATTTATATATACAAAAAGTGGTTTACAGTGTGAACAGGAAGGCTAATTTGCATATTGATATTAGAATTTTTATTCTAATGAATATGTGCTTAGTATTATTGATTTCTAATTGTTTGGTTTTATCTTAATGAATATGAGCAAAAAATATCAGGGATAAATCTTAAAAGAAATCCATTAACAAGAAGAAATAACTAATTTTATTCTTTACTTCCTATTTTGACTAAATAGTTAAATTAGGAAAAATTAGCAATGAAAGATGGGAGTGATGTAAAATGATGGAAGAGTTAGTTTCAAACTTGTTCTATTTTTCAATTATACCCCCCTCTCTTTCAAATCCTTTTATCTGCAATATTATTTAGTTTCATTAGTGTTTCTAATTCAATATAACATTTTATTACATCAAAACTTAAATACTTGCACCCAGGGGGTGTATATATTTGCTAGTAATAATAATTCCAACTTAAAGATGTGAATGTATAACAAGGGAAAATAGTATTACTTTAGTTGTCAAAGCAATGAGAGCAGTATAAAAATCTTGAAAGACAGCAGATTCATACACTTGTAAAATCAGAAAAAATCTATCTGATATATAACCATTGATCTATGTTTATAGCGGAGAAGACACAATGTATCTGTTCTTTTTTTCTGTTTCTTCAGCTAGCATATTTTCTTGGAGCATGACACTTCTAATTGAAATAATGGCTAAGCCTTTTTTCGTCTTTGCTCTTTGTGTGTAGATGCTTATTCAGTCGGGATCAAGACCAAAGCATGGTTAAGTGACATCCGCAATTCCAAGTCAATTATAGCAATTCTCTCAGGAGACGTGTAAGCAGTGCCTGTACAACTCAAATACCTCATAGATTCTTTTCTAACATACTATTATATGGATACACAAAAATGTGTATACATGTTATTTTGTTTGTATACACAAATACAATTATGTGTATTCTTGGTCTCTCCTCTCTTGCTTATATATATATATATATATATATATATATATATATATATATATATTAAGAAATTGACCTTGTGTCACATCCTGCTCGTGCGGAGGGGTTGGTAAAAAAAAAAAAATATATATATATATATATATATATATATATATATATAGAGAGAGAGAGAGAGAGAGAGAGAGAGAGTTTGGATTAATAAGTGTGTAGCGTGACAGTTATAAGCTGATTTTTGGTCAATAGAGAAGCATTGGGTTAAGTTGATTGACAAGGAAGGAGATTATGTTGAAAAATGAATATTCATTTACATAGAAAACAGTTTCACATTTATCCTATGACTCTTACTATCTCTCTCTCTCTCTCTCTCTCTCTCTCTCTCTCTGAATATATATATATATATATGTGTGTGTGTGTGTAAGATTATCCAAATGACAGGTAAGTAAGGGATGATTCTATTTGGGATCATCAAAATCTCACTGTACACGCATACTGTATGCTCTTGTAGTTGCAAACATATATATTCATAAAAAGGATTTTTATAAATCCTAAGAGAGCTCAATATAATAACCAATAAATTAATTATATACAGAGCAATATTTAATTTTCAGAGAAAGAAAAAAAAAAGAGAAACAGGTTGACTGTTTGTTAAGTTTTTCTTTCTCCTAAAGTTATATATATATATATATATATATATATATATATATATATACATATAATGCCTTTTTCCATTTGTTTTATTGTTCATCCCAGTGTATCTTCTGCTAAGATGAGTTAGTATCTGTGTGCCATGCCTAAGCTCAAACTATTACTCTTAGCACTTCTGTTCAGGATCTAAGTGTAGTATTTGTACCTGTGAAAACTTAATTATATAACAAAAACTAAATTTAAATTGAAAAATCAAAATAATCACCTATTTATTTAGATGTCTTTTTTTTTTCTTATTTCATATTTATTTTTAAGGAAGAATTTTAGATTGAAATAATAACCGTTTTCTTTTATATGTTTTATAGTTTTTAAAATAACAGTGGAATTTTCATGGACCAAGATACTAAACTCTGATCCTAGGTACAATTATTATGGAGTTAAATTTTGATCCGAGCACAGATACTACACTCTGAACAAAATCGGCTGATACATTTTATGGAAGATAATATTGTTATCAATGGGTTTTTTTTTGAGACTGTCTTTACCAGTAACTGCAAAATGACAGTCTTTTCTGGAAATGGTAATAAAAGAAAGGACAATGCTAAGCCAAAATGGCCAAAAAGAAATTGAAAACAAATGCCCGTGAAAAGGGGGCTTATCTTTTAATGAGAAAAAGTTCATTTCTGTTCAATACATTACAAAGATCATTTCAATCTGGGGTGAGAGAGAGAGAGACCCTGGGAAAAACTGGGGGGGGCGGGGGTGTAATACTCATGAGAAGGGAAAGAAAGACTAAAAAGAAACTATGAGGAGTAAGTGGAGAGTATAAAAAAATTAAGAGACAGTGTAAGAGAAGGAAAAGTAGGATAAGATCGCCGTAGAGTGGGGAGAGAAAAAAAAAAAAAGAAGTAAAATAGTGTTAGTATACCTTATGGCTGAGGTAGTTGCATATCCCCCACTGGAATTGGTGATTATTGTTTGATCTTATGTAAAAAAAATCAATATTTCAGTTATTGATTTTCTATACTTAGAAGAAGATTGATGCAACACAATCTTCCTAAATTTCCCCCTAATTTGACTTTGTACAGTACTAAGATAATCTTAGAAAATATCATTAAAAGAGAGAGAGAGAAGATTGTGAGGAGAGAGAGAAAGAGAGAGTAAGACAGAAAAAAAGGTGAAGGTGGGAAGAGAGAGAGAGAGAGATATGAGAAAGAGAGAGAGAGTAGAGAAAAGGTGAAGAGAGAGTGTGAGTAGATATAAGAGAAAAGAGAGAGAGAGAGAGAAAGACAGAAAAAAAGGTGAAGGTGGGAAGCGAGAGAGAGAGAGAGAGTAGATAGAGAAAAGAGAGAGTAAGACAGGAAAAAGGTGAAGGTGGGAAGAGAGAGAGAGAGAGAGAGAGAGAGTAGATATAAGAGAAAAGAGAGAGTTAGACAGGAAAAAGGTGAAGGTGTGAAGAGAGAAGAGAGAGAGAGAGTAGATATAAGAGAAAAGAGAGAGAGAGAGAGTAAGACAGGAAAAAGGTGAAGTTGAGAACATGAGAGAGAGGAGGAAAATAGAAAGAAAATGTAGTTGTAAAATGACATTTACAAAAAGGAAGAGAACGAAGAAGGAAAAAAAATCTTTTTCTTTTTTTTTCAATGGCATCAAGAACATTGAAAGATTTTTAAGTACCACAATTGGGAAAATATTATTTGGACAAATTCCCCCCTGGCAGCTTGATGTCATTAAGTGCTACACTTTGTTTTCATACATATATATATATATATGAATTTGATATTTAAAACAAAAGTTTCTACCTGAAATGCTCTATAACCTTCAATATATTCCGAGCATGTTACTTGTATTCATTGAAAAGTATCTTATCTAAAACTAATCTTTTGTCTCATTTGCTTAATGGCCACCATCAGAGGCAATTAAGTTCAATGCCATATATCTTTGTATTTATAGAATGTATATTACAATTATTTATAAACAAATGAATAAATAAGGTAAATAGAATCAAGAAAAATACTTACCCTCACACTTAGTTTAAATAATATCTAATTGGTGCAGTCAGTGTATTCTAAAGTTGGGCCTTTAGAATACACCAACTGCACCTCTGCAGAGGGGTAATGACCACTCTCCCCCCCCCCAATGAGGCCACCTGTTGGTCGTGGTGGCAACCGAGATGTTTAAGTATGGAATTGTGTTGGCTGAGTAGTCTATGACACGCAACAGGCCCTTACTTAGACTAGACAAGTGGTCAGAGAGGCCCCCTCCGATCAATCAGCTGGTCATGTCAAGCCCTAGCAACTATATGATTGACCCAACCTTATTTCCCTCTTATGACAACCCAAAAAAACTTTTTATCATATGTGCTAGAAGGTGGTAGCTGAGGGTCTTCATGTCCTGGGAATGATGGTGAGGTTCCAGAGCTGGAGGTCTGGGGAAAGTGGAGCACCCCTTTATCACCATTACTCCCAGGTCCACTCTGACCCGGAGTGGTAGTACCTGTTAGGGTCCTATCTATGGATTAAATAGAAAATTTGTTTACAAAAAAAAATGTTCTTCCAAACTATCACTACAAATCTTTCAAATCTTTGCTGGCATTAAATGACCCACAGTGGTTGATATGCCGTAAAACAAACTGACCAATATTGTTAGTTGTGTGCAATAAACAATTATACCAACCAATAAAAGAATTATAATATCTTACACAAGTTCTTGTCTTTATGGAAATGTGATCTTTGACAAAAACTTACCAACATTATGATAATTCTACAGACATAGACAAAGTGTCTCTGCTACAGTCATTACAGTAATATTTGCAAATAAGGTATTGTTACAAACCAAAAACAGTTATTTCAAGAACACCTATATATATATATTTTTTTTTTTTACAATCTATGTTTAAAAAATATTATAGTCTTACTGAAATTAAGAGTGATTTTAATAAGTTTACCTTATAAATTGAAATATCAGATTACCATACACTTGTAATAAACAGTGGACATCTTTTTCATATAATTACCTACTAAAGTTCATTGTGTATTAGTGCTACTGTTATTGGTGGTCGTTTGTGAGAGAGCATTGAAGGCTTCCTGACAAGCGGACCAAGTCTAGACATTCCATTATGGGAACATCATTGAAATGTACTATTATCATTTGAATATTTATCAACAAGGTGTAAAGATGGCCACAATTAGTGAGTTAAGGTAGGATAGTATGTGTGAAGGAAGATGGTAGAAAAAGGAAAGAATAACATAGGGTAAATAGGTCAACAAATAGATATAACATACGGAGGTAGATATGAATTTAAGGGAATAAGATGAAGAGAGAGATAATAATAGAATTACATAGAGAGATAAAACAATGAGATCAATAAATAGATAAAAACAGATTGAGATAGATATATTGGTAGGGAGGAACAGGCTGAGATAGGTTGTTAGATAGAAAGGAACAAGCTAAGATAAATAGATACAAGGTGTGTTATAAAAGTATCGAGATTGAAGCTGTATTTACCAAGATAAAAATGAACAATAAATGGAACATTTTTTTTTTTTTCAGAATACAAGGTGTGTCATAAAAAGTGCCGAGTTTGAAGCTGTATTTACCAAGATAGAAATGAACAATGAATGGAACATTAATTTTTTTCAGAATACAAGGTGTGTCACAAAGTACAAAAAAATCTCGATACTTTTTTGACACACCTTGTATTCTTTTTTTATTTTTTTGAATGTACAACTGACTAGGTATAATGGGTAAAGTGAGTTTTCATTTAAATTATTTAAACTATATTTAAAAAAGTAAAGAAATTGAAGTATTTAAAAATCAGTTATTGAATACATTTTAGCAACTAGCCTCACCAACCCAGCTTGTCCCAATCCTGACCAATTGGCTGGTCATGTCAAGCCCTAGCACCTATATGATATCCCCAACCCTATTGCCCTTATGGCCAACCCCAACCCTTTTTATCATATATATATTTACCAACTCCTCCACACAAGCAGGATGCGACACAAGGTCAATTTCTTAAGCGGAGTTTAACAGGTTTGAATTTAGTTTTCCTTCTCCTAGACTGGTTACCTAGCCATGGTTAAAGAGCCCAGTCTGCCCTAATATTTACCCATAGCTGGAGAGAGAATTGGATTCATACATTTCCCAAGGGTATTAGTGCCATGTGAAATGCCAACAACTTCATCCAGGAATTGAACTCGGGTTGACAAGTCCATTTCCTATGACTCTAACCATTAGACCACACGCCTCCGTTTTTATCATATACGTGCTAGAAGGTGGTGGCTGAGGGTCTTCATGTCCTGGGAATGATGTTAAACTCTATCTGATGGTGAGGTTCCAGTTCTGGAGGTCTGGGGAATGTGGCGCACCCCTTTATCACCATTGCTCTTAGGTCCACTCTGATCCAGAGTGGTAGTACCTGTTAGGGTCCCATCTATGGGCTAAATAGAAAAATCTAAGTTTCTCATTAAGAATTAATTTATTTCAAAACTTTGTTGGCATTAAATGACCCACTGTGATTGATATGCCATAAAACAAAAACCAAACCAAACCCAATCCTGATAAGAAACTATAAATATCCTACCCTCAACTTCAAGGGAATGAATTAGCAAAAAGTCAAAGAAATGATATTAATGATGCTGAAAGAATAGAAATATGAGTAATGGAGATTACATTAGTCAACAATATATTTCTTTCTCTTACTTCATTACCATAATTAATTAAAAATGAGTCTAAGGATTATTAAAGTCGGACCAATGAGAGATCTAGATGGCCATCAAAAAATTCCCCCTTTACCCTCTCTCCTATCTCAACAATCAGCAGTGGGGGGTGTTATGGCCTTTGCTGCTAAAAAGATTCAGTCTTTAACTGGTTGAACCCCAAGACCTGACCAATTGCCAAATCTCTATCCCTGGAAATTTGGCGGGGGGGGGGGGAATTTTTACTGTTTCAAAATTGCCTGTGTCACAGATCAGATCAACAGTGAAGAGCAGTAAATAGCTAGTAGAAAGCTGCTCATATGAACAGCCATATTCTACTTACAGTAACACTCATAAATAAGTACAACCTTAACAACATTTTTTTTAATAAAAATGTTATTCTATAAACCAAAGATACCAAGATTCTATTATATCTTGGGATTCAATATATTAAAATAAATATTATTAGTTAGGATTATTAGGATTATTCGGACTATTGTCCTCATCTTTATCCTGGAGAGTTTGCTGATAAATAATACCTAATAATATTTATTTCTCTGAATTTTTGAGATGAGGCTTGATAATTAGTATTATTAGGATTATTTGGACTATTGTCCTCATCTTTATTGTTATCTTTACAACGTTTTGTCCGATGTGACCTCCAGCCTTCTTCAGGTATTTCTTGTCGGACTTGTGCGTCTCTTGAACTCGGGAACCTTCTTTTTGAACTTAGGAACTTCCCGAGTTTGAGAAGGCTCTCGAGTTCAACAAGAAATACCTGAAGAAGGCCAGAGGGCACATCAGCCAAAACATTGTACAGATAACAATAAAGATGAGGACAATAGTCCAAATAATCCTAATAATACTAATTATCAAGCATCTCATTCATAGAATAAATTATTAGGTGTTATTTATCGGCAAACTCTCCACCATTGAAACTCTGTAACCATAAATAAAGTCATCTGTAGGGCCTAAAGTCAGTATCAGCCACACAGCAAGGAGTCTATCCCTTTTCACTAGCACTAGACAACACCTATGTGTGCAGTGATGCTGATAGCTTTTTGATTTAGTGCATCCTGGTACGCACATATCTGCTTTGAATAAGTCCCCTGGAAAATTTATGGGTCCCAACTAAAACCGTCTAACTCCTACCTTGTAACCTATCCTGTGTAATTTGTTTCTAAGAAACTATTGAAATGTATTTACAGTTAGCTTGAAATGGTGAGAGAAGAAAAAAAACAAAAAACAGTGGGACACATGGATACGATTTTACAGTATCCATTGAGATTTTTGTGCATCAGGGATGCAGGATGTGTACCTATCAGTATCTGTGTGTGTAGATGCAGCTTCTACCCAATTTTGGAGCCTCAATATATCTTCTCTTTTTTTTTTGATGATGACAACCTGAGTTTAGTCAGGTATGCTAAGGTCAAGTTGGCAATAAAACCTCAGCATCCGCAGATTTCGATAGGAACTATATTGGTCATCCAGCCGTGTCTTATATATTACTCTCAGAGTTTTTCATGTTTTTTTTATCTTAAGTTGTTGTTGTGTGCAGTCGATATTTTCCTCAAAGGAATTGTTAATTCAATGCCAATCTTTTTGTGAATTGACTGACCAGATCACAAGATCACTCGTGATTAACAGGATATATATATATATATATATATATATATATATATATATATATATATATACCATAGTAACAATAAAAATCTACTAAGTAAACAAGTATACAACCTTATTTACTTCGGGATTTTTTTCACTAAAATCGATTAAAAAGTGCTCAATATGAAGAGCTAAATAGACAATTGAAATCGAATGGTTTAAAATATAGATAGTTTAAGATATACCGACTCAAGTTTCTCGCAATAGCGTAAATCTTCAGGGTATTTTTTTGTCTGCCATCGTTATGGAATATATAGACAGGTTGTACCCATTTTCAATGTAGTGGGTGTATTACACACCCGACTTCTCCCCCTACATAATACTGGAATTTACTAGGCAGAGCTTGTATTCATTTTTATGTCTGCATCTATTTGTTAACTCTGCCCAGGATGTGACACAAGGTGAATTTTTAAGCAGAGTAAAGCTGGTTTCAATTTAGAGTTTTCCTTCTCCTAGACAGGTTGCCTTACCAAGGATAAAAAGCATAAGATGCCATTAATGTAAATGAAGGCTCTCTCCAGAATGCCACACAAAGTAAACCAGCCTTCCCATCATACACCAGAAACTAAATCAGCCATCCTACCATGCCCCCAAAACTTAACCACCCTTCCCACGATGCACCACACAACAGTATTAAAATAGCATTGGCAAGTGCCATTGACTTTATGTCTTTGCTACCTTAACACACATACATACAACACGCGTGTATCTGGGCATGTGTGTGTGTATATATATATATACACATACATACACACACACGTGTGTATCTGGGCATGTGTGAGTGTGTATATATATATATATATATATGTGTGTGTGTGTGTATTTCACTTTTTCTTATTTGAGAGATCAGATTTATATATGTTATATGGAAATCTGATCTCTCAGATAAGATGAAGCAAAAATTTCCCCAATTCTTTTTATAATATGTAGTACTTTTGACCATTCTTTGTCATTATTAAGAATGTAAATATTGGGGCATTGTTTGTGAAATCCCAGAAATTGCGGTCTTATTAAGGAATTTTTTTAATGATGAATATTCATGAAATACTGGTGACATCATTTATATATGGATTAAACAATAGCGCCAGATTTAATGTTTGTAAAACAACCATTAGGGAGCTCGTGACTGTAGAGTTTGTATAGGGTATTGCATATGTATCAATGCACTTTAATACCTACACTCCCTGTGGGAAAGATATTTTATTTGTTGTGTGTTATTTTATCTTTATTAGGAGAGATTCTAGTATTTGATATTATGTTCTGTAAATGTGCACATATATATATATATATATATATATATAAAACCAGTACATTTATTTTCTTTTATATCTTGGTCAGTATATATGTGTGTGAGTTTGTATGCATGAGTTTATATATATATATATGTGTGTGTGTGTGTGTTTGGATCTATAGATGTGTGTGCATTTGTATATATAAATGTATTTGTGTTTGTACATATATATGTATATATGTGCATTTATATCTTTGTCAGTATATATATATATATATATATATATATATGTGTGTGTGTGTGTGTGTGTTGCCCAATTTTATTTATATATATGTGTGTGTGCAATTATCCATTTGTATATATAAATATACTTGTGTTTGTACATGTGTATATATATATATATATATGTGTGTGTGTGTGTGTGTGTGGTTAATATGTTTAAGTCCCTGGGTGAATATTTTGATCTAAAGCAATTTTTTTATGGGTCATGCCCACCATGAACACTTTGACATCAATAGTAGTTTGTTTTTAGATTTTGTGGGGGGGGGGGGCGTATATAAAACAAATATATAAATCATCCAAGTGTACAGTAATAATAAAAGTCAAACATATGAAGAATCAATGATATCAGTGTGATGTTAAGGAATCTTAAAAGATATATTTTTGAATCATCTTCTAAAATAGGAGGTATTTTTCTTTAGACATTTATATCAAAGTCATTTTCGCATTTTATTTAGTTTGAACTGCCTTTTACATGATCATATTTTCTAAAAACAAAATCTATTAATGTATACACAAGTCTTAAATACAAGTCATGTAAAAAAAAAAAGTAATTCTCTTCAAATCTTTTCTTTTTTTCTTTAACGGTGTTGATAGATTAATTTCCTTATTTTATCTTTAATTACACATCAAACAAAAGAAAACATAATTACAATGTATTCCTTTCTATTTAAAAAAAAATCTGTCAGTCAAAAAAGAAAGAAAAGATTAATAGACCACATGTAGAAGATAGAGTACAAGAGTTGTGTCCCTTTAAACAAACAGACGAACAGGTTTCTTGTGAAATTTTCAGTAGAAATATGCGAAAACACATCATGTAACTTTAAATGTTTAATAAAAACAAATAAATATTCTACTGACATTCTTAAGCTTTTTAAAATTAGGCCTAATAGAAATACTTAAATATATTTAAGTTTATTTGTAACTGGTATTTAGAGAAAGATTAAAAGAACTTCTATTTTAAAAGGCTATTAGTATATATATATATATATATATATATATATATATATATATATATATACATACACACATTTTGCAACTGTGTGTCCTAAGTAAAAAGAACTTGAATTTTTATGTTAAAGTGTGTGTGTGTGAGTGTGTATATATATTTACCATATTACTTTTAAAAGTGTTTATTTACTAAGCTTTTGCTTAGTTCCGGCACAAGGCTGCATGTATGGGGCACCCAGTGAGACTTAATCATTAGTAATGGTTTACTATTCCAACTTATTAACCATTTAACCATGTGAGGTGCCCATTACTTTTAAGAATGATGGAATTATTCATGTACAAATTGGTACTTCTGTTTAGAATCAGAATATCTGTTCTGGCTAAGATCAACATAATATCTGTGTACATTTTTAAAGCATTACCCACTTACAAATATATATATGAATGTATAGCTATACTTATATTTATATACCAATGTGTACTACTTATATATATACAAGGTGTGTCAAAAAAAGCATCTAGGTTTTTTGTACTTTCCGACAAAAAATACACATTGGTATATGAATATAAGTATATAGCTATACTGATAATAAATCAATCAGGTTTCCATCCTGGCTGGAGGTATACAAATGTCTAGCCACACTGAAGAGTTGTGATACAACGAAATACAGTGTCTGTGGATGACTATATATATATATATATATATATATATATATATATATATATATATACACACACACACACACATACTTATGCATATTAAAACCTGTAGAAAATAAAGAAAATACTTGACACACTGACATACAAATTATTGTTACTGCAATATATATTTCCTTTATATTTAAGACCAACAGCTTATTTACTTGAAAAATTTATCTAAAAATACAAATTTTAAATATATACTATATACAAAAGTGTATATTAACTGCAGAAAATACATGCATTTTGGGTTATAGCACATATATTTATATATAAGGCAAATGTGTATACTTAAGCATTCATATATAAGTGCATATATGAAACAAATTTTATGCCCACATTCACACACCTGTAAATTCATATTCTATTTTTATACATATACACACATGTCTGACCATACGAGAAAAGAAACACTCTCTGACACACACACACACACACATAGATATCAGTAAAACTATACACACACTGGCCTTGGTATAAACCTATTAAAGAAAAGGAAGAGTGAGGAGATATAGTGGGTGTGAACTGCTTCATTATGTGAACCCTTGATTCCGGCATTTATTGAGCTGGTAGAATTTGCAAGAGCCAATGTTGAATGGGCAGTTCAGAGCACATGTTGTGTTCTCTGAGGTAGAAATGAAGCCGGGCAGAAAATGTAGGTAAGCATTAATGTAACCAGTCAACACTTAATGATAGCCGAGAGGGATGGGTTGGCGGGTGTCGTGAATAGGGGGGGGGGAGAAAAGCAGAACACCAACATCAATAGTGCAATACTGCTCTTCTTCTTCTCCTTCGCTTCTCTTTCTTTCTCTCTTCTGCTTCTTCTTCTTCGCTTCTTCTTCTTCTTCTTCTTCTTTCTTTCTGCTTCTTCTTCTTCTTCTTTCTTCTTCTTCTTCTTCTTCTTCCTTCTTCTCCCGCTTCTCACTTCTTCATCTTCTTCTTTCTGCTTCTCCTTCTTCTTTCTTCTTCTTCTTTCTTTCTCCTTCTTTCCGCTTCTCCTTCTTCTTCCTCCCCTTCTCTTTTTTTTTTCTCCCGCTTCTCTTCTTCTTTCCACTTCTCCTTCTTCTCCTGCTTCTTCTTCTTCTTCTTCTTCTTCTTCTTCTTCCTTCTTCTTTTCTCTCTTCTTCTTCTTCCGCTTCTCTTCTTCTTCTTTCTCTTCTCCTTCTTTTTTGTTTTCCTTTCTTCATCCATACATATATATTCTTCTAACAAAGAGTCTTCAATCTCTTCCTCTTCATTTCTTCCTATAACACTTGACAAGCACACATACACAGAATTTCAACTCTGTACAGGTGTGTGTATTGAATTCTTATTTAAAGAGTTCACACTTTGGAATTGAACCCAGCAGCATGTGACCATTACATGTCAAATGGCTACACAACAACCAAATAAATAAATTGTTCTTTTCAGTTTTCAATCTCTGCCCCCCCCCCCCTACTCTTTCTGATACACAGAATTGTTTAAAGCCTATACACAATAGGGTAGGTCGATTTCGGAACAGTAACATCTCCCATGTGGCAAAAGTTCCAAATTAACATAAAGAATTACCACACAAAATATTTTTCTTCAAAACTTTGCCTTCGTTTGAGGAAATAGATTTAAACCTTTTAAAATGTTATCACTGCTACAGCTTAATTATTAAGTAAAAAGCAGCATATCGGAGGTGTTGGTGGTGATAGGGGCATATTTTCAATTTGAATTCTAGTTATTCGTTATTTTATTTGTTTCGTTTAAAACAAAAACCATTTCTGTTTTAAATATTGAAATTGATAAATTTTCTAACCAATTTCTAGGCTAAATGTTGCAAAAATGAGGATTTTTTGGTGTATTTTAATAAATGATCTTTGATGCTATTTCCTCAAACAATGGTGCAAGTAAGAGATCTAATTTTTTGTATCAGTATTCATTATACCAATACACAACTTTTCTCTGTTAAGAGAAATTGAAATGTTTTAAAAAGTGAAAAATCAACCTACCCTAATGCACAGACACTGATTAAACATTTGAGAACTTCCTAAAATTATGAAATTACTGTTGTTGATGATAATTTAGTCTGACAGGTATTCACTAGGCAAATGAATCAAGTGCCTCAAGGAGAAATATAACATGAGTTAATCTAGAACTCAGTGGGTAGAACTCATTTCAAAGTAGGGGGGATAGGTGAACTCAACAAAGCAGAAGTCTTTTTTATCAACTAAACGTAGTTAGTTCAATACTTGTGCTGGGTAGTAAATAAATATTTGAGTGATTCAACAATTTTAAAAATCTTATATATATATATATCTTAGATGTGACACAAGGCAGAATGTATGAGGCACCCAGTGAGGCTCAAACTCACTAGTCATGGTTTGCCAGTCTATCTTGCGAACCATTACACCACAAGAGGTTTCTTTATTTATATATATATATATATATATATATAATATATATATATATATATATATATATTAAAGTAAAGTTGGCAAAGTGGCCTATTGTCAGTATCAGCAAGACAGTGAAGGAGTCTATCCCCTTTTCATTAGCGCTAGACTAGGGAGATTGATTTTTGCTAAGGTGAAGCACCACACAGGTCAGATTACCCAATCTGTGCTACTCATGCGCTGAGTTGGCAGGGGACTTGTATTGAACCAGGAACCTTGCATTTCATAGGCAGTGACTCAACATAGAACTTAATGGCCACCTTTGGTTGCATTTAAGTGAATATCAAATAAAACAAAGTACTTGAAAGACAGTCTTCTTCTCGTACATGTATAATTTTATCAATGTTTCTTTCTCACTCATATATACTCATAATAATGGCAAGTTAACATATATTTGTATAGAATTTTCTTATTCACTTCCCAAACAAATATAGGCACAATTATATAAAACATGGTACAGGCACTCCACACACGCACACACACACACACACACACACACACACACATATATATATATATACTTACTCTATAAAAACTCACAACACAAAAGCATAGAAATGTTGGTAGAGCACAGGCCTCATACTATCTTGATAAGTACCCCCAACACACACACACACACACACACAAAACATACATGTGCATAGAAATTTCAAACATAATGTTGGAACTTCATATGCACGCATCTAACTAAGGTAGCTACCATGAACCCCCCACCCCCATACCAACACCCTAACAGTCCTGTCTTAACCTTCCCTCCTTTTGTACAGAGGCATATGTATTGATCCACAAGGGGAAGAAGAGGACAATAAGGGACAAGGGGGGGTGAGTAAAGGGGGTGAGTAGAGTTAGTGTCTACAGAGAAAGAAAAAAAGATGAAAAGAAAAAAAGAAAGAAAAAAAAAAGAAAGCAAGAAGAGGTGTTGAAGTGGGGGGTGGTGGGAGGTCTATAGTTGATCATGACATGAAAGAGGGAATGATGTGAAAGAGAGATGAAGCTGCTAATGAAGCAATTTAAATCAATTTTGAGACGTTCATCAATCTACAGAGCAGACCTTGGCAGCACCAAGTAGAAAGAAAAGTGACCAATGCTTAAACAACTGGCACTTTGTTGATCAGAGAACGAGAGCCAGGTTTGATCAGAGGTAAAGGCCTGGTTTTGTCTTAGAATCATCTAAACACTAATTCCAACCAGGCCACTCAAATTAGCAGGACAGAAGGTGCTGGTCTTGTGTTACAAAGAGCACAGTTTTATTGCTTTTAAAACCCCTACACACAATTGTGTGTGTGTGTATCTCTGTACTTGCAAGTACACATACATTAATATGTACATCATCATCATTATTATAAACATTGAAAATTTCAGATAAAAATTCAGCTATCTATCCTGATGTATCTATCTATCTATCTATCTATATATATATATATATATGTGTATATATATATATATATATTATATATATATATATATATATCGTTGGGGTGGCCTAAAGTCAGTATCAGCCAGACAACGAGGGAGTCTATCCCCTTTTCAGTAGCACTATAAGAAAAGAAAAAACTTGATACACCCTAATATATACACAAGCACACACAGGGAATGCAAACAGATTTCTTAATGACTGAGACAAATTACACATTACAGCTGCTGCTTGTTTTTCTTTCATGCACTTTTGTTGTTTTGTGTTGAAATGAAATAAACTATTCAGGTGCGTAGAATAAAGGAGAACAAAGAAATATATATATATATATATATATATATATATATATATATAACCCATATATATATATATATATATATATATATATATATATATATATATATATAAAAAAGTAAAGTCGTCGGGGCGGCCTAATGTCAGTATGAGCCAGACAGCGAGGGAGTCTATCCCCATTTCACTAGCCTAGTCCAAGGAGAATATTTTAGCATCTGAGGTGGAGCGCCACACCTACCATCAGCTCCTCACTTTAAGCACAGATCCCGTGCTACTCATACACTGAGTTGGTGGGGGCCGGTATCAAACGAAGAACCTTGTAGCTCCTAGCCGAACACTCTACCGACTGAGCTAAACCGGCCCCTCCATATTTGAACCCATATATATATATATATATATAAATCTCCATATTTTAACCCATATATATATATATATATATATATATATATTCAAAAAGCATATATTTTCACTATCAAGTATACCTCTTTATTTTAGCTTGACAGCTTGATAAGTGTTCTATCTTGCTCAAGAGTGTCCCAGTGTAAAATTATATTCAAGAAGTCCTTTCTTTCTTGTCCCACAATTATGGCAGATAAACTCTTCCCCTTGCTGCAACTGTGCAGTTTGCTCACTTGTATTGAATATTTTTGGCCAGAAGATTTACAAGAATTATCTGCATGTTCCAATCTCTAATCTTTTCATGACAAGCAATTGGAAGAGTAAAATAATTGGCAAAAAAGTTGGCCAAATTCTTCAGGTATTTCCAAATATCCATCCTGATTATTATTATTATTATTATCATTATTATTATTATGCAGACAGAGAGTGTGAAAAGATGAATTGAGATGAAACAATCACCATAAATAATAGTGACATATCCCTATGTCCTGTCATGGACAGAAGAGCCCCAAGAGAAAGAAATAGTGGGTCAGTATTTGCCAGAGTCGGCTTATCAAGATTGTGCTACCCACAATGCATTGGTATCATGCCCCCTTGTTCAATGAATTTATTACATGCTATGTATATGTCAGATGGTATGAAAGATAAGAGAAATCAGTACTCAATTGTCCAGTTGATAGAGTTGGGCAAAACCAGAACAAAAGGTCAAGCAGAATAGTGGACCAGTTTGTCCTGAATTGATAGGATTTCTAAACAACTTATTGTCCAAGGAAATTTATTATTAGAATTGATTAAAAAAATATATAATACAATAGGCTGATGAGGGTTCAATCGAACTTACTGAAACTAAATTCCATCCTGCCGAAAGAAAAAAAATACTGAATTTAATGATATTTTCAGTGTTGATATATTAATGAATAAAAGATATAATGCACCAGTTATTTCATTTAAAAACATTTACATTTTTTCAGGTCAGTTAACTTTGAACCATGTATCTTTGAGAATCTGTGTTACGCTTCAAAGATATGTGGTTCAAAGTTAATTCAATAGGCTGATGAGGGTTAAATTGAACTTACTGAAACTAAATTCCACCATTGTATGTCACCCCGCCAAAAGAAAAAAAATTTAAAAATTCAGGGAATTAACCGAATTTAATGAAATTTTTCATGTTGATATATTAATGAATAAAAGATATAATGCACCAGTTATTTTATTTAAAAACATTTCCTATATTTGATGGCATATAGGACCACTTTTTTTCCAAAATGTTGGCTAAAAAAATTATCCTGCGTCTTATACATTGTAGGTGAAGTTTAAAACCTCCTGTAGGCCTAGGCTAATCTTCTCTATGATTCTCACTAACCCAGGTTACACTCAGTACTTTTACCTACCCTAAACTGCAAATTACTTTTATACAGCTATGTTTCTGCTAATGTAATGCACAGCTAGATTATTTTCAAAAATATAAGCTTAAATACACTAAAAACTTTTTTTTTCCTGAATCTGACCTACTAAAATGGGGGATGCGTCTTATATTCTATCAAATATGGTACATTTTTTCAGGTCAGTTAACTTTGAACCATGTATCTTTGAGAATCTGTGTTATGCTTCAAAGATACGTGGTTCAAAGTTAACTGACTTGAAAAAATGAGTGTTGATGAGACACACCTTTCATATTTTGTATACATAAACCAGAAATATACCCAAATAAAATGGTATTAAAAAAAATTACTTTTGTGTACATAAAGCAGGTTTTAAACAGTTTTAAAGTCTCTGTACATAAAGTGGGGGATCTATTTTCTTTTGTTATTCAGGAAAAAAAAGATCACAGACATTGTTAACAAAATATTTAAAACACACTGCAATCATTAAAATATCTTCTTTGAAGTTTTTCATTTTAATTGCAAGAAAATAGTTTAAAGTTAGTCACACTTAACAACACCAGAAAAAAGTTGATCATAACATGATGTTTATCATTTTATCATTTCATATTTCCTGAGAATAATGTAAAGAAAAAGCATTATTGCTATCATTAGCTAAAGTATATGAGTGTATTTGATAGTGAAACAGTATTATGAAAAGCTATATTTATTGCAAATATAAAAACATGAAATCCATTTTGTCTAATTTTATAGACATTTTTATGTTAAAAACATCATGGAATTTGAAAAATATAATCCTAGTACTTATGTAAAATTACCCGAATCTTACCAACAATGGCAAAAGTATATGACCAACATTAAAATACCAACACACTAGTGACTATTATGTTCACTTTTGGACTAATATCTTGGGAAGGTATGAACCTCCTCATCCCCCAGCTATAGGTTAAATAGTACCACTACTGTTCTTTTATGAGGATGGCTTTGTCATTAAATAACCCACAAAGCTTGATGTACCATTAAATCAAACCAATACTAGTTGATTAATGATACTGATTATGATTATTAGAACAAACATTTTAGAGAAATAGGAACAAAAGATTTTTCTTTTTTTTTCTTTGATGTTCAACTTATCTTTTATAGTGATACTGATAGCTTTTTTAATTTAGTGTGTCCTGGGATGCAGGTATTTGATTTGAATGAGTCCCCTGGAAATTTGATGAGTCCCAACTAAAGTTTCTTAATAAATTGTAGAGTTTTTTTAATCTAGGAACAACTAAAGCCATCTAACTCCTACCTTGTAACCTATCCTGTGTAATTCATTGAATTATTGAAATGTATTTATAGGAAGCTGGAAATGGTGGGGGAGAAAAAAGAAAAACACTGGGACACATGGATACAATACTGCGTCCTTTTAGATTTTTATGCGTCAGTGATGCAGGATGCGTACCTATCAGCATCTCTGTTTTAGCAGCCAAAACTCAGTTGGTAAAAGAGAACTCCTTTGAATGCACTAAATAACAAGTGAAAAAGATTTGTATAAACACAATCCATTTTAAATAGCAAATAAGAGCATCAAATGTGAACAATTACACAATCTTCTTCAAGTTTACACTAATTGAGTTACTGTGTTTATACAATTAAAAAATAATGGGTCACACAGATCAAGGATCTGATTAGCTAAGAATATAGACTTTTCTATTAGCTTTAAGACGAATTGTAAGGCATTGCTTTTATATGAGGCTTAATCACTAATAATAAGTCAAATCTGGCTTTAGAGCTTTAAAACCATGGCTAATCTTGTTCTTGAGATGAATCCAATATCATCAAATACACAATTTGCTGAGGTGTAAATATTTGATGAAATAATCACTATACCCAATTCTAATCAATTAGTGCAATCTACTAGGTTGCTTCTTGTATAAGGCTAGTGATGATCTTATACAGATTGAAATATTGCAATATTAGCCAATAAATACAATATCAATAACATCTGTGTGTTTTTTCAAATTTCTTCTCTGATATAAGGATGAGTTAGTAAACTAGTTAGACTTGTGTGTGTGCACAATTATTGTGGCCTTGTATCATACAAGACAGAGCTTAGTAGATATCTATTAGTGTAGCCTTACCAATGAAATCATAAAGGTTTGAAAGACTTACTTAAGACCTTGAAAAAACAGTCAATTATACTTGTTGACTTAATGAGTCTAAATTATCAGTCTTTCAATTGTATTTAGTCTCGTTATAGTAAAAAAGATTTTAAGACCCCTCACAAAAAAAAAAACAAAGCAAAAAAAAAAACTTTTATCTACAAGGAAGGAAATGATATGTTTCTTTTATTAATCTTGAAATAAAAAGCAAATATTTTAACAAAAGAAAATGCAGTTTGTTTGAAGTTGGAAAAAGCAATTGGCTTATGGCTACTAAAGGCAGACTTGGTATTTACCAAAATTGTTCACCTCAGGTAGGTTTGGTTCAGAAGTCCTGAAAAAGGTGTACCTTGAACACCGAAACCATGGTAGAGAGAAAAACTTTTTTTTTACAACTATAAATGTTCTATATTTTACAAAATTTTATGAAGAAATATATGTCTATATAAGGAATAGAGCACTCTGTGACGGCTTTTACACACAAGGTGATGTGTGTATTAAATCAGTTAAAATCCCCTTCCCATTCTGTAAGTGAAGACAGCCTAATGGTTAAGGTGCCAGACTGACACCCAACCATCGTATTTAAATTCTGGCTGTAGGTAGCTTACAAAATGTCTAGCCGCACTGAAGAGACTTGCTAAGTCAAAAACACGTGTCTGTGGATGACCCTATATATATATATATATATATATATATTTTTATTTTTTTTTTTTTCAGCCCAGCAACATTAAAAGTGGAGAAGTTCCAACATGTAGATTATGTGGAAAATATGTCTCTCCAGGCTGGCCTGGTGAGTCATCTGAGAAAACACAAGGATACAGTGTCAAATGCAACTGGCACCCAACTATGATGATAAAAAAAACCCCAAAAATAGGAAATGGTCTTACTCATATATATATATATATATATATATATATATATATATATATATATCAAATCCTATCATTTTGGCTCATCAACTGATTCACAAAGCCTGTTTAGATTCAATAAAATGAGATGTTTAGAAAATAATGCTATAATATAAAGAAGGAATGTTTTAGGTTGTACCATCATCTGAAGCAATCCAATGCCCAGAAGAGTCACCGATTACCGTCAATAGATGCAGTATTCATGAACATATTTCATGTAGAACATTGACCAATCAAAGTGAAAGCTTTGCTCCCTTCTTTGCACCAACTCTATCTGCTTGACATAAATGTCTGAACGATGGACGCCAACAAGTCAGAAGGCAAATGGCTGACCCAGAAACATAAAACATATAACATGAATACCACAAGAATATTAATATTATGGTGCATGGCCTGTGAGGTCAGATATACATCACACGGGCACAACTTGAAGAATTATAAGCAGGAGTTAGTCTTCTCTCACCCTCTCTCTCTTTTTCTTTTCTTTTTTCTTCTTCTTTTGATTTTGTTTATCCTTTTCTTACCTTCTTTTACCTAGGCTTTTTTTTCCCTCTGAATTTTTTAGATGAGACTTAATAATTTGTATTATTTGGATTATTCGGACTATTGTCTTCATTTCTCTGAATGTTTGAGATGAGGCTTGAAGATTAGTATTATCTGCATAATTCGGACTATTGTCCCCATCTTTATTGTTACTTGTACAACGTTTCGGCCGATATGCCCTCCGGCCTTCTTCAGGTATTTCTTCCGAGTTTTCCGAGTCGAGAAAGTTCCCGAGTCCGACAAGAAATACCTGAAGAAGGTCGGAGGACATATCGGCCGAAACGTTGTATATTGTCTTCATCTTTATTGTTATCTGCACAACATTTTGACCGATGTGCCCTCTGGCCTTCTTCAGGTATTTCTCTTCAAACTCTGCAACCTTCTTCTCATGACTGTGAGCCTTCACGGAACTTTGAACCTAACCCATTATTTAATCCATGGGGGTATACTGTTCTCATTCCGCTAACCATGACTAGGTACAAGTGTTAAACTGTGTTAATTATTATTCTATGTTACTGTTGCCATTGACCAGGATTGAACCTGCAGCCTAGAAATAACTGTCACTTAGAACAGTATTAACTCAACACCTATATCCACTATGCCATGTGTCCAATTTAAAAAAAAAATCTTTTAAAACCACAGATGAAGAAATAAAAAGAAAGACCTGTGTTAGTAGAATGAATTTCAATGAATTTGCCAGTTCAAGTAACTATGAGTATACACTGGTACAACTTGAAGTATTATAAGCAGGAGTTAGTCTTCTCTCTATCTTTCTTTCTCTCTCTCTCTCTCTTTTTTATTTTGTTTATCCTTTTCTTTCTTTCTTTTACCTAAGCTTCTTTTTTTTTATCTTTTAAAACCACAGATGAAGAAATAAAAAGAAAGACCAGTGTCAGTAGAATGAATTTGTCAGTTGAGGTAACTATGAGTATACAAAGCTGATCAGCATGAGATGTCTGGCAGTATAGATCAAATACTTATCAATCAACGAAACATTTTTCATGTATCGGATGGAAAGAAAGGTGAGATGGGGCAGAGAAGAACAAAGTTAAAAGCAACAAAAAAGTGGATAACTGAGGGGTGGGGTTGGGGTGGGGGTGGTGGAGAGGAAAAGATGTTTGATGACATTATGTTGTAGACTTTGTTGACCAGAGGGAAGTAGATATGGATAAACATCAATACTGAACTTCATGAAGTGATTATTTTGAAACAACAATTAAGCAAACATGACTTATGGTGAAAGCACCACTTCCCATCAGGTCATGTACTGTAAGCCGCCTGTATGCCAGACTAAGCAACAATTAGGAGTAGCACAAAGCCAAAAGTATGGGGCACCCAGTGAGAATCAAAATGACTAATTAGGCTAGTAGTTTGCTATCCTAAATCAATAACCATTGGAGAAGTCCCCGTGGCATGATTGGGTAACATGCTGAACTGCGACATTGTAGAAATTGAGTTTGAACTCAAGATGTACTATTTGTTATAGTTTAATACATTTAAAATACAGAACACTGAATGAAAATGTAAGACCAGGTTGTTGGAAATTAACAAGGTTTTATTTAACACAGGGTAGAGAATACTACAATTCACATAATGCTAATACCTTGTGAAAGGTATGAATCCAACTACTCTCCTTCTAGCTATGGGTAAATAGTAGGGCAAACTAGGCTCTTTAACCTTGGTTAGGCAACCGGTCTAGAAGAAGGAAAACTCTGAATTCAAACCTGTTAAACTCCGCTTGGAGTGGTCACAACTAGAATAGGCTCAGTCCTAATTAGTGATATATTTAACTAAACAAATAAAATAAATACATAAACGCACAAAGAATTGTGCAGAAATCTGATCATTAAAAACATATATAAGAGTAAACAATTTTATAACAATGTTTGAATACATTTCTTTCTTTCTTTTCTATGAGTAAGGATCCTAGTATGTAAAACATACTTATTTGCTTATATCCTGCCAAATCTTGTTCTAACCAGGTGTCAGTATGGGAAGTGAATGAGGTGAAAGTAGAAGTTTGGTGGGGTAGGAATTCCTCAAAGGAAAGTGTTTCTTTGGAGGTTTTTTTATTTTTTATTTTTTGAAGTTGCTATTAAATGCTATTCATTCACTTCCAATTAAATGACTTGTGTCTAAAACCTGGAAATTTTCCAGTTGAATTTAACATAATTTTTTTTCTGAACTCATATTATGTAAATGTTTTTTTTTTTTTAATTGTTTTTTAAATTTTTTATTTCTAACTATAATTAATTTTCTCTTGGGATTGTACATATTTATAAGATTATACAATGACTGATCTGAACAATGGTGTTTAAGGGATAATCTATCTTATGTTAAATTAAAGTGAATAATGCAAAACTGAATTTTAACAAAAATATTAACTAAGGGAGTGTTTTCAATGATGTATACATCATTATATATATATATATATATATCTTGGTTTATTTTCAACCATCAAACCAATATAAACACAATGCTTCGAGTAAATTATAAAACACTATATATATATATATATATATATATATATATATATAATGTGCCAAGTGTGTTGAATTACAGTATATATATATATAAGTCATCCACAGACACCGTGTTTTGGCGTTTCCCGCCTCTTCAGTGTTGCTAGACACATCAACTCCGACCAGGAGCAAACCCGACTGACTTTACACCTTCGTCAGTGTGGCCTAATGTCAGTATCAGCCAGACAGTGAGGGAGTCTAACTTCTTTTTACTAGCGCTAGACCAAGGAGATTATTTTAGCATTTGAGGTGGAGCACCACACCTACCATCAGCTCCACACTTTACCGCACAGATCCCTGTGCTAACTCATTCACTGAGTAGGTGAGGGTCGGTAAAATATTAAAAGTTCTGAAAAATGTTTTATTTGCAATATGAAGCAGCGTAAAAACAAAACCCCATAGCTTTAAAAGACCAATAAAATCATTTAAGAAAATGTTCTTTAAAGAGAACTAAAAAGAAAGTAATGGTCAAATTATTTAGTATGGCAAAATAAGCACATCTCCAAAAATGCTGAATTCTAAGGTAGATAAATGACCACAGAAATACAAAAGGCACGAAAAGAAGAAGAAAAAGAAAAGGAATAAAATATTGTAAATTGAGAAAGTAATGTGAAAATAATAGGTATTTATGTCCAAATAAATGTTTAATATAAACCTCCCCATAAGGCATGCAGTTTGTACTTGTGTGTCTTTCACAGGGACCTGAAATAAAATGATGAATAAGAATTGAATTAGACATTTATATGTTTAGACCTTGGGCTAATATCTCTCTCTCTCTTTCTCTTTCTCTCCCCCCCTCTCTCTCTCTCTGCTTCTCACTGCCATCTCTATCTCTATATCTCTCTCTCTCTCTCTCTCTCTCTGCTTCTCACTGCCATCAACATTCTTTATATAGAACTGGATAGTTGCTGAATTTTACTTCATTAGTTTTGCTCTAATGTTTGGCATTAGCCAATCACAATTGCTCTTCAGGTGATGCGGTAGGTTTATATATTATAATTACTAATAAAATCATATATATATATATATATATATATATATATATATATATATCTTAATGTCCGATACCACCTCATTCCACCCGGCCAGAAGTCACATTTGTTTTCCTAATCTGCTCCAAATGATAGTCTTGGTTTAAATATAATATTAAACATATTTAGAAGTCTTTGATTTACGGAAATAACAGGTAACTTTAAATGAAAAGGCCATTTTTAGCTATTTTTTTAAATAAATGGTTATAGGAATTGGGCTCTGGACTTAGAAAATTCTCAACAGGATGTTAAGATATATATATATATATATATATATATATATATATATATACACACACACATATGCACAATATATATAAAGTCGTTGGGGCGGCCTAATGTCGGTATCAGCCATGCAGCGAGGGAGTCTATCCCCTTTTCACTAGAGATTATTTTTTAGCGTCTGAGGTGGAGCGCCACACCTACCATCAGCTCCTTACTTTACCGCACAGATCCCTGTGCTACTCATAACGCTGAGTTGGCGGGGGCGGGTATCGAACTAGGAACCTTGTGGTTTCTAGCCGAACGCTCTACCGACTGAGCTAACTGAATATGTATATATATATATATATATATATATATATATATATGTATGTATATATATGTATATATATATATATATGTATGTATATATATATATATATATATATATATATATATTTAATGCACAAATATGTCTATAAATACATGAATGTATACCAGTTATAGATCAGTAATACTTATATTATTTAAAGATTAATCAAATTGTTTTTATTAGATTTTATGTGATTTCTATATCTATCTGGGTTAACATGTTAATATCTATCATAGATGTATTAGATATAATATCTAACCAAATGGCAAGAAATATGAGTTGGTTGTGTCATGGTTATTGTCTCAAATCTTGGACGAGGCTGTTTGCATTTCACATAACACTAATACTCTTGGAAAAGGTATGGATCCAACTACTCTCCCTCCAACTAAGAGTAAATAGTAGGGCAGAATAGAATATTTTAAAAGCCTTATATATCTCTAAATGTACATTCTAATGTATGATATAACACATACAGACACACATATATATTAAAAGCCTTATATATTCTAATGTATGATACAACACACACACATATATATTGAAAGCTTTATATATCTATATATACATTCTAACGTATGATACAACACACACACATATATATATATGTCATTCCATTCATTTTATTGCCTACCTGAGGATCAAATATGTAAAACTCAAATAGTAGGTTCATTTATCACATAATTTTATTATTTTCATAATATACGGATGATGATGATGATGATGATGATGATGAAGATATACACAATATTTTTCCATGTATATAATTCTTAACAACCCGGATATCTGCACACAAACATTTATACAAGCAAATCTGAATAATGTATGTTTACATAAATACTAAAACATATTCCTAAGAAAGTTTGTAGCTTTTCGTAAACAAGCAGGCATTATGATCCTGGAAAATATCCGACCATTGAAAAAGATTTGACTGCAGTGAGCACTCCTGGGAAATGAAATCATGCCTCATTGCTTGTCCGCCTCTATATGAACATCCCACAATAAGCTTCAAGTCTTCTACATACTCTAGTTTTATACATCACATCAGAAATATACATACTGACTATTGGCTCCTGTGTACAAATCAAGGATCTTGCCATATTGTGTACAGCACTTCACCCCACACCTGCTGGCGAAGCACACAAATCAATGTTATGATGAGGTCACCACAGTGCGTAGTGCCATGCCCAAGGAGAGTCCCACTGAGAATTTGGGCGGGAATAACAGAAAAGATTCTGAAAAAGAACTGTCGTTTATTTCTTTCTTATGGAGGAGTCTTCAAAAGCTTTGCTTTTCTATTTACAACATACGAAATTTGTAAATAGATGGTAATGTTTGTAGAGAAAAATGAAGGGAGAGGGAGATATGGTGATATAAGAAATTAAAGATATTTTACTGGTGGCCTTTACTTGCTATAGGCCGGTTTAGCTCAGTTGGTAGGGCGTCTGACTAGGAACCACAAGGTTCCTGGTTCAATACTGGCCCTTGCCAATTCAGCGTATGAGTAGCACAGGGATCTGTGTGGTAAAGTGAGAAGCTGATGGTAGGTATGGTGTTCTACCTCAGATTGCAAAAACAATCTCCTTGGTTTAGTGGTAGTGAAAAGGGGGTTAGACTCCCTCGTCTGGCTGATACCAATTTTCCTTTTACTTGCTAGATAATTGGTCAGTAATTCACAAAGACATATTACAATGCCTTTCAAGACAGTAACAACATCCACTCTCTAGCCCTGTCGGCTGGGGCTTTAGAATGCACCGACTGTGTTGGCTGAGGGTGGTGACCTGTGATGCTTAAGGATGGAATTCTGGTGGATGAGCAGTCCATGACATGCAACACTCAACTTAGACCCTTACTTAGGCTAGATGGTGTAACTTTCTTTTTTTTGTTGATATCTGAGATGTGTTCAAACATATACACCCGGTGAGGGTTTGTGTGTGTGTATCTGTGTGTGTATATATATATATATATATATATATATAAATGAATTATCAACATACCTATATATGTCTGTGCTTATCTAGGCATATATCTATATAGCATAGATACACACAGAGACATATATGTCTCTCTCTCTCTCTCTCTCTCTCTCTCTCTCTCTCTATATATATATATATATATATATATATATATATATATATATATATATATATATATATATATATAAGTAAAGAAATACAAAAGACTTAGAGATTGAGCATTATAGTCTATTTCAGGGAGCTTAGACAAAGCTTAGACACTTTGTCTAAGCTCCCTGAAATAGACTATAATGCTCAATCTCTAAGTCTTTTGGTATTTCTTTACTTATATATTTGCTCTGTGACTCTAACATTAAGAGCACACATTGAGCTCTCAAACTGCGACAGTTTTTTAAATAAAACTATTGTGTCGTAAGGAAGATTTCTTCTCTGGACTTTCGACAGCCCTGTAAGTGAAGACAGCCTAATGGTTAAGGTGCCGGACTGACACCCAACTGACTGGAGTTCAATTCCGGCTGTAGGTAGCTTACAAAATGTCTAGCCACACTGAAGAGACTTGATAAGTCGAAACACGTGTCTGTGAATGACCCTATATATATATATATATATATAATATATATATATATATATATATATATACATGCATAGATACACAGAATATATAGGAATGTCAATGATTCCTTTGACTAATGATGATTAAAATTATTCATCAAAAACAAAAACAAAATATACAATATAATCTCCTTCCTTATCAATACTTCACCATTAATAATATACACTTTCTTATTTACATTATAGTTTAATGATAAAAATAATTTATTTTTCAGCATAGTCTCCTTTGTCAACAGAAATAAACAAGTACTTTTCTATTCCTCAAAGAGATCAAACATTATATAATGAAAATGTTTAAATCAAAATTGAGTTAATAACTGTCTAATTGATACACTCTTTTATACACACACACACACATACATACACTTACCTACATCTACCCCCCCCCCGCACTAATATATATATATATTTTCTGAAAGTAGGTGTGACGTTCCAACTTGGACACTAAAATAATCTTCTTGGTCTAGTGCTAGTGAAAAGGGGATAGACTCCCTCACTGTCTGGCTGATACTGATGTCAGGCCACCCGACGACTGTACTATATGTGTAAAACAAAAAGAATTAAAATTTTTTTTCTGAGAACAAAATACATTTTGCGGATCTTCTTTTTTTTATAAAATATTGAATTTTCTCCGATTGGAACCAGAACAACATTATATATATATATATATATATATATATATATATATATATATTATTTTAATTCAACCAGTGTGAAAAAATCCAGATAACTGAGTTTTCAAAATGAATAAAAATTCAGAATTATCCTGAAGAACCATTTGGGTGAAACCTAAGTAGATAGTATCTGACTCATTTATATATATATATATATATATATATATATATATATATATATATATATTTCACAGATGGTTTTGGCAAGTTTTTCACTTCTTTACAAGTGGTTTACTGAAGAAAATTTTCATGCATGTCAAACCAACTACAAGAATGGAATAACTTCCAATATCTTTATGAAAATTCTGGGGATTGAGTTGAAGAATTCTAGCAGGAGTTATTCTATGGAATCGGTCTGGCTAAGCACCAATGAAAATCATTGGTATCAGGCCCTGTCAGTCAGACTGCTTGCCTCCAAGAAACCTACACAATTCTGTCCCTGCTGACTCATAATCTTCTCTGGCTATGACAGTGCAAAGTTGGGGGTTGTGGATGGGCAACAGCAGAGTCAATAAAATACACATAAGGAAGAAAAAAGTATTTGTAAAGAAACATATTCCTTGTAAATTACAAACACACCCCTTGGTCCCATGAGTGTATGTATATATATATATATATATATAGGCAGTCAAATACAACAATTCTATGACTATTGAAGTCACATGCACCAGATACATACTGAAACCCACACATGGACAGTATACTAAGATATGTGCATCTTTATTTAAGGAAAGTATCTATCTTTCTCTCTCACACACATGTACATCCACGACTATGCTTAAACATTTATGGTATGGATATCGAAGTGACTGTAAGGATCGAAACAGTTCTTTTATTTAGTCATACGAGTGTGAGTTAAGACCTATGATCTGATATCTTGAACAAGATTAGGCCATATGCCTATTTACATTCATCTGTTTGTGAGTAAACGAAAACAGGATTAGATCCAACAATTTGAAAAAAATATAAAAGAAAAAACAATAGTATATATATTTACCAACTCCTCCGCACGAGCAGGATACGACACAAGGTCAATTTCTTAAGCGGAGTTCAACAGTTTTGAATTCAGAGTTTTCCTTCTCCTAGACTGGTTACCTAGCCATGGTTAAAGAACCAGTCTGCCCTACTATTTACCCATAGCTGGAGGGAGAGTAGGATTCATAACTTTCCCAATGATATTAGCGCTAAGTGAAATGCAATTACCACGTCCAGGATTTGAACTCTGGGCGACGAGTCCATTTCCCATGACTTTAACCATTACACCATGGGCTTCCTAGTATAGATTGTGCTAACATGCGGATGTTTTGAAATTATAATGTTAATACAATGTAATCTAAATGAAATTTAAAAATAAAATAAAACAATAGTACAGGGATCACCAAACTTTTTTCACGGTGGGCCGGATAATTGAAAAAATAATGAACACGAGCCACATTATTATTGTGTTCAATACTTGCTAGCCAGAAAAAGCTCTGAGAAAAAGATGTGAAACAACATTTATCTTTCCATTTTATATTCATGGTGTAAGATGCACAAAAACAAATTTAACCAACATTTATTTTCAAAACATTATCAAAGAATGCAACAGTAGCAGAAAGTCGGTGTGCCTGATAAAATGCCTTTGCGGGCCGATCCAGCCCATGGGCCATAGTTTGGTGATCCCTGCAATAGTAGAAGGCATTATATAAACCATTCGTCTTCTTCACAGTTATATGAATGATGAAAGGGGAATTCATTTGTTAGTAAAATCTATGATATTTCTAGATAATCGAATATGATATTTCATGTGCAAATAGAAAATTGCATATAAATTTGTAAAGACAGAAGTATTAATATATATTAGTAAACTGATAATTCTTGAATTGCTACCTTTGAATCCTTGAACTCCAGTACCATTGAATTACTTTATGTACATTTTGGCTGTGTTGTGGTTTTTGAGAGAGTATCACTGACTGAATTTAAGTCTCTTAATCAGTATTTTCAAATTAAAATCTAAGATGGTAAAAATCTTGTAAACCTTTTCTACAACGCAATCTTCTTTATATATAAGAAATGAAATAGCTGGTATTTATGCCACTACCTAGAAATATATATATATATATATAATCTATCACAGTTAACTTTAAATCCACCAAGCAAACAAATATATTTACTTCTGGATTTTATTAAAAACTGATTTAAAAGTGCTCAATATAAAGAGCTATATATATGTTTTAAAAACGAATGGCTTAAAAATTTCCGACTGCAGTTTCTCGCTGTAGCGCAAATCTTCAGAGAATTATTTGTCATATATATATATATATCCAGAATACTGTCCAGTTAAAACCCATTTCTATATCACCATTGCCTGTTATTTAATAGAGTTATAATCTGTTAAATAAGATAGAGGCTGGTTTAGCTCAGTCAGTAGAGCACCCACCTAGGAATTGCAAGGTTCCTGGTTCGATACCGGTCCCGACCAACTTAGTGCATGAGTAGCACAGATTGGGTAATCTGATCTGTGCAGTAAAGTGGGGTATCGAACTAAGAACCTTCTGGTTCCTAGGTGGATGCTCTACCCACTGAGCTAAACCGACCCAAAACTTAATGAATAGAAGTGGCTATTTGATTTTAAAATGATTTTAATTAAGTACACAGAAAAATTAATGTAAAAGGGATGGACAGAAATATTCTTTTAAATAAAGAATTGAATTAAAAAAAAAAAAGATTCTGTTATTGCTCCCTCCATTTGTGACCAAACTCCAAGGACACTTATTCCCCCTGCCCCAGCCAGCTACCAGTTCTTCTGTGAATAAAACCAGTTTATAAAATTAAAATACACAAGCAGGTTTCATGGCCACTAAATTTTGGGCTCAAACAAACACTAACAATAAATAATCTGAAAGAATAAACAATAACGATAATAATAATATAAAATAACTGATACCCTTCCCCATGACTACTATAAAAAAAAAATAAAGGAGCCTCATTCCAACAATCTTACTCAAAATAATAATAAAATAAAAAATTATCTTGGAAGAATAAACGAAATAAAATTAAATGCAGAACATTTTAATTGTTTTTGTGATGGATATGAAAATATTTTTAATATTATTTATTTTTTATCCATCGATCATCTTGAAAACAGTTTTTAGGATCTTTTCTTGGGTGTGATGGTCGTACAAAGGAGTGAGGGAAGTTGCTATTAAAATCTATTTTGACTGATAAATAAATAAATAAAAAGTAAATACATACATATGCATGAGAAAATACAATTTTCTAGAAAAATTAAACTCATTTAATCCAATCCAAAATATTAAACTCGGGATTTTTCAAGAGAAAGCTAATAAATTTGTTGGACAAATAAAAAAAATAAAAAAATCATCATCAGTATTAATGATCATCATTGATACTGATGTTATTATTAGCATTATCATAATAATATTTACCATCCCAACAACCTTCACTATATATATATATATATATATAATATATATATATATATATGTATATATATATATACACTAAGTGACTTTATAGATTGGTTATGCAATCTCATTTCATTACAGAGTAATGAGAAATCCATTATTTTTGGTAACATAGGGCATTACTCAGTGCCACTCAAGTGTGTGTGTGTGAGAGAGAGAGAGAGAGAGAGAGAGAGAGAGAGAGAGAGGAGAGAGAGAGAGTCAGTCGACTGTGCTTAGTAGCACAGTCGACTTTGTTTTTCTCTCTCTCTCTCTCTCTCTCTCTCTCTCTCTCTCTCTCTTGCTCTTTTACTTTCTTCTCTCTCTCACTATAACTTTCTTAATCTTCTCTATATTACTTTGTGTTCATCCTTTCTTTTTCTTCAAATTACACACTCTCTCTCTCTCTCTCTCTCTCTCTCTCTCTCTCTCTCTCTCTCTCTCTCTCTCTCTCTCTCTCTCTCTCTCTCTCTTCTTTCCTTCTTTCATTTACTTAAATGATTTGAAAGGATATCAGTTGACTAATGCTACTGCATTCTCAACTTACCAAACCAAAAAACTGGCCATTAAGTAATCAATCTAGACAAAAATTAACACACTTAAATAAAAAGGATTGTTTATTTTATTTATTAACTTTTTTTGGTCTAATCAACATGTATTTAATTATTTTCTTAATTTGGTTTTGTTTTGTTTTACGGCATATCAACTTCAGTGGGTCATTTAATGCTGATAAAGTTTTGAAAGAAATTCATACTTAATGGATACTCAATTTTTTTTTATAAACACATTTTTCTATTTAACCCACAGATGGGAAATTATTTTCTTGTTGCTTTTTTTAACCATTTTTGCTAATTGTGTTGTCAAGAGATTTATGAATAGAACATTTGCCACTCAACCAGGAAAAAAAAATATATATAAATATATATATATATATATATATATATATATATATAAAGCAAAATTGACAGATATAAAAAAAATATAAATCTATACATATATAAAGGGCAGTTGTGTGTATGTGTATGTCTGGAAGAAACTTTGAAAATAAAACAATTAACGACAAAGTAAATATTTATACACATTACCTATCACCAGGGCTTGGTTTTTAAGCAAAATAATGAAGATTTGAGTTATATTTGCGAAGATATTTGAAAATTCAAATTTGAAAAGTAACAGAAGGGAAAGTCATTTGCATGTTATTTCTTTTTTTTTTTTGTATGTTTTTTCGCTTTGAAATATAATATTGATTGACTGAATTAATTGCATCATTTATATATTTTTTTTAATTGTAAACCATTAAATGAAAATGTCTTACTATATTGTTATATATTTCTGTGGGGATTTTTATGGGGCAACCAGCGAGGATCTCACTCGCATTGAGTAATAATGGATCTGTGAGACTAACTTTTAAAAAATCCCCCCTCTACCCAGGCGACACAAGGTAGCCACTTCTAGTATAAAATAAATAAATAAGGACAATAAGAAATTAGTTTATTTTTAGCCAAGCTGAAAATGTATTGTCATGATAAAGTGTGTGTCTGTGTTGACTAGGGGTAATCTTGTCGAACTTAGACTTAAAGTAATAAGGGCACAAATTGCTTTAAATTGGGGTTCTA
The DNA here is from genome assembly GCA_023376005.1 of Doryteuthis pealeii. Lineage (NCBI taxonomy): Eukaryota > Metazoa > Mollusca > Cephalopoda > Myopsida > Loliginidae > Doryteuthis > Doryteuthis pealeii. The sequence goes on along the minus strand of CM042160.1, from coordinate 39,852,930 downwards.
TCTCAGATAGAATGAATCTTACTTTAATTTCAATAAAGAAAAACCCAAACAATGGTAATTCACCTGTATGTTATACATATCCATTATATATATATATATATATATATATATATAATATATATATATATATATATTCACATGTCTGTGGGAGTTATTTGAGTATTTTTACTGCTTGTTAGCAATCTTTCCCCCTAAGTGAATTACTCATTGATTTTTCCATAAAATAAAGAAACAAAAAAAATGTTTTCATCAATTCCCCATATAATTCACCTCTTTCAAAAAGCTATTTATAAAACAAAGAAGCCATTTTTATCAATCATTTCTTAGTCCTACTGTCTATCTCCTTCCATTTCTTAAAAATGAAGACCTAAAATGAAGCGTACCCTCATCTTCGTCTCAATTTCCCTGATTGACCAGTTATTATTTCAAGGTTATGACGTACAAATCATAAATGAAAGACAAACAACTTTTCAGGTTGTTTTGTAGTTTCCGCAAGTCAAGTTTAGGTAAACAAAAAAAAATCTGTTTTGTGTCATCAATGGGATATTTATCTATGACCTGCAGATCTTTTTCAACCTGAATGTGTCCCATTTCTGTTAATTTGATAATAAAAACAGTGAATATGTTACAATAACAATATTTGTTTTATTTATTCTCACTGTCAGGGAAATACAGTGGGATGATTTTGGATAACAGTTCAGCTAGATCTATCATACGTGTGCTCACGTATCAGGGGCCAGTCCTTGTCTGCCTGACTGTCAGTATTTTGTCTCCCTCCTTATTCGAGAGTATCTGGTTTGAATCGTTAGGGGGAGATAACTTTCCCTAACATAATGTACCTGTAAAGCAGATAAATTTTCACCTTCTTTTTTAAACCGCCCCCCCCCCCCCAATATGTGAAGTGCAAAGAAAAGGGATTGAAATTATAGAGCAAGGTACAAGCAGCTGAGAGGTTTAAGAGTCTTTTATCAAGTACCTTTTACAGGAAAATGAGAAGCCTGTTTTCAAATCTATGGAAAAGATCTTTTTATTACTTTTCAGGTCAAAATATTGTTTTTAAAATCTTCTATAGCTCCTGGGAGAAGACTAAACAAAACTCCATACTATTAAGCTATGTAACAACATTTGTTACCTTTCCTTTTTCCTGGGCAGAAAGTTTTATTTTCCAAATGCTTATACTTAAAGTAAATGGTTTGGTTTGTTTTGTTTTACGGCATATCAACCTCAGTGGGTCATTTAATACTGACAAACTTTGGAAATAAATTTATTCTTAATGGATACTCAATTTTTTTAATAAACATATTTTACTATTTAACCCATAGATGGGACCCTAACAGAGTGGATCAGGGAGCAATGGTGATGAAAGGGTGCTCCGCATTCCTCGGACCTCCAGAACTGGAACCCTCACCATCAGATAGAGTTTAATATCATACCCAAGACATGAACACCCTCAGCCACCATCTTCTAGAACCCCTATGATAAAAAGGGTTCAAGGTTGCCATAAGAGCAATTGTGTTGGGACAATCATATAGGTGCTAGGTTTCTCCGCCCCGCCCGTCTAGCCTAAGTTAGTGTCTGAGTGGAGTGTTGCATGTCATGGACTGCTTATCCACCAGAGTTCTATCCTTAAGCATCCCTGGTCACCACCCACGGCCATTTAGATTACTTTTCTTGTATATATCTTGTTATTGGATTCTTTCTTTTTTTTCCTTTTACTATCTCATTTTCCTTCTTCCTTTTCTTCATTCACCTATTTTTCATTCACCATTTCTTCATTCACCCATTTTCCTTCTACCTTTTCTTCATTCACCCACTTTCCTTCTTCTTTTTCTCATTCACCCATTTTCCTTCTTCCTTTTCTTCATTCACCCATTTTCCTTCTTCCTTTTCTTCATTCACCCATTTCATTCTTCCTTTTCTTCATTCACCCATTTTCATTCTTCTTTTCTTCATTCACCCATTTTCATTCTTCCTTTTCTTCATTCACCCATTTTCCTTCTTCCTTTTCTTCATTCACCCATTTTCATTCTTCCTTTTCTTTTCACCCATTTCCTTCTTCCTTTTCTTCATTCACCCATTTTCCTTCCTTTTGTTTTTGTTTTTTCTTTCTTTATTTTATTTTTTTTCTTCTCTTTCTTTCAATCTTTTGATTATCATTTTCTTTAATTTCTGCACTTTCTTCTTCTCACATTTTCTTTCTTTCTCCTTTTATCTCACCAACAATTACTGTGTCTTTCATTTTTTTCTCTCTGTTTCACCTGACATTTCTTCACCCTTCAACCCCAACAATCATTTCATCTTACCATTAATCTCTCTCTACATCACTTCTTCATACATAATTCAAAATACTTGTGAATAATTAAGGAAACTCAGAAATCTCAAAGTGTGATTCCAAAACAGACAGACTGTAAAAAGAATACAAAAATGGTAAATTTCTTCAGGCACCACCAGTTTATTTCTTTAGCTGATTTGGTTCTGGCAAAGAATGACCCCTACCTCTACAACTTTTCTTGTTTCTAGGCTTTGGCTAGCCAAGCTCATTCCAAGATGAATTTTACAAGCCATAGGGAAATGGTATTTACAAATGGCTTTTCATTTAAATAATAAACAAGTTTAGTATGGCTTAAGTAGACTGAGAAGATAAAAACAAGTTTGTCATATCTGATATGCCTTTAGTATTTATGAAATTTTCAGGTTTCAAAATCGAAACTCCTTCATAGAATTGAAAACTTTCTTTGTGTTTTTTTTTTATATACAAGAGTTCAGTTGTCTGAACAAAATTTAAAATGTTAATGAATTTTCTCAAAGACATCAACACTCATTTGTTCATATCAAAAACTAAAAAAAAAACAAAGAAAAAAACCCCTAAAAACCCCAAAGAATGCAATATTTAAATGTTTAATACTGATAAAAAGAAATAGTATTAAGCTTAATTTATTGATACAATTTGTAATCAATTTATTTGTGGCTTGTATAATAAATATGTAATGGTTATCGTCATAGATTACAATAGATGAACTGAGTTAGAAACATTTTAAGTGTACTGCTCTAATAAAAATCTTATGATATGTCATTTTTGCTGAATTACATGTCTGTGTATGTGTGTGTGTGTGTGTGTGTGCAAATATATATATATATATATATATATATATATAAATGTAAGGTAATCCAAATGACTGGGGCTCTAAGGAATTGAAAAAAAATTTCTGGTTGAAATAAATTATAATGGGATGACAGTTTGTTAAGTTTTTTCTTTCTTTGAAAGTTATATATATATATATATATATATATTATATAAATATATACTAGGTTTTGTATATATATATATATATATATTATATATATATATATATATATATATAATTAGATAGATGCTTATCTTAGTTTCGTGCAAATCTTTACACAGCAATCTTCAGGCAGGAAAAGAAAGATTTTGAAAAATCAAAAAAGTCGAAATGATATGGACAAAATGATTTTATGTTGGTGTGTTAAAATTATATAAAATATTAAAAACAAAACAATTTTTTAGCCATTTTGTTCTTTCTTTGATTATTTTTTTAATCTTATATCATTAAACAATCAACCCTATTGGCCATATCTTTTTCATTTATACTTCATTACTATATATATATATATATATATATATATATATATATATACAAAGCCTCAAATTATCTGTTTACCATTTTCAATAAAGTTAGTGGTCTGATGAAACTCAAGTATACACACAGATACCTGTGGGCAAAAATAGATCTATAACCACAAAATGACCGATTTTTAAGCCTTTTTCTTTACCATATATATATATATATATATATATATATATATATATATATTATACCATATAATATAATGGAAAATGAATGTGAAATGTATTAGCATATGAAGGTGCTCAATGCTAAAATAGCAGAGCAGTTTAAAATCAGAGATTAAATATTATGGTGTTAATGAATGTTAATGTTATCAACACCATACAACACAATGATCAACACCATAATATGTAATCTCTGACTTTATATATATATATATATATATATATATATATATATATATCACATATCATGGGAACTTTTAGTAAGATATAAAAGCCAAGATGATTATCTATCTGACTTATCTATCAAAGCCATATACCACAATTTCTGGAATATTTTCTCTATATATAAAAGCCAGTGTGCATTTCTGTCTAATGCAGAAAAGATATCATGCTGTTTTATTGTTAATGTCTAAGATTGTGGACCAGATATACCAGATATTTTGTATATATAGCTTCAAAATATGTCCTCATAAGATTCTACAATCTTTATGTTGTTCATCTCATCTAGGTAGATACGTCTGCCTAAGAACCACAAGGTGCCTGGTTCTATACTGGCTCTTACCAACTCAGCTGATGAGTAGCACAGGGATCTGTGTGGTAAAGTGAGGAGCTGATAGTAGGTGTGGCGCTCCACCTCAGATGCCAAAACAGTTTCCTTGGTCTAGCACTTGTGAAAAGGGGATACACTCCCTCACTATCTGGCTGATCTCATCTAGGTATAGATACCAAAAACATTACAAATTATGGCAATGATCACAGACATTTTAATGACATTTTTTAAAAATTTACACTGAGTCTTTTTTTTATGATCAAACATTTTCTCAAACTAAAGTAGGTCTTATAGAAATATAAGTAAAGTCATCAGAGAATTCTAATGTTGGTATCAGCCAGATAGCAAGGGCGTCTATCCTCTTTTCACTAGTGCTAGACCAAGGATATGGTTTTTGCCTCTGAGGTGGAGCGCCACATCTACCATCAACTCCTTACTTTGCTGCACAGATCCCTGCGCTACTCATACACTGATTTGGCAAGGGCCAGTATAATTCTTTATAATTCATATGAAACTTTTATTAGATTTTTTTTTTGTTTCTAATTACATCTATAACTGGTAAACGCTCATAAGGTCATTAACCATCTTAACAACCACAACCTTGAGTACCTTTTTGATATACATGTTTCTAACATACATGGGCATGCTTACAAAGTCAGAAAATAGCATAGCTCACATGACTTTCGGAAACATTTTTTCATGACGAGGCATGGAATAAACTGTCTGCATCCTTCTACAGGTATTATCAAGCCTCATCTCAAAAAGAATCTTTTCATGATATATTTTCATCTATTGGGTTAAATTCCATTATGGTAACGGGTCCATTTCTCTGAAGGTATCAAGTCTTCATTGTGTCGTGTGTTGACTACAACAATGAAATTTAAGGGGAAAAATTGTAAATGTTATTTACTTTCTAAGCAATTCCAAATTTCTAATTACCAAAGTTATTTATTTATTATCTGTTTTCTGCCACACTTTTCTATGTTACCATATGATGATATAGTAAAAATAGAATTTTATGCCCTGATGACATAGTAAAAATGATGAATTTAAAAAATCTAAAAATATAACAAAAAAAACAAAAAAACTTTCCTTAAATTTTATGGAAACTTGAACATATATGTGAATGTTTTCATGATATTTTTTTTTTCTATTTGTTAAATTTTCTTGTTATGAAAAATAGAATGCATGTTCAAGAGCAAATTCATGTGTTACACATGCAATGTTCTATGAACGAGCATTCTCTGTCACTACAAAAATTGATCTTTTTTAATGTGTAAAATTGTAGTGCAGTGATCCTGATAGCTTTTTAAATTTAAAGTCCCTGGGAAATGTGTTGGGTCCCAACTAAAATTTCTTAATAAATTGTACAGTTTTTTTTTTTTTTTATCTGTAAACAACTAAAGCCATCTAATCCCTAATTACAGTCTAATTCATTTCCAAGAAAATGTATTTACAGTTAGCTGGAAATGGCGAGGGAAGAAAAAACACTGGGACACATGGATACAATTTTTATGTGTCAGGGATGTGTACCTATCAGCATCTCTGGTAGTGTAAACACTAATATTCTCTAAGCCCATAAAAAATGTAAATAATTAGTAAGTTTCTTTTAAAACAAAAAACAATTCTCAAAAGTAATCAAAATATAACCATGATTTATTTTCATGAGTAGGAACTAGTTAATAATAATAATAATAATAATAATAATAATAATAATACATTAACTTTAACAGCAACAATAATTGTAGCAAGATTACAGTTTTAGCAGAAAACATTATGAAAGCTTTAGATCAAAAATACAAAACTTTACCATATTCATTTATATAAAAGAAAAAAAAATGCAGATTTGAGACATTACAAAACTTTCCAAAAAGTTTTAAACCATTAAACAGAGAAATAATTTTATACAGACATCATTCCAATAATTTCCCCAAAAAAACGTGAAAGTCAACCACAATTGTGCAGAGAATATGTTTGTATGTTCATTTCTTACATACAGTATCACCCATAGCAATTTTTTAATAAAAAGTTAAATTTGTTTTAAACCAAACATAACAGGATTTTATTATTTCTTGTAAAACATTAAATAAAACAAATATTATTAGATAATCATTATTACCAAATTCTAAAACATTGAAACACTGTAACCATAAATATTTGTAGCAGTCCAAATATAAGTACACCCCTCACCATCATCATGTCGCACAGATATCCATGACAATCTTTTGCCAACCTTCCCAATCATTCATTGCCCCTGGGAGGTCTTCCCTGCAGCAACCAGCATCCTGACCCCTAATATATATTTATGCAACTTAATTTTTTGTTCCTGGAGTACTGTAATGTTATTTTTGGTTACAGAGTTCTAATCCTGTAAACGTTTATAAATGATATTTAATTTCAATGTATATTTCATAAGAAATAAAAAAAAATCCTGGTATCTTTGGTCTAGAAAAAAAGTAACTTTTTATTAAAAATTGGTTGATTTACTTACTTTGTATGCAATACCATATATATATATATATATGATAAAGAAGATGACTTACCGGGAATAATACATTGAGTTAATTGCAATATTGATGGTTGATACAAGTATTAACCTGATAAGTCAGTGTTATAACAAATATAAAGTGCTCAATACGTTAGTAGAGTGGATTTAGTATTAAGGTGTATATAGTAATAACCTACTCGAGTTTCACCATAAGGATCTTCAGACATTTTATTCAAACATTTAACTTTGGAAATGATGCAATCAACTACATAGCATTCAACTTCACTGTGAAACTGTTTTCAACGGTCATAATTGCATTATTCACTTCCGCAATTGCCTGAAATTAATCAATATCTTGATTAGTTCTTTGCAATTAACCATGAAGACCTTTATGGTGAAACTCGAGTAGGTTATTTTATATACACCTTAATACTATATATATATATATATATATATATATTAAAGGTCAAGCACTAAACCTAAATGAAGAAAAAAGTTATTACTTCAATAGCTTCACAGAAATATATTTCAGATCATAACTTAAATTTCAGTTTATAAGTTGTACAATAAAATATAAAATGCTGATTTCAATAATATCAAAAAGGATATGCTCACAATTATGTCATAAAATAATTTATCTAACATGTGGTTATTTTTAAAAATCTCATGCTTGTTTAATTTGGCTATTTTTTATTATAATGTGAGAACCCCACTCTGCCAAGCTTCACAAGCATTGCATTTCTATTCATCTAATAATACTTGAAAAATAATTAAAACTTAAATAAAAAGTTGTTTTTTTTTTAGGCGAATATGTTTTTTTTTAAAGTAACTTTTGGTGCCAAGTTAAGAAAAAATACATGACAACTAGAATTTGAAAGCTAAATCAGCATTACAATATTTATTTTTTCTTTTCTTTCTTGTTTCTGTGACATAGTTCATTCAACATAGACAAGAAAGAAAGAAAAAAGTATTATTAGTTATTACTTGGTTCGGTACATCTCTGGTGTCAGATCAGACATACCAAAGTCGGTAAGGTGCAGAAATACATATGTAATGGCACAAACTAGAAGATAAGGGCAAAAAAATTCAAATTCATTCATGGCAACCTTTTTTTCTTTATTTTTTTTTTTCCTCAGTCCTTTTTTAAAAAAAAAAAAATTTTTTTGTTTGTTATAATGATAATAATAAAAAAAGACAACTTTTTTTTACCTTAAAAACAGCAATAACAAAAAACAAAAATACAAACAAAAAAAACAAATCAAAATACAAAAAAAAACTTTAAAAATTAAAGCAAAAAAAAAAAATAAATAAAAAAAAAAAAAGACTGACAGAGAAAAATAAAACAGTTGGGTCCTCTTGGGAATTGCAGAAGAATATGTAAAAAAAAAAAAAAAAAAAAAAAAAAAGAAAGAAAAGGGAAAAAAAACAACCCAAATTTGAAAACAAGAACAATAATATTGCAGAACACAACTAAAACCGTCTATGAAGCAAGCAAACATTGTGTGGCTGGGTGTAAGATGTGGTAGGGACAGGGTATTTTAAGGGTCTATTCTCTCATGCACTACATGAAGAGACAAGGGTGATAGGGAATCATCTACAATTAATATAAATTGAAAGAAGAACCCTAATTGGGTTTTGGGGGACAGGGGAAGCATTTTCTTCATTTTTCTAAAAAGCAATCTAATCTAAGGTGAATATCAACAAAAAAAGAGATGTTTCTTTTTAAATGAAAGAAATGGAAGTAGAGAAAGATATTAACTGCAGAAAACTATTGTGTTTTTTGTGTGTTTAATATTAAGTAAAAAAAGACAGGAAAGAAGAAAGAGAATGAAAATAGGTTTGGGGGATGAAAGAGAAAGAGATAGCAAATTGCAAGAGAGGTATGAAAAAAGTGAGTAGAGAAGAAAGAATAATTAAAGAAAGAAAGGATGAGAGATGGTGAAAGAGAAAGAAAAAAAAAGATGCTTATGAGAGAGTGGGAAAATAAAGAAAAGAAAAGAGGAAAGAGAGGGCAGAGATAGAGAGATATATACTGTGAGAAAGAAGAAAGATATGTGGCAATGGATTAGAACTTAAGAGCTTGGTTCATGGAATGATTTGTTGCATGTAGTATAATTAAATAGATCAAAGTATTTTCATTAGGCAGAAGAGGAACTTTAAGGAATATATATATATATATATATATATATATATATTTTTAAAACTACAAAGTTTAAATATTCAGTATATATATATATATATATATATATATATATATATATATATATATACTATAATTATAAAGTTAGATGTGAATAAGTTGGCATTTATTATCCTTATATATCAATGTGTGTGCGTGTATAATATATATATATATATATATATATATATATATATAAACATATTCAATAGACCAGATGAGTTCAGAATGTTTCTATTTAAGACCTTCTTATATATATATATATATATATATATATATATATATATATATTACTAATTATATTCTATGTTTTAAAGGTTTTCTTAATAGAAATTGTATGACCTCTCTATATGTGTATATATATGAGAGAGAGAGAGAATGGTTCTGAGATATGTATGTATGTGATAAAAGTGTAATGTATGTATTCAAAATTTAGCAAAAGTCACATAATATATCTTCTGGAAAAATATCCACTTAAAAAAAAAAAAAACAACATATTTCATAGATGATTATCTGAACTACATGATCTTTAAATTAAAAGTTTTGTTTTTCATTCATATGATAAACAGAATCCTCCATAAGCCTTTTCTTAAAGTGAGCAGATAAAAAAGTGAACAAGGTTTTCTCAAGTGATACCCTAAAAAATCATTATTCCATGTTTAAATTAATCTATATCTATACATATATATAGGGCAGGTGTGTGTGTGTGTATGTATGTATGCCCGGAGGAAACTACAAAAATACAATAATTAATGACAAAGTAAATATATATACACATTCACTATCACTAGAGCTTACTTAGATGCAAAAATAAGGAAGATTTTATTTATATTTGGGAAGATATCTAAAAATTAAAATTTGTATAATAAAAGAAATGAAAGTAATTAGTGCGTTATTTGAAATATAATATTGCTTGATTGAATTAATCGACTCATTTTAAATTATATCTTATTTTTTTAAAATTGTAAATTATTAAATTAAAATTTCTTAGTATATTTTTTTCATGTGATGCTATTCCCTTTATCCAAGCGAAACAAAAATTCCTGACATCTCATCAGGTCTTTTATGGGGCATCCAGTGAGAATCAAACTCGTGATAAGTAATAATGGACCTACGAGACTAACTTTTTACCCCTCCTCTTCTCCCCCAGGCGGCGCAGGGTAGCCTCTTCTAGTCCTTATAAGGCCAAATAGGAACAATTGGCAACATCTATTTTATTTTTTTACTTATTTGACTTTTAAAAAGAAGTAATAACTTTTAGCAATGTTCTCATCTAGTTTAATTATGCAATTAAAATTAGAAATATAAATCCTATGACGGCAATGTTATTTTCATTTAGTTTTTAATGAATCTATGAATTAAATAATGTTTTCATAAAGATGGTTATTTCCTATAAGTCCAACATAAACGAAGAGGAACCACTCTTGACTGATAATTATTTATTTATTTATTAATCTACTAGGAAAAAGAAGACGGGTTTAGGGTTAGTTTAATGGGAAAATAAATAAATAATTTATCAGTCAAGAGTGGTTCGCCTTTGTTTATGTTGGAGTTATAGGAAATAGCTGAAAATATTATCATTTTCAATATCATACATGTGTGTTTTTTTGATAATTTTGATAATATATGTAGTGCAATATAACACACCGTGTGGTGTATTTAATGTGTATTTCATGTTTAAATGCTAATATCAACTCCTCTTGAAACAGGAAAGGGTATTGGTAAACGACAGGATGATAATGATGATAATAATAATAAGCAAGTCTGCTGCACTAAAATGTTTTTTTTTTATATATAGCAAGGGGGGGCAGGGCACTCTAGTACTAAGTCTCATTATGGAACAAAGAAAAGGCATACCTTTGATGTCTTGGTCTCCTCGCATAATTTCAGAATAATCTCTTGGGTCAGGAACTGCAACAGAATATGACAGGCAATTCTTAGGTGGGACTTTGGCGAAATAGTTGTTGTCAGAATTTTTCTTCCAATTATCTTAACAATTTTGAAGAATTTTTGTTAAAAATTACTTATTTTGCATTTATCAGTTTTTGTTGTTGTTTTTTTTTTTTTTTTTAAATTAAATCTTTTTAATGAATCAATTTAATTCATTTGAATTTTTTACTGATTGAAATTAAGGCACTTTTGATGTTTTCTTGAGGAGATGGATTGTAGTTCCATATACAAGAGATAAGTTTTGAAAAAAACAAAAACAAAAAAAAAATGTTGACTTTTTCTACAGATGTGAATTATACAATACAGTTTTAGGACAAAAATAAAATAAACGGGTTTTTTTAAAACTCTGTCTTAAGAGTTAGTGCCTGTGAAGAAAGTAAAGTCATTTCTTAAGCCATTTTTTGTGATATATATATATATATATATATATATATATACAGTAATGCTGATAGTTTTTATATTCAGTGCATCCTGGGATGCACATATTTGCTTTGAATGAGTCCCCTGGAAAATTTATAAGTCTCACACTAAATCCGTCTACTTCCTAACTTGTTACCTATCCTGTATAATTAATTTCTAAGAAACTATTGAAATGTATTTACAGTTAGTTTGAAATGGTGAAGGAAGAAAAAAGAAAAACACTAGGACTCATGGATATGATTTTTCTGCATCAGATCAGGATGCAGGACGCGTACCTATCAGCATCTCTGTATATATATATATATATATATATATATTATATATATATATATATATATATATATGTTCAAAAAGAAACAATTATGTATTAGTGTACAGATATATGTATACATGAATGTATCTCTATGTCTATACAGATATGTGTGTGGATGTCTGGGTTAATTCTTTTATGTATAAATGGTACGTGAAATTATAAGTAATTTAGTATATTTCAATAAATATTTCTTTCTCTCTATTAGTCTGTCTCAGTCTATTCATCTTTCACCACACCCCATATATATATATATATATATATCATTTAGGTACAAATTCACACATATGCATAAAGATTATTGATACACACATATATACACATAAGTGCGTACTTATGTGTGTAAAATTAGCTGGCCTCTGTTGGTCGTAAGGCTCCTCAAGTCTTTTTGGTGGACACCATGTTTATAAGATTCAACAAAGAGTCACAATAAGTCACAATAATTTGTGTATTTCTTGAATAAATCAGTGGAGTCTACATTACCATATTCATTTTTATCTATGTAGACTTGTGCAGAGGCACAAACACACAAATACATTCACACCTACAGATATAAACAGAAAAATGTACTGATATGTTCCCTTTTTTGGCAATGTGCCTTTCTAGTCAACACATGCACACACCATGCGTGTGTGCATGCATGTGTGTGTGTGTGTCTTTTTCTAGTATTTATGGGCATTAGCTACACATTTTGCCAAATACCACATATTCACATATTAATCTAAAAAAAAAAAATATATACACACATATACAATATATATATATCACTTGCTTTTCTCGTTATTCTGTGATAAAATTTTTTTTATCACCTTCCATATACCAACAAATGCCCTGAAGATGATCTAATTAATAGATCGAAACACTGCAGCATCAGCCAATAAACTTACCACTCAACTTATTTAAACCTGTGTTTTTTCAATTTTCTTAATATACTACATACCGTCGGATTCACTTCCTTTTCTTCACACATATATATATAATATATATATATATATATACATAGCCTTCTAAATCAACCTCCTAACCAATACATATATATGTTTTGTTAAACTCTACTGATGATTCTTGTCGGACGAGTTTTTATTCAATCCTTTCTAACTGTCTGGCCATCTTTTTAATGTCAGGGTGGAATTGGTGTAGCAATCCACCAAAGGTATCTTCACAAGCGCCTTCAGCATGTCTTTGTGCCATCTTCAGGTGTGAAACTGGTTGGAATGTTTCCGTTGTTTCACTTTTAAAATGAGCAGTAGCAGTAGGAATTAGTAGTAGGCGGAGTTATATACTCTATCAGCCTTTCACTAAATCCATTGTAAGACTCAGACCTCCCCAATATCTATGAGACATGGAAAATCATAAGTCCTATCCTGCTATGATATGTTGTTAAGGGGGCCCAATTCAGACCTTTTCTTTTACTAGACTAGTCAGTCTAACATTCTATAGACATAGTCAAGAACAAGAATGAGACATATATGTTGATATGTTCAGACAAACTTAATTGTTGAACTGATGCTAAGATTTGAATTATGTAGTTAAATAAAGGAAATATATTGATTTAATTATTTACATGACAATGTCTCACATTAGGAACATTATACTTTCAAAATGGTTCTGAAAGATATTTTCTTAAATTCAATGAATTTATCAACCCTTAGAAACTGCACAGCCTAAATTCCATCTGAAGAATCCCCATTTCTACATTGCTATTGCCTATAAAGTATTGGAATTTTATATTTCATATGTATTTCTTTTTTAATTAAAAAAAAATACCTATAAAATGTAATAATCTGTTATCTAACAAATGTCATTTTATATTTTCAGCCTGGGGGACAGGGTTGGTGAGGGGAGGTTCAGGGTTTTCAAGGGTTAATTATTTAAAATATTCAGAACATCTCTTTTGTAGATAAAAGGCATTTATTGTGGATTTTTCATATTTTTATGATTAAGACCACAAGTATCTATAGTTGTTGCTTGCAGCTAAGACTGAATACAGAGAGAGGGGGAATGAAGAGAGAGAGGGGGGGAGAGAAATGAAAAGTGAGAGGGGTAAGAGAGAGGAGAGAGAAACAAATGAAGAGAGAGGGAGAGAGGAGGGAAGAGAAATGAAGAGTGAGGGGTAGATGAAGAAAGAGAGGGGTAAGAGAAAATGAAGAGAGAGAGGAGGGGGAAACAAATGAAGAGAGAGAGAGAGGGGGAGATAAATGAAGAGTGAGAGGGGTAAGAGAAATGAAGGGAGGGAGAAGAGGGAAACAAATGAGAGAGAGAGAGGTGGGGAGAGAAATGAAGAGAGAGGAGTAAGAGAAATGAAGGGACGGAGAAGAGGGAAACAAATGAAGAGTGAGAGGGGCAAGAGAAATGAAGAGAGAGAGGGGGGGAGAGAAATGAAGAGAGAGAGAGTGGGGGTTATTCTTGGGGACTGTTCCAAGTTCTCCAACTACAATTGGTATCACTAACACCTTCATCAATTCTCTGGCTAAGTCCATATATTTGTCTTTCTTCACTTTCACTCAATGGTCCATTGGAATGTGAGAATCCAATACATGACAAGTTCTTTCCTTCTTGTTAATTAAAATTTGGCCTTGTCTTCTGGCCTGGATTAGGTGATCCATTTGTATCAAAGTCCCAGAGAATTTTATGTGTTTCATTTTCTAGGACAGATTCTGGTTTGTGAATTGTATCTTTTAATTCTAATGCTAAAATAGTGGATACAATTATTGATATTCTGTCAATTTTGATGCATTATTTTAAACTGGTCCACATAGCCAACAATGTTGCTCACAGAAGTCAAGAAGTGGAACAAAAAAATGAAACAATATCTAACTGTACCACCAAAACTAGCCAAAGCATTTTAAAGGTGACGATTTGTCTCTTGAAATAAAGCCCAGAAATGAAAAGATTCTATCTAACTCGGACTGTTTATATCTATCTACATACACTTTTAGAGATATAATTCTTTATAGAGATTATTATACATTCAAAACATGAAAATGTTTAACATGTTTATGCATGTATTTATTTTTAATTCATTTTATAGTAGATAATAATTTGCACACACATCTGTGTATAAATGTGAGAGAAATACATACAACATATTTCTTCTTTTGTTTATATATATATATATATATATTATATATATATATATATATATATATATATATATATATAATCAACTATATAGTTGCCAGAAAGTCTCCAGATATTCAACATTCATATTTACACAGGTTCATTTACACACACTTATTGACATGAGCCTTAACACACACACACACACACACACACACACACACACACACACACACACACACAATGTGCTCACACATCAACATAGATAACAATACACATATACACTTGTTAATATTTCCAGATACATACTTACATATACATAAAAGACACTTATTCTTATATTATATATATATATATATATCCTTACAGCTGGACACACATACACACATGTAACTGTACTAATTTCAAGAAAGAAATGTTGGACATTGCGAATTTGAGAAGAGTAATTTTATTCCCCCCTTTTTTTTTTAGCTGTGAATTAAGAAAATGAACAAAAGAATTAATTGACAGTCTATCAATTTTAAAAAGATGTGGAAAATTGAGATAAAGAGAATTTAAAATGATTCATTGCATATTTGTCTGCTAAAATTGTATAGATTATAAATACAAGAGCATTTACTTCAAATACTAAAACTAATAACAATATTAATTACTTTCTACCAAAAATACAATAGAATTGATCATTCCAAAAAAAATCTTGAAAGCCATAAAGACCTGTAATCTATACATATATAAAGGGCAGTTGTGTGTATGTATGTCCGAATGTAATCTATACATATATAAAGGGTAGTTGTGTTTATGTGTATGTTCGGAGGAAACTTCAAAAATAAAACAATTAATGACAAAGTAAATATATATACACATTAAATATCACCAGGGCTTGGTTTTTGAGCAAAAATAATAGAGATTTGATTTATATTCGTGAAGATAATTAAAAAGTAAAATTTAAATGATAACAGCATGGATTTTTTTTTTCATTTAATATTTTAGATAGTAGACATTAACATTTCTTTTCAGTTTAGCTGGATCAATGCAAGGTCTTTTTTTTTTTTACATAGTAAATCCCTATGTAAAAAAAAAAAAAAAAAAAAAAAAAAAAGGACTTGAATTCTGTGAGCAACATTGTTAGCTATGTGGCCCAGTTTAAAATAATGGGGCATCCCACGAGGATTCAACTCACGATTCAGCAATAATGGATCTGCGGGACTGACTTAAAAAATCCCCCTCTACCCAGGTGACGCCGGGGTAGCCACTGCTCGTGTACTAATAACAGTATTTATGATATAAAACTGAGAAGCAGCTCTGCTTTGAAAGTCTTGCTTTCTCTCAAGAGTGCAGGCCTGGGTAAGGTTGTATTGTATTTTCATTCTCCTAGACTGGTTGCCTTACCAAGGTTAAAGAGCCCAGACTGCCCTACTATTTACCCATAGCTGGAGGGAGAGTTGGATTCATACCTTTCCCAAGGGTATTAGTGTTATGTGAAATGTATACAGCCTTGTTGAGATTTTGAACTCGCATTGACGAGTCCATTTTCTACAATTCTAACAATTACACCAGGCACCTCCATAAATATAAATACATTTAAGATCCTCTTAGAGAATAAAACAATTTTAAACTAAATGATGATTTTGTATTCACTGAATGTCGTTTTTTAATCATCCAATTTTTCAATATAATTGTGATAGCTATGAAATGAAAATAAAGAACCCTTCATTTCTTCCTTAATAGAAGCATTAGTATCATCATGCAGAGATGCTGATAGGTACATCTCCTGTGTCATTGACGTATAAAAATCTAAAAAGATGCAGAAAAATTGTATTCATGCATCCCAGTGTTTTTTTTTTTTTTTTCCTTTACTTCACCATTTCAATATTTTCTTGGAAATGAATTACACTGTATGGGGTACAAGGTAGGGGTTAGATGGCTTTAGATGTTCATAGATAAAACTCTGCATTTTCTTTTTAAAGAAACTTTTGTTGGTACCCATCAAATTTCCCAGGGACTCATTCAAATCAAATCTGTGCGTCCTAGGACACACTAAATTAAAAAGCAATCATCATCAATGATCATGTACTATTGTTACAATAGGTTCACAGATAATCTAGTATTAAATAAATGGAAAGAAACTGAAGGATAAGTTAATAAGAGTTAGTGATAATCAGACAGGTGTGTTCACTGTTATAGCAAAGACACTTGTTTTTAATTACTAGTTTCAGCAACAGGTAACATGACCTTCAATATTTTAACTCTAAATCAGCCACTTCGGCATTTGAACCACTAATATAAAACCTCTGATTATTGAAGGAGGAAGGATGTTTGTAAGTGATGACAAGAGTTAAGAAGAGAAAAAAAAAGAGTCCAAATAAAATCTTAAAAGAAATCCATAAACAAAAAGAAATAACAGTAATTTTATTCTTTACTTTCTATTTTAACTAAATAGTTAAATTAGGAAAATTTAGCAATGAAAGAGGGGAGTGATAGAAGAGTAAGTTTCAGTTGTTCTATTTTTCGATTATACCCATCTCTGTTTCAAATCTTTTTATCTGCATTCTTATTTAGTTTCAGTAGACTTTCTGATTTAATATGATATTTTATTACATTAAAACTTGAATACTTGCACTCAGAGGGTGCATATATTTGCTAGTATCTCTAATGAGGGCATTTAACAAATCAACATTGTTGGTAAACTGCACATAATATAAAAACTTTGATTATTGCAGGAGGAAGGGTATTTGCAAGTGATGACAACAGTTAAGAAGAGTTTTGGTTTGGTTTGTTTTACGGCATATCAACCTCAGTGGGTCATTTAATGCTGATAAAGTTTTGAAATAAATTCATTCTTAACAGATATCCAATTCTTTTTATAAATATATTTTTCTATTTAACCCATAGATGGAACCCTAACAGGTACTATCACTCCGGGTCAGAGTAGACCAGGGAGCAATGGTGATGAAGGGGTGCTCCACATTCCCAAACCTTCAGAGCTGGAACCTCACCATCAGATAGAGTTTAACGTCATTCCCAGGACATGTAGCCACTGCCTTCTAGTACCCATATGATAAAAAGGGTTGGGGCTTGCCATAAGTGCAATAGGGTTGGGACAATCGTATAGTTGCTAGGGCTTGACGAGACCAGACGATTGATTGGAGGAGGCTTCTCTGACCGCCCGTCTAGCCTAAGTGGAGTATTACATGTCATGGACTGCTTATCCACCAGGATTCTGTCCTTAAGCATCATGGGTTACCCACAGCCAACAGGTGGCCCCATTGGGGGTTCTTACCCCTCTGCAGAGGTGCAGTCAGTGTATCCTAAAGCCGCAGCCGACAGGGCTGTTAAGAAGAGGAAGAGTCCAAATAAATAAATAAAAGAGACCTTAGCAATGAATAAATAATAAAAAAAAAAAAACACACAGAGAGAAAATCCAATCATATGAAGCAGAGAGAAAAGTGTGAGTGAAAGAAAAGATTAATGAGAGTTTAAGAAAAGATGAATCAAATCCTTAGATGAGAAAAGTAAATTTATTTGCTCTAATCTTTCAGAATTATAGATATTAAGACAAAACCCGAAACAGTTTTATGTTTTGATTGGATAATTGCTTACAAACACTTACAAGCGTGATTTGTAGTTACAATTCACACTTCCTTTGTCTTTGGTAATCGAACATACATTCATTGCTTTTAGATGTGTGAAATAAATAAATAAAAAAAAGTATCTATACATGTGATATAACTTAGTGAAGAAGGGAATTATCACAAATGGGAAGGCTTTAATATTAATTATCAACCAGGTGTTTATCTGTTTAATACAGACAGAGTCATGACATGAGTATTATAATAGATGTAAATCTGGTGTGGGTACAGATAAACACATAATTATTTATTTATGAAAACTATGATACGTGGGCTGTAGAGAGTGTCTATAAACAGAAAATCTATATGAGTATAGATAGATACAAATGGACTAAAATAGATATATAGATACAAATAGACTGAGCTAGCTAGATAGATATAAACAGACTGAGGTAGATATATAAATTGATAGGAGCAGACTGAGGTAGATATATAGATAGATATGAACAGACAGCTAGATAGATAGATAGATAGACAGACAGACAGACAGCTATGAAGAGACCGAGGTATATATATAGATAGATAGGAACAGACTGAGGTAGATATATAAATTGATAGGAGCAGACTGAGGTAAATATATAAATTGATAGGAGCAGGCTGAGGTAAATATATAGATAGTAGCTAGCTAGATAGATAGACAGACAGATATAAACAGACTGAGCTAGCTAGATAGATAGGAACAGACTGAGCTAGATATATAGATATGAAGAGACTTACCTAGATAGATAGATAGATAGAACAGACTGAGGTAGATATATAAATAGATAGGAACAGACTGAGGTAGATATATAGATAGATATGTACAGTCTTAGATAGATTTTAAAAGGCAGACTGCTTTCAATTTTCCCTAATGACCTTAGAAAATGACTAAATTCATTTCAATGTAGATTCTATCCCATTAACAGATATCATGACAAGGTACTTGTTACTGGTATGCCACAATTATCCCATATGTACATTACTAGTAAAAAAAAACCCTGTTACATCTAGTCATTACACAAACTTTTATTTTTCAGGTTATGATTCTTAAGTAAATCTGTAGTAGAGTGTCATCTGTTTGCTTAAAATGTTGTAGACTTCTAACCTGAGTAGTTGTGATAGAAAGCAACTAAAATTAAAATGAAACAAAATACTGGTCAAAAATTTATAATGATTGACTATGCTTCATCTAATACAAAAATCAAATCAATATATTAGCGTTTTTGTATTGTTTGAATGAAACGGGAATAAAATCCATCGGAAACTTCGGACAAATTCTTGGAAATTATTCATTCCTTCTGAATTGATTAGCATCACACCTGGTTCCAGGAACAGCCACAATGAAGCCAACATATATGTTTTATGACATTCTCCCCCCTTTCTCTCTATTTCTCTCATTCACTCTCTCTCTCTCCACTTCTAAACAATCAGGTCTAGACCCATCACCAAACATTTGACCTCTGTTTCTGATCATAAAATTCTCCCCTCCCCCCACTCACTCTCATTCTCTCACACTCTAACTCTCACTCACTCTCATTCTCTTTCACCCACCCACTCTCTCACTCACTCACACACTCTCTCTCTCTCACTATCTCTCTCACTTTCTACTTCTCTCACTCACTCTCTCTCCACTTCTAAACAATCAGGTCTAGACCCATCACCCAACATTTGACCTCTGTTTCTGATCATAAAATTTCATTATTTCAAAATGAATTTCTTCTGACCCATAATCATACTGGGACACTTACAAAGCAAAAGAAAACTGGATGAAAAATAATTTGTCAGCAGGGGGGAATGTCAGAAGCTGTGGGTGCCACCAACAACATAAGAATATATATATAATATTGCTTTAGGGACAAGCAAAACTGTGGGCCAGATATTGGTGCTAGAAATGAGGGCAAACACTTCTCACCCACTTTTAAGCTCAGCAGTGTCCCTCAGTGATTTGAAATGTGAACTGATAGTTTCATATTAAGACTTATTGGTTAAACTATGAAACCATGAAAAGCAGTCCAATCTGCGAGCATTATTTTAAGATTGGTTCTTGACGGAACCCTGCAAGCTATTGGTTCCTGGCAAGTAGCCCTACTATAGTAATGGGTAATTATCTCTGGTCAGGCTACTACAAGCAAATGTTAGATTGGTCAGTTCTTCTATAAATGGTAATCTCTATATGAGGGCGTGCGTCAATGATGAAGAATGATTGACTCAAAGGCTCATAAGATATTTATTTCAGCATCATGGGAACTCTGTACGATCAATGTAGCATGACTTGGTAAGTTAGTATAGGTAATAAAGTGTAGCCGAGCCCGAGTTACAGTGGACTGGCCCCCCAAGGGAAATATAATTTGTCCTTGCAAGATGTTGAGGTGTTCTTTTGGTTACTCTCTTTCTATGTTTATTTTTGTGCCTTTTTTTCTTTTTTTCTTTTTTGGACTTGTAGAATGTTTTCCTTTTTGTCGACTTGTGTGCCACATTCGTTCCCCAGTGCTTCAAGAGCTGGATTTTATTGTCCAATTTATAATTCTAGGAGAATTATACAAGAGACAGAAGATGGGTTGATGGGTTGGAAGGGTAAATCAACTGTCTAGAATGTTCTCCTATTTCTTTCTCTCTCTCTCTTTAGTGAGTTTCATTTCTTAAATAAAAAGGACAAGGTAGTTTCTATATCCGATTTTAATTGGTTCAGAATGGGATAAGTTCATTTTATGATTTCTTTTTATACCCTTAAGCTGATTAATAAAAAGTGATTGTTTAGTAGTCGCATTTGTAGTCTTTTTCTCTCTTACATACACATGTATATGTGTTACTAATAACCTATTAACCTTGTCAGGATGCCATGGCATGTCTCAGGACAATAGGTTTGGTTTGGTTTGTTTTACGGCATATCAACCTCGGTGGGTTATTTAATGCTGACAAAGTTTTGAAATAAATTCATTCTTAATGGAAACTCAATTTTTTTTATAAACACATTTAACCTATAGATGGGACACCTAACAGGTACTACCACTCCTGGTCAGAGTGGACCTGGGAGCAATGGTGATGAAAGGGTGCTCCACATTCCCCAAACATCCAGAACTGGAACCTCACCATCAAATAAAGTTTAAAGTCATACCCAGGACATGAAAACCCTCAGCCACTGCCTTCTAGTACATATATGATAAAAAAATGGTTGGGCTTGCCATAAGGGCAATAGGGTTGGGGCAATCATATAGGTGCTAGGGCTTGACGTGACCAGCCAATTGATCAAAGGGGGCCTCTCCAGCCTCCCATCTAGCCTAAGTAAGGGTCAAAGTGGAGTGTTGCATGTCATGGACAGCTCAGCCACCTGGGTTCCATCCTTAAGCATCATGGGTCGCCACCCACAGCCAACAGATGGCCCCATTGGGTGAGCCTTATCCTTCTGCAGAGGTGTAGTCCGTATATTCTAACGCCCAGCCTACAGGGTGGCAGAACAATAGGGATTACTTGACAATACGCATCTTCTCTGCAAGTAACATGAGACGGGTTTTACTGGATTTACATGGTAGCAGTAGCAAGGAACAATCCTTAATATAACCTATTATCAAATTCCGAAAATAGAATAATTTTTACAAGGCTAAAGGGCTACAAGTGCCCTGCTATTTTACCTATAGCTAGAGGGCAAGTGGATTCATGCCTTTCCCAAGGGATTAATGTGAAGTGAAATGTCAACTATCCTTTTCCCTAATAGGATTAGCTAATTTGCATATTTTAATTTAAAAATTCATTTATTAAAAAAAAGGAAATTGGTTATTATGAAAAAAAAAAAAAAGATTGAAAATGATTAACTATGTTTTATTATTTCTTTTAAATCTTATTTTTTAAAAAGTGAATGTTTTTTTTTTTCATAGCTTTTATAATTATTTTCAGCTGTAATAGTGTAGTTATCAACCTAAAGTTTCTTGTGAACTGCCAATAAATTGAACCAAGCACCGAAAAAGTTAATTAAATTTTTTGTTCAAAAATAAGATGAGTATATTTTCATACAAAAGTAATCTACTTAAAAGGAAAAAAAAAAATTTCAATTCAATTTAAAGAAAAACAAAACAAAAAAAAACAAACTTCAGTGTTATATCTCATTTATAATAGAAATCAACAAATGTTTTATCTCAGAATGTCATTTATAATTTAAATCTATGCAGTTATTGCAGGCATTAAAAAAAAAAGAAGTTATTTTCTGCTGTCTGATGATTGTGTAGCCACATAAAAGTCAGGTTAGAACAAAAACAGTGCAATATTGTATATGTTCTGGACCATATGACCTTTAGGCACCCCTTTTGCTTTGCTGATTCATAAGTACATTTTTTCATTTACACTGTCAACATTCAGTTGTTTGTTAACAGACGATTTTTAGAGTTTTTTTTATAAATTATAAAATAACCCCAACCCTACTCCTAACCCTAACCCCTAACAAACAACCGGATGTTGATGGTGTAAATGAAAAAAATGTACTTATGAATCAGCAAAGCAAAAGGGGTGCCTAAAGGTCATATGGTCCTATGTTCTTTTTATACGTGTCCGTTGATTTGCCATTGAGCACTTTCTTTTTTTTACTTCCAATAGTTATATCTTTTATCCTCTTTATATATATATATATTATATAATATATATATATATATATAAATAAAAAGGGGGTCAGAATGAGAATGAAATAAATAAACATAAAAGACTTTGGGTCATACATAACTGGATTATTCCTACATATTTATTTATATTTATTAGATAGTAATGGGTATATATATTTAGTTATATTTATATACATTTGAATGTAAATCTAAGCATCATAAACAGTTGCATGAACTTTACATTTATATGAGAGTTTTGTGCACATACTATATATATATATATATATATATATATATATATAATATATCATTATGTTTAATTGCAGTCATATCTATAAATATAATATTTGGGTTAGAGCATATCTAAGCAGCCTAAATTTATCTATATATATGTGCACATCTATACACTCATGTATCTCCTTGTATAAGTGTGTGTATGTATATATTTATATATATATATATGTGTGTGTGTGTGTGTGTGTGTATAAATCTAAATCCAGTTCTCAATGTATTTTACAATCTTCTATTTATTGCTTTTATACCATTCTGTGCATAGATATAACCCTCTTAAGTGTGTATGTGTTAGAGCCATAAAATCTAATTTGATTCACACGTTATTATAATTTGATTACCCCCCAAAGTATATTCTCCTTGCTATGATGGAATCCAATCAAAGGTTAAAGAACTCTGATTCAATTGTAAAACATTAGCAAGAACAAAACGTTCGTCATATTATGTAACATCAATGTTTACGAGCTGTACAAAGACAAAGTAAACAAAAAGAATAAACAAGTTGACTCGGCAGCCAAAAATCTAATCTTTGAGACAAAATTATGAGATTTTGATTGCTGTATATGTGAAAGTTAGGCCCAAGATTATTATAGGCAAGTGCTGGGGTGGGGCGGGGCGATGAAGAACTCATAAAATCTGGAGTCGGAGGACTTTTAAGACCTCTGGACAATAATTTTCTTTGTAGGTTTACTCAGATAATATATATTTACAATAAATAGTACCAGTCAAAAAAAAAACGATAGGATTATTTGCATATAGATTGGTACTTCTGTCTCGGATCAGACTGTGTCCTTTGCCTTGGATCTGTCACTCTTTGCCACATCTTAGGATTAGAGCGTAGCATCTGTCCATAATGTGTGTGTGTATGTCTGTATGTATACACTTTGTGTTTTATACATATTACATATGTATAATATGTAAGGTATGAATCCAACTAATCTCCCTCCAGCTATGGGTAAATAGTAGGGCAGACTGGGTTTTTTAACCTTGGCTAGATAACCAGTCTAGGAGAAGGAAAACTCTGAAATCAAACCTGTTAAATTCCGCTTTATAAATTGACCTTGTGTTGTATCCTGCTCATGTGGAGGGGTTGGTAAATATATATACACATATGTAATATTATACATTAAAAAAAAAGTAAATTCGACAGGGTGGCCTAATGTTAGTATCAGCCATACAGTGAGGAAGTTTATCCCCCTTTTCACTAGCGCTAGACCAAGAGATTATTTTAGCAACTGAGGTGGAGCACCACACCTACCATCAGCTCCACACTTTACCGCACAGATTGTGTTACTCATACGATGAGTTGGCGAGGGCTGGTATCGAACCAGGAACCTTGTGATTCCTAGGCAGATACTCTACCGACTGAGCTAAAGTAAAATCGGCTAGGTCCAGTCAGCCGGGACGGGAATTTGGGTAAATCTACGCCTCTCAGACAAAAAGGTCAAAAAAAGAGTGGTTCTTATTTTGAAAATTGTCATTCGACATTGTCATTAGGATGTTAGATGCTCCAGCCATTTCTTATCCAGTAATCTCCTTCCATAATCACATAGTGGTTATTTCCTAGTTGAGTAACATGATATTACAAGGTGACTCAGAAAAAACAGAACCAAAATTATTTATTTATTTACCCATTAAACTAACCCTAAACCCTAACCCTAACCCAACCCCCCTAGTTGAGTAACAATATTACAGGGTGACCCAGAAAAAACAGAACCCACAAATTTTGTAATAAAACTGTTAATTTTAATTTTAAAAAAAGTTTAAGTCCAACAAGGGTTAGGGTTAGTTTAATGGGAAAATAAATGAATAATTTGGGTTCTGTTTTTTCTGAGTCACTCTGTAATATCATGTTATTCAACTAGGAAATAACCAACATAGTTATTTGTTTCCTTCTCTTATGTTGGTTATCTTGACATTTAAAATTTAAATTGAAACCACACAATCTCTGAGCAAATTCTCCAACAATTAATTCACCACACAGTAAAAAGTTTTATTAGCAGTAAATGAATTAAATCTTAACTAAGTAAACATTGGCTTTTGTAATAAGTATTGTATTCTTTTTTTTTATTTTGAGTATTTGTAGAAATTTGACAGTATTGCCAATAAAGAAAGCCCCCATGAAAAAAAAGAAGAATCTAATGAAGACACAAGATTTATCTCTTCGTTGTGCCAGAATCCTGAGTAAAATAAAAGTGTTGATGTGAAAGTTTGTAAACTGATGTACATCCTAACAACAAATCTCGGGCCATTTTATGAAAAATATTTAAAAAAAAAAAAAAAAGACAGAAAAAAGACAAAAAAGATTGAAGAAAATTTTGCTGAAAGAATTAAAGGCAAAATAAAACCATTATTTTTTTTCTTCTTTTAAATAAACAAACAACATTGAACAAACTAACAATAGATCATGAGTGAAAACAAAAGAGAAGGTCCCCATTATTTATAGCAGATTGTTGATTGAAATGATGGGAGTATGAGAGTAGGGTGATAATGATAAAGAAAGGAAGAAAAAACAGAAAATAAAAGAAAAACTGGTAGAATAATAATAAGAAGATTAAAAACGAAAAAATAGCAAAAGAAAAACTAACGAAAATCAAAAAGGGAGAGAAATGAAAAAAAATGATAAGAAAAAGAGAAGAGGTTCATAAAATGGAAGAAAATTAAAGAAAAAGAATAAATTAAAAAAAGTAGAATGATAAAAGAAATATAGTTTGGTTTGTTTTACGGCATATCAACCTCAGTGGGTCATTTAATGCCGACAAAGTTTTGAAATAAATTCATTCTTAATGGATACTCAATTATTTTTTATAAACAGATTTTTTATTTAACCCTTAGATGGGACCCTAACAGGTACTACCACTCCTGGGAGCAATGGTGATGAAGGGTTGCTCCACATTCTTCCCAGGACATAGACCCCAGCCAAGAAAATATAAACAAGTAAAAGTGAAAGTAAAGAAGAAAGAAAAATTAAGACAATAGCTCGAATAATCCAAAGGCTCTTGCAAATCGGTCGGAAAATTAGGGTGACCCAGAAAAAACAGAACCCACAAATTTTGTAATAAAACTGTTAATTTTAAGCAAGGTTTAGGGTTAGGGGTTGGGGTTTAGGGTTAGTTTAATGGGAAAATAAATAAATAATTTGGGTTCTGTTTTTTCTGGGTCACCCTGTAATATGTTTTAATTTTCTGACCGATTTGCAAGTTTAGCCAATCCAAATCATCAAGCCTCATCTCCAAATTTCAGAGAAATAAAAATGGGAGATAAAAAAAAGTTAAGTGAGAGAGTGAGGTTAAATAGCAATAAAGAGTAACCCTGAGTTTTATACTAACCACAAGAGTACATATTTTCTTCTTCTTTCTTTCTAATTTGCATTGTCATTATAAATCAATATGTGTATAAGCAGATACATGTGATGAAGGTAGGCACCAAAGACCAATGTTTGTCCAGCCCAAATGACGGAATTAAAGAATGATAAAAAACAATAACAAAAAAAATGGACAAGCTTCTTTAAACATTTGGAACCATCAATAAGTGGCATTCTGTTTTGTCAAAAGATTTTTGTTACGCTTTTGTTTGTTTGTTTAAGCAAATTGAATTCTTTAATATTCTTTTTTTCTCTTTGCTTATTATTATTTCTTCTTTTTTTTTATCCTTTTATGATTTACTACATGATCAGTATTCATTGTCACCCTCCCTCCCAAACTCTAAGACTTCTCCCACCACCTATTTCTCATCCTCTCCCCATCACTCAACTCAAAGAGAATGTTCTTTCTCCCTAACTTCATCCTGCCAATCTATTAAAATGTATCACATTCAAAACATTAATTCTGCTGTCTTAAAAGAAGAAGAAGAAGAAAAAAAAAAAGCTATTCAATATGAAAGTTCAAATTTGCAAGTGACTAGAAAAAGAAATATTTACAAAACCAACCAGAATACCAAGGAATTTATTTTTCTAAAAAAAAAAAATTTTCTTTAAAAAAAATCAAACCAAGTAAAAAATAATCTTAACTAAAATGCTGTCAATTAATTGAAGTGGGATGTTTTATTCAAATGCTGGTCTTCATTTTGAGCTCATAACTTGTGTTAGTTTTCCTTTTTGAACACTGACCCAGACTCCCCAATCACCACCATCACCACATATCTCATGAACAGGGTCTCCCAGCATCTATCCTAACCCACTGCCATGGGATGCAGTCATCACGGTAATCAACAGAATCAATGACTAATTCAGCTCATTAAATTGTTCGGAGATTGAGTGTAGAGAGAAGAAATGTCAAATTTAAAAAACAAAAAAAAAAAACTTTTTAGAATATCACTTTCTAATTTCTTTTTGTATTTCTTTTTTGTTTGTTTGTTTAAAGAAAGTTCAATAATAGTTAAACAGAATTCAAAAAGTTAGGCTTTATTTTAGTTTGTTTGTTGAATTCTGTCAGAAATGTGGTAATCATTTCAAAAATCTAACGGAATCATTTTGTGTTTTGCTTTCTCCTATGACTCAATGTCTTTAGCCATTTTCTTCTTCTTGTCTACTAAACTTTTAGAATTGAAGTCACTCAATTATAGCAATTATAGAAACAAAACATTTGTATGTATGTTTCAGACATTAGTACATGCCATGTGCTTGGCTCCATTCAAATTGTGGTCGGATACAAAGAAAATTTCAAATATCAAATTAAAGCAATGAAACATAATTTCCAAAAAATAACCATGGACTCTTGCATTGATCTTGATATATGAGAGCCCAACAGTTTAGTTATTTTGTATTAAATGTCTATCTTATCCACCACTATCTCCTGTGGACACCTACACATGGACACACAATAATGAGGTACTCTTGCACACAGATTCTCCTGAACAACATTCCTCAGATTTTGAATTCAGAGTTTTTCCTTCTCTTATATTAGTTTCTCTAATAAGGCTAGAGAACCCATTCTGCCCCGGTCTAAACACTCTATTTTCTGCCATGTCTTTTTCAACTATGCCAGTTATTTCATAGGCACTATTCTACTAATCTTTTATACTGCTATCCTCCTTTCTTCTTTACATTTCTGTTGCTTAATAAAAAGAAGAATCCTTTTCTAGTTTGAATATGAATTTAAATTAAACAATATACATGAATAAATAAATTAAACAATATAAATAAATTAAACAATAAACATAAATAAAGATACTGAATATGTTTCAACTTTATGAAAGTTAAAACATCTTAAAACTGTGATTTAACTTTGAATTTTAAAACTTGTGAAAAAGTGTTTTTACTTTCAAGTGATTTTCATTTTGTTTAACATGATTGCATCAATAATTTCCTGAGTGGATATTTATTTATTTTCAGAGATAAAAAATGCTAAAATGATTGTTTCAGAAAACAATGGATGTTGAAACTCTGTCTGCAAAGTAATCTATAAAAAGTGACACAACATTTATAGCAAATTGTATGAATGGAGCTGGTTTATTTGAAATACAAATTTGATGATATGGATGTGGATAGAAGAACAAATAAAACTGATTATAAGAGTGTGTGTGTCTGTGAATAGATTGAGATTTTATATATATATCAATCTATTCACACACACACACACACACATATATATATATATATATATATATATATATATATATATATATATATATATATATATATATATATATATATCAATCTATTCACACACACACACATATATCAATCTATTCACACATACACACACACACACATATATATCAATCTATTCACACACACACACACATATCAATCTATTCACACACACACACACACACACACACATATATATCAATCTATTCACACAACACACACACACATATATATATACATATATATGCACATGATTACTAATCTGATCAAAAATAAAATATATTCAAATATAAGTAAAATAGATATATTCAATGTATATTAAAGACAAAAAGAAAAAGATAGATTTTTTTTTCTTCAAAGGAAATGATTTATAAAATCTTTTTCTAATTCATCTTCATAAATCATAACCTGTCACGAGTGCATTCCCAAAAAGAAATTGTTGCTTCTGCACATAATTACTCATACGTTACCCCCCCCTCCACCAACCATAAAAGAAAGTGCTTTTTTTTGTTAATAAAAATCTTTTGGGATCACGAAAGATCCATAAAAGCAAAATTCAAGCTGACCCCAAAATAGAGTTATCTGTTTTGAAAAAAATAAAGGTTAATTGAGAAATAAAGTAAATCACCTTGATCTATTCCAGGGGTCTTAAACTCATGACTACAAAAGGACCGTTATGTCTTGAAGAAGAGTTGCACTTTTGACCAAAAGTCAATAGGAAAGGGTAAGAGTTCTTGACTAGGAATCATAGCATATGAGTAGCGCAGGGATCTGTGCGGTAAAGTGAGGAGCTCCTTGGTTTAGCGCTAGTGAAAAGGGTATAGACTCCCTCTCTGTCTGGCTGATACTGACTTTAAGCCAGCCCGACGACTTTACTTACTTTACAGTTATAGTGCTAAACTGCAAGGAGACACTTTATGAATGTGTGTATATGTGTGTGTGAGTTGATAGTTAAATTTACATATAATAGTTTTTAAAAAATACAAAAACTGGAATGAATATACAAATAAGGTTTTGGTTTTAAAAAAATAAAAATCTCTTGAAAGAATTTCTCTGAATTTTTGGATAGAACATTCCAAACTTACAAAAATAAAATAAAACAAAAAATAATTTACCATATGTTAGTATCACTCATAAATAAGTAGATCTAATAATTTTTTTATAAAAAGTTAATTTCATTCCAACCAATGATACCAATACTAAGATATTATTATTTCTAGTAGAACATTATACAATCAAAATGGATATTATTATGTATAATTCATTTCTAAAGTTTACAGTACTGAAACTCTGGAACCAAAAGTATAAGTAAACTTTATATACAAGGTGTGCTAAAAAAAGTACCAAGTTTAAAGCTATATTTACCAAGATAGAAATGAAGAATGAATGAAACGTTAATTTTTTTCAGAATACAAGGTGTATCATAAAAGTACCAAGTTTAAAGCTGTATTTACCAAGATAGAAATGAAGAATGAATGGAACGTTAATTTTTTTCAGAATACAAGGTGTATCATAAAAGTACCAAGTTTAAAGCTGTATTTACCAAGATAGAAATGAAGAATGAATGAAACGTTTTTTTTTTTTCAGAATACAAGGTGTGTCAAAAAGAAAAAATCTCAATACTTTTTTGACACATCTTGAGTATTTATACAATTTTATTCTTGGCTACACAGTTTTAATGTTGAAAATTTCGGCAAAAAATAATAGCTAAATATATCTGTTTTGATTGTAGGAATAATAAAACCCTGGTATCTTTGTTTTATGTGAAAATTAACTTAAGAAAAATTGTTAGTGGTGTACTTATTTATGAGTAATAGTATACATGTGTATAAATTAATCTTGTATTGTTTGACCCTTAATTTTTGAAACCAAAAATTATTCCTAATCTTATTATGTTTAAATTTCTACCGAAAAATTAGTTTGTCTAAATTTGACCTATACACAAGTAAGTATATATGGTAATAAAATAACTATTTAACTGTTCAATAAAGTGTGTATAAAAGAGAAGAAGAAAAAAAAGAGATAAAAAGTTGTAATTCTGTAAGAAAACACATATACAAAAAAATATAAAAAATGACACATCTCTTTTCTGTTGTGTGTCATTCGGTTTCTGTATTTCTGGGTCTTTAATGCTTCACTTGTCACATTAGACTAACATTTTTCATTTAAGGTAGATAACACACATTTTTACATTTGAATGGCTTCTCTATTTTAAATTGCAGACATTTCCCTTTGGTCGACTGATCTTGACTTTAGTTGTATTTTAAACATTTCCTCTTTGAATCATTCCATAAAATTAAATAAAAAGAAAAAAAATAATTACTTTTTGAATATATAAAGGGCAGAGACAAAGACTGACAGATAAGTGAGAGGGAGGGGGTACATTTTCCTACCTACAATTATATACAAGTAGCAAACCAAGTATGAATCAAATCATTTTTTTTAAACCCTCCTTCCAAAAAAAAAAAAAAAAAAAAAAAGCAAATGATGTACGCTTTGCATGTCTGCGTCTTTTATTTATTTTTTTTTTTTGCTTTTATGTTCTCAAAAAAAAATTTTTTTTTTCTAAAGTTTGACGATAGAATTAAGCATCACTTTAGGAAATGAGAAGCTAATTTTATACAATTTTCTTTTAAATAAACATCTAACAAATCTCAAATTACATAGAATATTCCCATCTATGGGTTAAATAGAAAAATGAGTTCATAAAAAAAATTGACTATCTATTAAGAATGAATGAGGTTGATATGCCGTAAAACAAAACAAAACAAACCAAACAAATCGAAAGATTTAAATAAGTAAATAATAAATTTTATCAATTTTTTTTTAATACTTTAGGTGAAAATATAAAATATCAAACAACTTTAACTAGAACATTGCTCCTTACTAAAATGCTATAGTAATATTTTTTTTATTAAAAAACAAAAAACTCTTTGAATACATTAATTGGAAAATAATGATTGGTTTTACAATTAAATGTGTAATAAAATAGTCCATTATATTCCAAATAATCTTATATCAAGGGGGAGACACAGAGTGACAGATAAGTGGGAGGAGTTATTTTCCTATCGACAGTTATATACTAATAGCAGATTAAGTAGTTATTTACCTCACATCCCACGTATATGGAGATGTGACACAATACACAGTTAATGTGGGACCACCCACGAGCCGAAGCTCATGGGATGGTGGGTGCAAAAAATATGTAGATCCCATCGGCATTCCCCCCTCAAGGAGGGCACCTCAGGCACTGGGCAATAAACCCAGCCATGCCCCTTTAAATCAAGGGGGCAGGTGTTGCCTGGGGGGATAGCCACCTGGGATCTACGCTGTTTATTACTTAAACAGAATAAGTATGAATATATTGGCCTTTTACATCCACCCCTAAGAAAATAAAAAAGGAAGTCTTTTTGTTTTTATGGTCAAAGTGGTTTTTTTGGGGGGGGGGGGGGTTAAGTTTAGTAATAGAATGAAACTTCACTTAGTTTAATGAGAAGATAAGTTTATTAAATTTTCTTTAAAGTGAAAATCTATCAAATCTCAAAACCACTTAGAATATAACAACACATTTTACTATCATAGCAATCAAAAGATTTGAATGAAGTAAATAATAATTATTTTCTTCTTCTTCTTCTCCTCCTTCTAAAATGCACTCAATATTAAAAGTTCTTTATAACTTGGTCCATTTATGAGGATTTCTTAGTTAAACATGTTTAGAATTGGAAATTAAAGATTGTACATAAATTATAGAAAAAAAATATATACAAACTGTCAAAGACGACAGAAAGAATATAAAAGAATTTGAAAGACGAAAACTTGAATGGGAATGAATATCGGCTGAAATAGAAAACTGTGAGAGAGAGAGAGAGAGAGAGAGAGAGAGAGAGAGAGAGAGAGAGATATATATATATATATATATATATATATATATGTGTGTATAGAATTCTTTTAACTTTATATATATATATATATATATAAATGCATATATTTTCTATCTAATGACTAGATATAATTTCAATACTTGAATTTTATTGTAAGATTTTATATTTTAAACTAAGACAGTCAGATTGAATATGACAGGAATATTGATAAAAAATAACTTCTGTAAGTCATTTGTAACATTATATATACAATATATATCTATACATAATTTCATTCATATATATATATATATACACGTGTGTGTGTGTGGACGGATGGATGAAACTACGAAAAATAAAACAATTAACAGCAAAGTGAATATATATATATATACAGAAAACTGTGCAAAAAAAAAGAGAAGAAATTTTGAATTAAATTTAAGACAAAAGAATATCTAATAAAAATACTTTAAAAAGTTACTATAAGAAATTATTAAAAGTTATTAAAAAAAACCGAAAACTTCAAAACATACATTTATGTCTGAATCATGAATAAATAGCCAATAATATATTCACTAATTATATTTAAATACTTTAAAAAAAATATGATTCAATGCTAATTATTTGCTACCTTTGTCTCATAACAGTTATCACTTCTGCATATGTTTCATACATTTAAGGTACCAAATTATTACATGGTACAGAGGTAGTATTATCTACAAAGATTTTTTTAAATGCTGTAAACTTGCAGTATTTAAAAAAGGATTTGCTTCCGGTTTTTGTCTGTAACAAAAATTATGTCACTTTTTTTCGTCACATTACCCAAAATCGTCATAACATAGAATAAATACACTCAAAATTTGAACATGCAACATTAGACAGTCCTCATTGTTTTTTAAAACAAGTTTTTTAATAAATACATGACTGGTATTATATATCTATATATAGTTTGTTTTATTTTAATACATATTTAAAGTTTACATTTCAAATTGTTTTATTTTTTAATCCTTTAATGAATTTGATGATTTTACTTACTTAGGGTACAAACTCGCTGACATTGAATTTTTAACTCCCACCCCTCAGGCAATATGTTTCAAAAATCTATTTTTACATCGCCCAGAGGGTGTTTTTTATTTTGTAGTAGTTCTTTTAATTTTAGTAGTCATTTAATTTTTTTTCCCAAGAAAGAAAGCAATGATAAGGTTAATGAACTGATAATAATTTGGTGAAAAAAATTAATTTACAAAAAGTTTTTGTTGAATTAATAGCCACTTAGGATGTAAATAGGGAAAATCTATAATTAATAAATAACTGTCTCTTTGTCGTTGATATTTTTCATTTGTGCGTGTTGGAGGGGTGGTATGTAAGATTCAACATATTTTAGGAATAAACAAATAAATAATAATACTCAAAGAAAATGAAAAAGAAAAAAAAAGAAAAAAACCTTGTAATAGAGAATATCTTAAATTTTATGTGCATTCTCTAGTTTTATCTCCTATGGGCGGATAATTTCATATGTAAAAAAAAAAATAAAATAAATAAATTACACAAAGAAAAAAAGAAAGTAGTTTATTTAATTTTATAGAAGCAAGAAAAAAGTTTCTTATTCTGGACATGTTTCAAGACGTTCACCAGAAGGTTCTTTAATGAAATCCTGTGGGATTTTTAACAGAGGAAACTGGCCAAATGCCAAAAACAAGAGGTCAAAATTCTATGTCCAGCCAAGAATACAAATATGCAGAAAAAAAATAAAATCAACTTAAAAAAACAAACAAACAAAAAAAAAAAAACAAAACAAACGGTTTCTTCATTCAAAAACGGAATTTCTAATTCCACTTATTTCATTCATTTCACAACTGAACTATTTTCAATTACAATTCTTTATTATCTACTTTTTCTAATTTACTTATTTTACTTATTTATTTATTATTACTTTTATCTTTTTTTTTCTTTTTACCTTGTCTCTACATCTGTATGCATGAAGATTTTTAATGTGTTTATATATGTGCAAAAATGCAATGAATTAGGTTTTTGTATTTGTGAATATATACTGTAATTTTATTTGTGGCACGTTATGATAGTACTGTTGTGTAACGATGTACATAAATATTTACAATGGTGTGTCTTTTTCTCATTAAACATTCAAGTGTATGTGTAGGTTTATGTGAATGTGATAATATACAATAAATGTGTTACAAGTGTACATATATATGCACACACGTGTGTGTGTGTGTGTGTGTATATATATATGAGGGACAGTATAAGTATATGTAAATATAATGAAATTATGATATAGCAAGATATATTAAAATAGATGATATAATAATACAAAATGTTATATTGATATTATATATATATATAATATATATATATATATATATATATAATATATATGCATATATTTTCTATCTAATGAATAGATATAATTTTAATACTTAAATTTTACTGTAAGATTTTATAGTTTAAACTAAGAGTCAGAATGAATATGACAAGAATATTAATCAGAAAAACAGTAAGTCATTTGTAACATTACACACTCAAATGCATAATTTTATATATACAATATATATCTATACATAATTTTATTCATATGTATAAATCTATATATATATATATATATTGTCACATAAAACTTTTAGTTACAGTAATAGTACTATGAAGAATTACTTTTTTTAGTTTATATATATATATATATATATATATATATATATATATATACATACACACACACACACACGTATATCTATACATATATAAAGGGCAGTTAGTGTGTATGTATGTCTGTTCAGATGAAACTATGAAAATAAAACAATTAACGACAAAGTGAATATATATACACATTGAATATCCCTGGTTCTTGCTTTTTGTACAAAATTATGAAGATTTCATTTATTTTGAAGATATTTCAAAATTAAAATATACATAGAAATAGTATTGAAATTCTACTTAAAAATGTCCAGTATTTGTAAATCTCAAAAGTAAACAAATCAATACACCAGGCCCCTCCCCCTCTACCCTGGCGATGTTGGGTAGCTGCTTCTAGTATTTATATAATGTTTACAAGTATTTAATAATATTTAGTCATGATGTAATATTCTGTAGTGTTGCTATAAAATTGCTAATAATATGTATAAATACATTTTGAGTTTAATTATTTATGGTGTGTGTGTGTGTGTGTGTGTGTGTGTGTATGTGCATGTATATTAGCATGATGGAATAAACTGCCCGCGTCTGTTGTAGGCTGCCGAAGCACTGAGTCTTTAAAGCCTCCATGCTTCCTGTAGTCCGCCGACACTATACCTGATGCCATTCTCCACATACATATGCACACACGTGCACACATACATGCATATTACTACTGTAAACTGTTCATGTTGCTGACACTAGTACATTATTCTGTGTACTTGACATGAGACTTTGATGAGTTGTGGTGCACCTGAGCACTGTACACAATAAATTTCATTATTATTATTATTATTAATTTTACATGTAAGCTTTTGACACACACACACACACACAAAATTTGAACTATAAAGTTTGTATAACTATAAGTATAAGGTTGTAGATCTTTATTAGGAAACAATCAAGTTTCTATAACTATAAGTATATACGGCTGTAGATCTTTATTAAGAAGCAATCATACTTCATATGTGGCACAAAAATATCATTCAATTATCTTTTTGTTTTAATCTGAAAAAGTGGAATTAAATTAAGTGGAAAATTAAGACAAAAGAAACTGAAAAAAGAAAAACTCTATGAAGTTTTGGTCGATTGCTGAAAGAATCCTAGAGTTGACTAGGTAATTTAAATGGCAGATAATTCCAAATTACTCAAACAAACTTTATAAAATATTCAGAAACTGTTGGCTAGAAAATGGAAACTTGTGTTAATTACTTTTCTACAGACTTATTCAAAAAGGAATTGACTAAAAACAATTCTAAAAATGAAAGGATAAAGAATTTTAATGTAAGTAAATTTTTAAAAGGATAAAGAAAAACTGCCATTATTCATTGGTTTATTATAAAATTAAAATAAGGAAATTTATTGTGTACAGAGCTCAGTTGCACCACAACTCATCAAGGACTCATGTATAGTACATAGAATAATGTACTAATGTCAGAAACATAAATAGCATACAGTAATAATATACATGTATGTGTGAATCTGCAACTACCGAAAACAGAAATACTTTTAAAAAAGGTAAATTTTAGAAGATTTTTGTTTTATTTTCATAAAAATTCAGAAGTTCTTGTCTGTATTTTGTTAGATGTTTTCTTCTTATTCAATAATTTTTATTTAATTTGGTCTGTTTCCTCTGTCTATATTCTTCTTACTAGCAAAAAAAAAAAAAAAAAAAAAAAAAAAAACGCCCTATGGGCAGTGTAAAAGTTTATTTTTGAAAGATATTGCTTGAGTGGGATGGAGTTAAAAATTCAATGTCAGAGGGTTTTATCATAAGTTAAATAATCAAATTTACTAAAGGAGTAAAAAACAAAAACAAAAACAACAATTTAACATGAAACTTAGTTCTGTCCACCATCAAATAAAATGTTACGTGCATCTATTAATTATTAATTGAATAATTATTTTGGATATTTTACACATAAATTTTACACAAAATCTTAAGTATATATTTGTAAACTTTTAGTTAACTTCTTGTTACTAAAAAAAAAGGGCGAGAGAAAAAAAATTTTTTAAAATTGATAACAGATTTTGCAAATAATTTTTTCCATTTAAGTAATACAATTTTTGGTTATTTCCTATAACTCCAACATAAACAAAGGGGAACCACTCGTGACTGATAAATTATTTATTTATTTATTGATCTACTAGGAAAAAGAAAGTTAGGGTTAGGTTTAGGGTTAGTTTAATGGGAAAATAAATAAATAATTTATCAGTCAAAGTGATTCCCATTTGTTTATGTTGGAGTTATAGGAAATAACCCAAATTTTAAATCAATTTCAAAGTTTATATTGTTTATTTATTTAAATGGAAAGGAGTAAAACTTTGAATTATAAGGAAAAGCTTTTATTTATTTTATTAATATTAATTGTTCTTTATTCTATCTATTGGCGACTTTCATAATTGTGATGTAAGCAATTACCTGGTTTTGGTTACAGACAAATAGAGACTGAATCTCCATTATTGATAGATTTACAATGTTTTGGTCAATTATCCCCAACTTTTTAGTGATGTTGGATGTATTCAGTTGATAGAAGCTGTTAACCAATGTCCATTATTTGAATTCTGATGAACAATGAAGACCAGCTGCCACCAGTGAATAATATCACAAGAAGAAGTCTAGCGGGTATACGGCCGAAACATCAATGAGAGAAATTGTCAAATTATATATATATATATATATATATATATTATATATATATATTTTCAAAGAAAGAAAAACTTAATAAACCATAATTTGGCTATTATAAATTTATTTCTACCAGAAATTCAATATGAGTCTAGTCTCATCAGAAAAACAGAATAGATAAAATATTTTTTTTCTTTTCTTTTCTTTCATAATTACAAATTCATATTTTATAAGTATATTTTTTATAAGTTTGTATCTACATGAGCATACATTGTGGATGTACAGCTCACACTAATCTTTCTGAATTCTTTTTTTTTCTTCTCAATTCTTCACATTCTCATTTATCAGACATTTTACGTTTAGTGCCAATGCCAAATTTAGCTTCTTTTGTATTTACTATTTTTAATGTTAATTTTTTTCCCACCTCAGTCAATTCTAAAATTAGTCTTACCTATTCTAAATTTTGTAAACCCAATTTGGAACTTAACATTGAACTTCTTACTAACTAAAGTCTTATCCAAATACAATTCTTTATTTAGATATTTTCAGATTTTTAGGAATTTTTTTCCCTTCGAAATTCCAATCCATTCAGAGTTTTCCTTCTCCTAGACTGGTTGCCTACCCATGGTTAAAGAGTCCGATCTGTCCTACTATTTATCCATAGCTGGAGGGAGAGTAGTTGGATTCATACCTTTCCTAAGGGTATTAGCGCTATGTGAATTGTAGCTTTGTCCAGGATTTGAACTTGGGTTGACGAGTCCATTTCTGTGACTCTACAACCAATTGCAACATCCAGAATATATTTCAATTCATTCAAAATTAAACATACAGCCAATATAGTAAGATTAAAGTAAATGATCCCACCATATCAGTATATACACAGGTTCCAAAATATATATATATATATATATAATATATATATATATATATACACACACATACACCAACCCTCCGCACAAGCAGGATGAGATACAAGGTCAATTTATTAAGCGAAGTTTAACAGGTTTGAATTCATAGTTTTCCTTCTCCTAGACTGGTTACCTAACCAAGGTTAAAGAACCCAGTCTACCCTACTATTTACCCATACCTAGAGGGAGAGTAGGATTCATACTTTTCCCAAGGGTATTAGCGCTAAGTGAAATGCAATTAACATGACCATGATTTGAACTCGGGGCGACAAGTCCATTTCCCATGACTTTAACCATTACACCACATGCTTCCAAAATAAAGGGTGTAATAACAGTATTCAGACCCTAGGTCAAAATTGGTATTATCCTTCAAGGTATTGCAATTTTATTTTTCCCTAAATATATAAATCCTGTTATTATTTCTGATTATTTTCTTAGAGAAAAAAAAAAATGTTAGAATATGATAAGTTCCAATTTAGAATTTATCTTTGAGCATCAAAAAAGAAAAAAAAAAAAAAGACATTTACATTTAAGTTCTGGTTCTGTGGAAATTTTCAGTCCTCTGCTTGCACTAAACGAACCTAGGAGGATTCCTTCAGGATTTTGGCAAATATGTAGCCTTTCCATTAGCAAACTGCTAACTAACCGGGTCATGGACTTTTCTGACTCTTATCCAGTTGCCCCCCCCCCTCTTATGTACCCTCACCAATTTGACAAAAGTTACATTGTTGCTGACTTTCACTTCCTATCTTGATTGCAAAACTGGCCACCGATAACTGCTTCAATTGTCAGTTTCAAACCCAACTGACATAAGATCAATTCTGTCTCAATGAAAATGCCTTACAAATAAGTACCTTCATTTTCTGAGGAGCCAGAAACAAACAACAAAAAAAAAGGGATTTTTACATGGCTTTCTAAATTAAAGATTTGAAAATGCATGATGATAATAATGTTGGAATTTTTTGGTTATAGTAATTTACTAAGCTTAGCTTAGATGTGGCACAAGGCCAGAAGTAAGGGGCTCCCAATGAGAATCGAACTCTCTAACAATGGTTTGCGAAGCGAGCTTGCTAACCATTACACCATGTGAGGTTATAAGGCGTGTGCCAAATGGTCACTTCTACTTATAGACTCGCCAACTACCATGTAACCAGCCTTATTGTCCAATCACTGGCAGTGCTCTGCTGCTGTTGTTGTTATTTATACTGGCTGATTCTAATCTTAGCTCACTACTACTTGGATCTTCTTGGACGTCGGACCTAAAGGATTCTCTATCACGGGACTTATTCACTTACCAAAGGATTCTATATCACGGGACTTATTCACTTACCAAAGGATTCTATAGCTCGGGACTTACTTACTTATTTACTTTGAGTTCTTTCCAACTGGCCAAGGATGGCAGCCAGATACTTAACAAATAATAATACAAAGAATATTATTCATTCTTGATAATTAAACTCACTTCTTATTAAAGAATTTATTTCATAGTTCAGTGATGCTGATAGTTTTTTAATTTAGTGCATCCTGGGACACACGGATTTGATTTGAATGAGTCCCAGGAAATTTTATGAGTCCCAACTAAAATTTCTTAATAAATTGTAGAGTTTTTATCTATGAACAATTAAAGCTGTCTAACCCTACCTTGTACCCTATAGCGTGTAATTCATTTCCAAGAAAAAATTGAAATGGTGAAAATAGATTTGCTTTATTTTCAACTAGAAGCGGCTACCCAGCGTTGCCTGGCGAGAGATAAAAAGTTAGTCTCGCAGATCCATTGTTGTTGAATTGCGAGTTGGACCCTCACAGGATGACCCATTAAAATCTCTACATAAAAAAGACCTTGCGTTGATCCAGACACTATGAAAAGACAAATTAATGTCTCCTATCTAAAATATTAAATGCAAAAAAAAAAAAAAAAAAAAAAATCCTGCTATTATCATTTAAATTTTATTTTTTAATTATCCTCACAAATATAAATCAAAATCTTTATTATTTTTGCTCAAAAAGCAAGATTTGGTGATAGTGAACCTATATTTGCTTTGTTGTAAATTATTTTATTTTCATAGTTTCCTCCGGACATACACACACACAACTGCCCTTTCTGTATGTATAGATAGATGTTTGCCAGAATTCCTTTTGTTACTCGTTTATTAAGAAGTACAACTAAAATTAAATTGCTGATAGTGTCTGAATTTATTATTTATTTGTCTAATAAGAACAGTAGGGTCCCCAATTTTATTATCATCAAGAATAGACCTTACACATACTAGACATGGTCATTCATACCTATTTTTAAGCTGATACTAGTTTTACCCCTTAGGTCAATCTTTACAAAAAAGACAAAACAAAAAACAAACCCAAACCCCAAAAAGAAACATAGTAGTAGCAGTATTGTAATTACCTCCCTTTGTGACACTTTAACATTGTAGCATTCATCAAAGAAACCTTTTAAGTATTTTATCATCTTCAAATCACTGCCCAGTCGATTCCAACCAAAGATTGGTATCTCTTTTATTTTTCCTTTATTTTTTACTTCTCACAGAACTCTTTTATTGTCAGAAGCAGAAACTTGTTCTCAAAAGGTTCCTGAAAGAGCTTTCTGAAGGACACTCCAAGAGGCATCAGGCTAATAGCAACATGTGGAATTCTAAATTAACCAAAAATGGAGCACTTTTGCTGTTGTCACTTTTGCAAAGTTGCTTTGA
Source organism: Doryteuthis pealeii (assembly GCA_023376005.1). Taxonomy (NCBI): domain Eukaryota; kingdom Metazoa; phylum Mollusca; class Cephalopoda; order Myopsida; family Loliginidae; genus Doryteuthis; species Doryteuthis pealeii. The sequence continues at coordinate 39,811,300 of CM042160.1, read as the reverse complement.
AGAGACACAACCATTTGCTTAGGAGGAAGAAAATAAAAAAGTACTTTTTTTCCTTCATTTTCAAGTTGGGGGAGAAGATAGCTTTCAGGCTGAGGACAAGTTTAAAACTTTTTCTTTTTCTATATATATATATATATATATATATATATATATAGGCTTGACACAAATGTTTGACTTGATAGCATGGTCATGTGCCTAAATAGATACAACAAAATTAGGAGAAAAAAAAAAAATCTTCCATAGTTGAAGGAGATGAACAAGAATTTCCTTGATTCCATTTGCAGAAATTCCTTATACTTTATTTTCAATACAATATATTGACAAGAATTTGTAAAAAAAAGTTTATTTTCAAATATTGCCACTAATGAAATAAATAAATGTTGCTGACCAAAAAGAGCGCACGTAGTACAGTGGATAAAGGCGTTGGGTTAAGACAGTTCTAAGTGACAGTTATCTCTAGGGTGCAGGTTCAATCCTGGTCAAGGGCAACAGTAATGTAGAATAGTAATTAACACACCTTAACATCTGTACCCCAGCTATGGTTAGCGGAATGAGAACAAGATACCGCCATGAATTGAATAAATGGTTGGGTTCAAAGTTCCATGATAGCTCTCGATCACGAAAAAAAGGTTCCCGAGTTCAAAAAAAAAATCTGATGAAGGCCAGAGGGCACATCGGCTGAAACATTGTACAGATAACAATAAAGATGGGGACAATAGTCCAAATAATCCCAAAATCAATCTATTTTTCAAGCAATTACATAATTTTTAAAAAATAATCATAATCATATGTAAACAATAGTAGATTCATTTAATTATTCTTAATGCAAATAATTTGTTATATGGTTTCAGCTATTTCTATCTAATTCTAACATTTTCAAACATATCTATTTGACCTATAGGTAGGACCTTAACAGATACTACTACTCCTGGTTAGAGTGGACCTGAAAGTAATGGCAATGAGAGGTTTTACTCCACATTCCAGAACTGGAGCCTCGCCATTTGATTCAGTTTAGTATCAAGACAGAATGTTTGGAAAAATTGGGATTAGTATATGAAATCTCAAGGGGACTACTTTGAAGGGGCTTAAAGCACCATCCCCCTAGGTAAGCCATTTTAAAAAAAATAATATTGAATGGCTGCTTATTTTCTGTAGAGATCTTGTCCACATACACACACATTTGTATTGACTTTTACATACAAATGTATGCATCAGTTATTTATAGTAGATTTTATTTTCAGAATCATTAATTTATTTTTAAGAGGAAAATATAAGCAATAATGTTTGCCCAGCAAATTACCCTTGTGTTGCTGTGTGGCAATCATAACAGATATTAGCTATTATTATATTGTATTATTATTATTATTATTATTATTATTATCTTTATATTTTGAAGAGATAAAATATCCTAGCATCAGTCTGAGCAAATTTCTTATTTAGTGCCACAAGATATTGTTCGATATTGTTTAGATGTCTGCTAGGCAAATAAATAAATAAAGGAAAAAAGTGTGTGTGTGTGTAATATATATATATATATATATATATATTTAAGTATATATATATATATATATAAACTTTAAGTGTGTGTATATATATATATATATATATATATATATATATATATATATTATATATATATATAAACTTTAAGTGTATATATATATATATATATATATATATATATATATATTAAGTGTGTATATATATATATTATATATATAAACTTTAAGTGTGTATATATATATATGTATGTATATATATATATATATATATATATATATATATATATATATAATATAATAAAAACTTTATGAAACCCAAATAAGTCAAAGCTTCAAAAAGATCTAAACTTGAATTTTTCTTTCTTGTCTTTTTTATTTATTTACTTATGTATTCATTTATTTTATTTATTATTATTATTTTTATTTTTTTTAGATCCTGATTATTAGGTTTCAAATTCAGGGTCGTGTCCTCCTTTGATTGTGATGGACCAGCAGTTTGCAAGCTTTTCTCAGGTTACATAGATGTTAAGGCATTTCTATTCAAAAAGAAGAAAAAAAATAGGAAAGAAAAAAAAAATTCGATACTGACTGGAGGTTGATGCCAAAAGATGTCCAAGGCAAACGCCATTGTTTGCAGACCATAATTCCTACACACCAATGTAAAAAAACAAAAACAAAAACAAACCCTCCCCAAAAATGGGGGAAAAGATGTGGAAGTTATTTGAGATGTCTGAAGTGATATCTGGGCAGGGATATTTGAAAAAGGAGGTCCTTTTATAGTCGCAAAAAGGCCAGGCTAATTTGGTTAAAATTTGATCTTTCTAACTTACAAACACACAACTTACATATACACAATTAGATACAGACATATACATGATAATACATACACACATTCTTAAAATGTATCTTCATATCGATAAACAAACTGCATAAATATGTATTTGTGTATAAATGTAAGGACATAGATTTAAAAAATGTGTGTGTGTGTATATATATATATATATATATATATATACACATATATATATATATACATACACACATATGCCTAAATTAATCTGTTTTCTGATATGTAGAACATTTACTATTGATTTAAAATACCTACATTTATATAAGATTAAGAAAAAATTTTTTTTTGTATATAAACTGATAGTGTTCTCTCTCTTTCTCTCTCCCTATATATATATATATATATATATATATATATATATATATATATATATATATCCACACACACTATTATTATTTGTTGAATCTTCATACAACCAGTGACTGAGGGCTTTCAATGGGGCTAAAGTGGCAGCAAATTTACTCAATGTCCCAGGACTCTCCTCAGTATTCTATCTGATTTTTGTAGTGCTGTTGTTTGGCTGATGTTGATTTGATAAGATCTTCAGAACTGTTCCTAGTACTCTGGCCATGACTAGTATTACTGTTATCTTCATGTTCCATATTTGTCTAGCTTTTCACCTTCTTTCATTTACCATACAAGGTGTGTCAAAAAATATCGAGATTTTTTTGTATTTTTTGACACACCTTGTATTCTGAAAAAATTAACATTCTATTCATTGTTCATTTCTATATTAGTAAATACAGCTTCAATCTCGGCACTTTTATGATACACCTCGTATTCTTTTTATCTTGTATAAAACAGCTTTCTATTAATATCTTCATAAGCCTAAGTGACTGCTACTTAATATTGAACCCCAAATCTTCTTGTTTCAATTTTGCTCCACTAACCTAACCACTAGATATACAAGTTCAAAATTAGTTACTCTTCTGATACAATAAATAAGAGGGAATGAGTAAAAATATATATTTTGAAATCCTAGCTTTTCTTGATTATTATTATTAAAAAAAGAATTTTTTTTTTTGAATTGTGTCTAATTTAATTTTTTGGTAGGGAGGGTGTTAAGGTTTAAGAATAATATGAAATTCCTAAGAATTTAGAAGAATTTAGAAAGAATTAAATCAAATTGAATAAAGAGGATGAGGAAGAAGATAATGAAAGGAAAAAGAAGGAGAGAGAGAAGAAGAAGGAGAGAGAATAAGAAAAAGGAGAGAAGAAGAAGGAGAGAGAATAAGAAAAAGAGAGAAGAAGAAGAAGGAGAGAGAATAAGAAAAAGGAGAGAAGAAGAAGATGGGGACAGAAGAGGAAGAAGAGAGAGAAAGAAAGAGTAAAAAGATTTAAAGAAGGAGAAAAATTAAGAAGCAAAGAAATAAGGAAGTGAAGGAAAACGAAAAAGAATGAAGAAGGAAAGAAATAAAGATGAGAGTGTCAATAAGAAAAACAAGCAAGAATGTAAATAAACTTCGGAACGTCTTTGATGGTAAAAATTTGTCTTGATTTTTGGTAGATTTTTGCTTTTGTATTTGTGTAATCAGGAGAAGAAATATGAGAAGAAATTGAATATTAAGTTTGGCACCATCAAACATCTTGAGTCAAGAAAATGGGAAAGTGTGAAAAACAAAAAAAAAATGAAAATTTATGTTGCATTTTTTAAATGAGGAAACAGAGGAACATCAGGAGGAAGGGGGGAAGGAGGGAGGGGGGCAAACAAAAACAAGAGAAGAAAAAAATGAAATATATATATATATATATATATATATATATATAACATGAAGAAAATAAATAAAGGATGAAATATGAGAAGAAAAAAAATTTGGGAAGTAAAAAAAATAAAAGCGAGAAAAAAAAAATTCTGGTACAAACAAATAAAATTTTTTTTTTGCAAAGCCTAAAAAAACAAAAACAAAAACAAATACCCCCCCCCCACTTCCTGAAGATATCAGCAGAAAACAAATGATACCCTTAATTTCAACCCAGTTAAAGATGTAGATAAACATAAGATAGGTATAAACAAATGATAATATTTATCTATCAATCAATCTATCTATCAAGTCTCTAGCATGTTTATTTGTCTCCATCTAGCACTGCAGAGATGCTGATAGGTATGTGTCCTGCGTCCCTGCCGCACACAAAAATCTAAAAGAATGCAGTAAAATTATATCCATGCATCCCAGTGTTTTTCTTTTTCCTCTCTCACCCTTTCAAGCTAACTGTAAATACATTTTGATAGTTTCTTAGATACAAATTACACAGGATATGTTACAAGGTAGGAGTTAGACAGCTTTAGTTGGGACTCAGCAAATTTCCCAGGGACTGATTCAAAGCAAATATGTGTGTCCCAGAACGCTCACTAAATCAAAAAGCTATCAGCATCACTGAACACATTTTGTCCGATGTACCCTCCGGCCTTCTTCAGGTGTTCCTTGTCTTGATCAGGAGCTTTCACAATTTATTTTTTCTAGATATTCTTTTTTTTCAAAAGATCTATCAGTTTTTGGATTACCAGTCATTTGGACTACCTTATATATATATATATATATATATATATATATATATATATATATATATATATATATAAAAGCATAGTACCCATAAAATTTAATAAGATTATTTACATATGAATCAGTATTTCTGCCTTGGTTAATTATATAAACTGCTGTGTCTGCTTATTTGGGTTCTACATAAATAATGTGTTGCCAAAACAACTGCTTCTTCCTGTCTCAAACATATTTTTGAATACCTTTCTATATAATTTAATAAAAGGTAGTAATTTTTTTCTAATGGAGCTAGCTAATTTGCATATTTTGCTTTAAAAAAAAAAAGAAAATTGATTATAAAAAATAAGATTGTAAATGAATAACAGTTTTACTATTCATTTCTTCTACTTCCCCAATTCTGCTAGTGAGCAGTTTCAGTAATTCTGAGGTCCAGTTTAAAATAATGCCTCAAAATTTTCCAAAATACACAAAAATGGAAAAATCTATTAATAATGGAGATTGGGTGTATTTCTGTTTGTGACCAAAATTACATCACAATACTCTCAATGGTTTTTACTCTCACCCTTTTTTTTTTTTCAGTAACAAGAAGTTTACTAAAAAGTTTACAAATAAATATATACCTACGATTTTGTGTAAAATCTATGTGCAAAATATTATCAAAATAATTATTTAATTAATAAATAATAGATGCACGCAACATTTTATTTGAGAAGAACAGAACTAAGTTTTCCATTTCAGATTGTTTTTTTTTTTTTTTTTTTTTACTTCTTTAATAAATTTGATGATTTTACTTACTTATGTACAAACCCTCTGACATTGAATTTTTAACCCCCACAACTCAGGCAATATCTTTTAAAAATTAATTTTTAAACTGCCCGGAGGGCGTTTTTTTTTGTTGCTAGTATATACATATTCATATTTTAATGGAGTAAAGATTTAGTGTGTGTTGTACGCGTGTGTCAAATGTATTTCTTAGTGAGATGTTATAGAATAAAGTTTGAGAATCATTGAATTAGATACAATGTTCGAATATTCTAAGAAAGCTGGATTGATAGTAAAAAAAGATGGAAAAGATAAAAAAAATTAGAGAAGCAAAAAGAAAAGAGTGAGAGAATGGGAATGAAAAATAAAGTTGTTGAGAGACATTATTCTTTCTTATGCAATAAGATAAATGAGGTGTACATGATCAGGGTTTGTTTGTTTGTTTGTTTGTTTGTTTGTTTGTTTTGTTTTGTTTTTTACTGAAAGATTTTTCAAAGGAAAAAAAAAAATAAAACCCTTAAAAAAAAATGTTTGTTTTCTTCATTTTTTTTCATGCACAATGCCAAAAGAGAAATCTTGAAAAATCATATACGACAACACATCATTTATATATCTTAATTCGTCATGTTACAACAATGATTGATATAGCTCTCCAGCCACTTTTCAGAAGAAGGAAAAAAAAAAGCCTCTATCTTTCTATATATCTTGGGTAAGCTGTGTCATATATCAAACATGTCAGAATAGCTTCAGCTAGTCCCATTCATTCTGCTCAAAACAGTAAGAGAAAAGACTTAAATAAAAAATAAATTGAATAAACTAGATACAGATTGTATAAAAATTTCATTTTTCTTTCTCCCATCCCCTGAAAATCCTACGTCTTTTTTTTTTCTTTTTTCTTTCTTTTTTTAAAGTCCCAAATCGTCGCCTTTATTACATTTTATCTCTTCAAATCAGAAATAATCTCAATTCTCAAATTGCTTTCACTTACTTCTTTAAAATATCATTCAATAAAACTATAGTCAATTCATATCAGGCTGATCATAGCTTCTCTTTCTGCTTCTTGTTTTATCCTCAAGATAATATTTACAATAAAAAAATGGGAATATTACATCTACATAGTAAAAGACTAATGGAAGTAAACTTGAATACTAGGAATATATTACCATTTTCTTTCCAAATGGTGGGTGATGATGGAGAGTTGGGTACGCTTTCTCTAGTACCAAAAAAACAAACAAAAAAAACCTCTTATGGAAGAATTAGAATGGAATTTAAAGAACAAAGACATAAGTGATTTTTCATTTCTGAAGACCATATAACATTATTTCATTGCCATTTTCAAAAAATAAAGATGAAGGATATATGTAAGAGATATTTGCTAAGTACTAGTGTATCTATATGTATGTATTTATTGGAGGCGTGTGGTGTGATGGTTAGAGTTGTAGAAATGGACTTGTTGACCTGAGTTCAAATCCTGGACGATGCCCGGTATTATATAACTATATATAGTTTGTTTTATCTTAATATATATTTAAAGTTATCAGAACTAAGTTTCTGTTTCAAATTGTTTTATTTTTTATTTCTTTAATAAATTTGATGATTTTTACTTATGGTATAAACCCTCTGACATTGAATTTTTAACTCTAACCCCTCAGGCAATATCTTTCAAAAAATTATTTTACATCACCCGGAGGGTGTTTTTTTTTTTTATTTTGCTAGTATATATAATATAAGAGATGTATTCAAAAAGTATCAAAACTGATGCTGTACTTATTAAGACAGAAATGAAACTGTTGTCTTAAAACAGCTGTGTAAATGAGACTACAATTAATTTGAAGAACTCCCTGGTGTTTTGATGTGACACAAGGTTGGTTTAATATGGGGGACCCTACAGGAAGGAAACCTCCCAAGGGGCAGGAACAAAAATAGCTCTAGTTCATTGACATTTCCCTTTAGGGACACCTCAGGCACCAGGCAATAAAGACAACCCTTATCCGTTTTAGACAAGGGGGCAGGTGCTGCCTAGGGGGAATGCTCCATAGAACTGGTTCCCTTTTGAACCACCCGATACAAATGTCAGGTGGCTTGAAAAGATTAATTAGTAGTTAACGAAGAACTCTAAACAAATGCTGAATAATCAAACACGCAGCTTATAGACACACCGGGGACAGACCACTTGTATAGGTGATGGGCAACATAACAGTAGGTCTTTTGAGGTAACATATGGTGATTAAATCCTAGTCACCACAGCAGTCAACAATAAGTTTCTTTAAAATAATCCTCTTGGCATTCAACATACTTATTCCAGTGAGTTTTCTATTGGTTGAAGCACCTCTAAAAACGCCTCTTTTGACTTGCTGTGAACCTGAGTTTATTATACTTCTTTTACTATCTTCTACACCTTCAAATCTTACATGTAATCAAAGCTGCATTATTGTCTTGAGTTTCTAACTTCTTACCTCTATTATATTAATACTGACATGATATACACTTGGGCTTTGAAAATATAGTTAAGAAACAGGGGGGGGGCACACTGTATATATATTTACCAACCCCTCCGCATGAGCAGGATGTGACACAAGGTCAATTTCTTAAGTGGAGTTTAACACGTTTTAATTCAGAGTTTTCCTTCTCCTAGACTTGTTACCTAGCCAAGGTTAAAGAGCCCAGTCTGCTCTACTATTTACCCATACCTGGAGGAGGTGTAGTTAGATGCATACCTTTCCCAAGGGTATTAGTGTTATGTGAAATGCTAACAGCCTTGTCCAGTATTTGAACTTGGGTCAAATTCAAACCTGTTAAACTCCGGTTAAGAAATTGCCCTTCTGTCACATCCTGCTCATATAGAGGGGTTGGTAAATATATATATATATATATAATATATATATATACACATAACACACATAGATGAATGTGTGTATTTATATATATACATATATGTTTGTGTGTATGAGAGATAGAATGGATTTGTGCCTATATAGAGAGAATTAAGTGTGTGAAGAGATAATGAAATGTGTGTTATGTTTATATATATATATATACATATAACATACATAGGTGAATGTTTATATCTATATATATATATGTTTGGTTGTGTGTGAGAGATAGAATGAATATATATATATATATATGGGAGAGAATTAAGTGTGTGAAGAGATAATGAAATTTATTAGGTGCATGTAGAGAGAGAGAGAGAGAGAAGAATGATGTGTGAGTATAGAGAGAGAGAGAGAGAGAAGAGTGTGAATATGAGAGAGAGAGAGAGAATGATGAATATGCAGAGAGAGAGAGAGAATGATGTGTGAATATGCAGAGAGAGGGAGAGAGAGAGAGAGAATGATATGTGAGTATGCAGAGAGAGAGAGAGAGAGAGAGAGAGAGAGATGATATGTGAGTAGAGAGAGAGAGAGAGAGAGAATGAATACATTGTGTGTAAAGAATAAAAAGTAAATATTTGCATTCATCATCATTAGGCTAGACTTATTGACGAAGCAACGTAAATAAAAATTATAATAAAAATGATTGGTAAAGAATGGAGTAAATTTGTATAAGGCATTGTGTGTGTCTGTATGCAAATAAGCAAAGTTTGAGAAAATACCATTTCATACCTTTAACAGTGAAAGCAATCAGAATGATTTTTGCAGTCCACTGACACAGTTTGGCCAATGAACATTGGCAGTTTATTATATTTATGACCAATCAGAGGAGAGCAGGAGAGCAAATAAGACGGCCCAAGCCAAAACGATGAATGTATATATATTCAGTAAACGTGGCCCAGAGATTATCAGTCTGACAGTAGAATCTGGTCTGGGCAGCCGAGAGTCAGTTTGAAATGAGGGACAGAAGGGTAAGTAGCGAGGGTCAGGCGAGTTGGTGTGGATACGGTCAGTCCAGATAACAATAGAACCTCATTTCACCATGCAACTCACAGACCATTGCAACAGTTCATCATAGATTTACACCGTTTTTAGTAAGCAGCAAATTGTGGTGTGGGGAATAGTAATTGGCGGGGGGTGGGGGTGGAGCGGGGGGGGGAGGGGACCCCTCAGAGAAGGATGTGTGAGGAAGAAAGGATATTTGTTTTATGACCTTTTGTTGATTCTGGTCGGGATTTTCACCTGGGTGGTTGCCATGGTGAATTTGCACAAAAATTCTGTCCCTCACCTGCAGCTGACACTTGCAACTTTCACTGTTCAAGTTTCCTTTTCCCCTTCCCCCACCCCAGGGCCACAGATTCCTACATTTGCTTACCTGCTTGGTCTAATGGAAACAGAGGAGAACGGTAAAGGGAATGATTATAATTTATCAATTATGATGCTTCACGGTACAAAGTAATGGAGAACCAGAGCTTCACTACTCGAGAACTTTTAGGTGAAATGGGAACCACTTGGATTCTAGTTCTAACAATGGTCTATTAACATTTCATAATTATTTTTAACAAAATTATTAAAACAAAATGGATGGTCGCTAGCAACAGCTTCAGTTTCAGAAATCTTCTGTAGAAGAGATTTTTATCTTGAAATATTAAGAATAAATGACCCCCCCTCAAATTTGGAGAGCTAAAAATCAACATAACTCTGCCAATTCTTGGAATTGGAAGCTCAAATTTTGAGGATTGTCTAACTTTAATATAATCCACACCTGTACAAAATTCCAGAAAAATTGAAGGGGGTGAGTGACATGGCCTGGATGATTTGACATGGAATTACCCATATAGATATTTTTTTAAATATGATTAATAAATGAAACATCTTTTGCTTAACCCTACTTTACACAATTTTTAAAAAATTTTTCTTTTCTTTTTAACATTTAAAATTTTGATGTATCTATGAAAATTGTACAGTGGGGAATTGAAGAATTTATTGCAATGAAGCCAACTTCTGATTTTTCTTCCCCTTTAAAATAAAAATATTAAAACACAACAATTCCTCTAATTTCTTGTCCGTTAATCCAGCCACAATATTTGATTTTGTTTGTATACATTCAAAATTAAAACAGAATAAACAACCAATAAATTGAATATTTCTTTTTCTTCCTTTCTTTTCAGAGGAACATTATCAAAATGGAGTCAGTAAAGAGTGTCAACAGAGACTGAATGAAAATCACATTCATAAAAGCAGACATAAAATAATTATCAGAAAAGAGAAAAGATTGTGGTGTCCGACCCAATATTTATCTTTTGTCCGAGTTGACTCAGATGTTTTATGGCTAACAGTTCTAACCTCACCACCACTCCCCCACCCCCAAAAAATGTTGGATATTCTCAATGATTTCTTTTCTTCTTTTCTTTTATTTTAACACTAAATAGAAATGCATTTGTAAATAGAGAAACAAAATGGAAGACAAGAAAAATGTTCCTCATTATACACAAATCTTGAGAACGAAGAAGAAAGTAAATATAAATGATGAAGGATTCTCTCTCAAATCATCAAGAATCACAAACAGAAGACATGTTCTTAATTCTCTACAAAAGCCACAACAGAAGATGAAAAATTGTGTTGTCTTTTAAATGTTCCCATAATATATGTAGAGATAGAGAAAGGGTATGTAGCCATTTACTAAGCTTAGATTAGTTTGGCACAAGGCCAGAAATATGAGGCATTATTTCAACTAGCAACAAAAAAAAAACCTCTAGGCAGTGTAAAATTTAATTTTTGAAAGATATTGTCTGAGAGGGGTGGAAGTTAAAAATTTAATGTCAGAGGGTTTGTATGATAAGTAAAATCATCAAATTTATCAAAGGAGTAAAAAAACAAAAAACAAAAAAACAATTTGAAATGGATACTTAGTCCTGTTCCCCTCTAATAAAATGTTATGTGGATCTATTAATTATTAATCAAATAATTATTTTTAATATTTTACACATAAATTTTACACAAAATCGTAAGTATTTATTTATTTGTAAACTTTCTAGTTAACCTCTTGATACTAAAAAAAAATGACTATTTCTTGTTTGTAAATAATTTTCTCGTAAAACTCTATATGTTAGATAAATTTAAATATATATTAAAATGAAACAAACTATATGTAAATATATAATACTGGGCATGTATTTATTAAAACTTGTTTTAAAAGACAATAAGGACTAAGTTTGCATACTCAAATTTTGAGTCTATATAATATAAAGTTGTTCTTTATTGCATGTATTGACGATTTTGGGGTAATATGACATAGTTTGGGTTACAGACAAATAGAGCCTTAATCTTCATTATTAATAAGATTATGACTTATTTCCTTTGATCTTCTTAATTTTAGTAGCTGTTTTTCATAACTCGGATTGTTACTTCTATAACGGTGAGGATCGGTACATATCAAAGACAATGATAAAAAAATTGTGTAATAAGTAAATATTTTATGATTACCTCCCCATTGTAGAACTCACTAGGGAATACTAGACTATATAAACTCTTAATAAGTGTACCAATTATTCTAAGTAGAATAAAGCTTCCAAAATCTCTCAATTTCTCACAAGTTACTAAATGAAAAAAAAATGCAATAAAGAAATACAAGTAATAAGATTTAAATGAATTATTGGTACATGATATTTTATATAATATTGCAAGTAAAGAAATCATATGTAATTATCTATTATTTAATACCAAGAGATGATATGGGAGAAAGGAGAAAAAAAGCGGGGGGGGGATTTAATAGAACAAAGAGTATTTTATTATGAATGATAAACAAGGGTTATAAGATTGAGATAAACAATGACTTGTCCTGAAATGAATTATTTCCATAGAGCAAAAACAAAAGGAAACATTTCACGAATTTGCTGGAGAAATTAAAGATTATGATTTCAATTAAATGAAGCTTGATTTTATCTTTCATTTTTTTTCTTCTTCTTTTATATTGATGACTAAAAATATAAATACAATTGATACCAAGAGAAACTGAGTGATGACTAATTGACTGATAGATTGAAGACTAAATAGACTGACGGACAGACAAATGGACTAGTTGATTGACAGAATGAGTGATGGTCAGATATCTTCTACAATGAAAACCTTGTGAATAGATAACAATGGGCGGGGTAGGAGGGAGTGATTGATAACAAGTTTATTCACCCACCTCACAGCCCCCAGTTTTTGCACAATAACATTTTTTTTTGTTTTGTTTTTACTTTATTAGTCTTTGTATTTCTTTATCTTATTTGCAAAAAAAAAAAAAAAAAAAAACTAAAGAAAGAACTTTTCTTCTATTTCTCAATTCTTTCACCTAATATTTCTCATTTTTCTCACCTTCATCTTTTTCTAGTGTTTCTTTTTTTACCTCCTTCTTCAGTCACTTCTTTTTCACTCTCTTTTTTCACCTCCATTTTCAGTCACTTCTTTTTTCACCTTTTTTTTTCAGTCACTTCTTTTTTCCCCTCATTCTTCAGTCACTTCTTTTTTCATTCTTCAGTCACTTCTTTTTTTCAGTCACTTTTTCAGTCACTTCACTTCTTTTTTCAATTCTTCAGTCACTTCTTTTTTTCACCTCATTCTTCAGTCACTTCTTTTTTCACCTCATTCTTCAGTCACTTCTTTTTCACTTTTTACTTCTACTGTTTCTTGTTTTTTTTTAATCTTCATTTTCTGCTTCTTTTTTTAACTTCAATTTTTTTTTTCAATTCTTACCTTTTTCTATTCCTTTTTTTCCTTTGCTAATATCTAATAAACTTAGTTTAGTGTAACACAAAACCTAATGAAAGAAATGTGGGTTAGGAAGATTGTGTAGTTCCAATCTTCCCTAGTGGGGAAGATCTACTATTTATCAATCAGCATCCAAAATTTTGATTTTTATATGAAAAGAAAACCAATATTTTTGTCAATGGAAAATCTACAACTACATCAGCCTTTTCCTTTTCTTTTTTCCCCTTCATTCAGTTTTTTTTATTTTTTACTCTCATTTTTACTTTAATTTAAAAAAATGATGCAAGTGTGATATGTAAATAATCTTCAGGATTAACAAACTGATTGCAGAAACACAGATTCAGAGATTTGTAGAAAAGTTCCACTGATTAATAGTGGGCCCAAAAATCTAACATTTCATATTTTATATATATATATATATATATATATATATATATATGGACAAAAGTGATTAGACAAACAGGAATATTTCTTTGTAATTACTTATTTTTTAATCATTCTAAACTAGTTTTAACTTTGGGATAAAAGTTTTGTAAAAAAAAAAGTTTTTAAAAGTGCTTAGTAACTGACCATTTCTTGCCTATGCAATCTTCAAACCATATATATACAGTGATGCTGACAGCTTTTTGATTTAGTGCATCCTGGGACACATGTATTTGATGGGTTCTAACTAAAGTTTCTTAATAAATTATATAGTTTTTATCTATGAACAACTAAAGCCGTCTAACCCCTACCTTGTACCCCATCAGTGTAATTTGTTTCCAAGAAACTATTGAAATGTATTTACAGTTAGCTGGAAATGGTGGGGAAGAAAAAAAAACACTGGGGTACATTGATATGATTTTTCCGCATCAGTGACGCAGGATGTGTACCTATCAGTATCTCTGTAAATATATATATATATATATATGTATGTGTGTGTGTGTGTGCGTGTGCGTGTGTGTGTGTAAGCTTATATTTTTGCTTGATTTTCTTAATGTAAATCTATTTCCATATATAAGAAAAAAATATTAGTAAATAAAATATCTTTAAAAAGAAAAAAAAGAAAGAAATTATATTACAAAAAATAACAATGTTTCCCTCTAAAAAGCATCCATATTGAAAAAAAAAGGGTAATTTTAAAATGTCTACACATTAAAACCTATATAAAAAAAAATTGTACAAGAAATAATATTCACTTTAATCCAACTGGAAAGAAATCTTTAAAAATCAAAAACTTTTGTCCTTTTAGGCTTTTCACTTTTGCCAGATGAACAGTTTTGTTGTAAATTATTTTAAGAAATATTTGCTTTCATATATATATTTTTTTCTTCTCCTTCTCTAAATTTCTCACCATACAAAGAAAATAAAATTATCCCCCCACAACCACTCAAAGAAGTTAAATCGTTCCCCCTACAACCCAAAAACCCTTTTCAGTTTGTGATGTGAGCAGAATTTTTAATCTCTACCACCCTTGACTTTTTTAAGATGTCTTTACTGACATTTGAAAAACAAATAAAACAAAAAAAACAAATTTAACAAGGAAATATTTTGTATGCCAGTAAGGACAATAAAACTGAATGGTAATTGCAATCTTTTTTTTATAACACAATGAAAATCAGAAAAAAAAGCATCTTTATAAATATATATATATATATATATATATAAGCAAATAAATATACAAAATTCTTCTTTTACAAACAAAGAAAAAACAAACAATGCCTCATGAACAAACCAATACCCGAAAGATCCTTTTTCAACCGTAAAAGATGTTTAAAAAAAAAACATCCTTTTAAACTTGTATAGACTTTAATTATTTAATATAATGGCGTGATTCGTGATGGTTAACTGTCATCACCTTTTGGTTAAGGGTCAATTGGAATTTTAAAGGAATACAATCAATTTCACATTTAGAATGATTGTCCAAGAATAACATAAATTACATCTAAATTTCAATTTCAATAGGACAATTGGACTGTCCCACAATAGTTGTTACATTTACATATATATTTCATGTAATAAATGTAACAATCATTATGGGACAGAAGTAGTATCTATATTAATATGCTTGTTCCTAAATCTTCCGACCGCTATCATCCTGCAACACCCTCTGGTTAAAAATGAGACCGTCCAAATTGTCCAAGATGCAATGCAAAAATGTGAATACAGATTATCTGGTGTCGCTTAATTGCAGATTTCTTATTTATCCCATTTTATTTCACCCAATGTTAAAAATGAAACATTCTAAATGGTCTTGTGTCGCTTAAATGGCCAACGTAAAATTAAAATGAATTTTTAAAAAAGTTATGTGTTGTTTTACTTGTAATATTAAAATTGTGAATTAGGGAAGATATTTTGGTAATTTTGGTAGGATTTATATGTAATGAAATTACAAATCATTATTTCTGTATATATATATATATATATATATATATGCATGTTTGATTAAGAAAAAGGTAAACAAGAAAACTTTTTTAAAAATTAGGACATAAGAAAAAATTAAAAACAAATTCATACATTCTTCTTTTTCTTAATCAAACATGCACACACACACACACACACACACACACACACATATATATATATATATATATATATATATATATAGAGAGAGAGAGAGAGAGAGAGAGAGAGAGTGATAGACAGACAATTTGCTATATCTATAAATAAAGAGTGCTCAATATCAGTGATAGAGCATATCTATGTCTATGTTAACCTAACACACACACACACATATATATATATATATATATATATATATATATTGCTATATCTATAAATAAAGAGTGCTCAATATCAGTGATAGAGTATGTTTATATTAACCTTATATATATATATATATATATATATATATATATATATATATATATATTCATTTGATAACCACTTAAAGGATACTAGTAATATAAATATAAAGCTTTTAATATAAATGTTCACTGATGGATTCAATTTTCTTGATTTTATTCAAGAAACTTGTATCATTATTATTATCATTATTGTTATTGTTTTTTTATTTGTAGATGATGGTGATGCTGTTTATTGTGGCCGCCATTATAGTTTCAAACATTCTTGATTTGATGTTTGTATATGTTTTGCAAGATTTCTTTTGTCCTTTTATTATGGACAGATTTTGTGATGGCCAGGGGATAGATGATTTCCAAGTCTATTTGATTAGCAACGTAATTCAAGAGAGACAACAGAGAGAGAGAGAGAGAGAGAGAGAGATCGGTGTTTACTGTTCAATACTTGACTTTCTCAAAAGAAAAAAAGGACGACAATTTGTCTGTGTGAATTTATTCACAAAACAGACAAATATCTTCTTAGAACATTTGATTAATTGTGAGTAAATTGTACATTTACATTAGATTTTCATGCATTGTTGAAAAGTTAACTTTATTATTTTTCTATAAAAACAAAAAAAAAGAAAAGAAGGAGAAAAACAGATTTAATTTAAATCATGCTAAACTTTAAACAGAATACAAAGTAATTTTGATATATCTTCCTTTTTACTTTGTAACTAGAAAATTCACATAAAATCTGGGATATATATATATATATATATATTAAAGAAATGGATACAATAGAAACCTACTCGAGTTTCACCATTAGGATCTTCAGGGTTAAATCCACTGAATTAATCGAGGTACCGATTAATTCAGTGGATTTAACCCTGAAGATCCTAATGGTGAAACTCGAGTAGGATTCTATTATATCCATTTCTTTAATAAATTTGCTCTACTTTGTATTGAGCACTTTGTATTTGTCATATCACTGACTTAACCCCTGGATTTTGTGCACCTCCAACGATTGTGCCCATATTCACCAGTAAGCCACCTTTATATATATATATATATATATATATATATATATATGTCTGACTAGAAACCACAATGTTTGTGGTTCGATACCGGCCCTCACCAATTCCGTGCATGAGTAGCACAGGGATCTGTGTCATAAAGTAAATATATATATATAAAGGTATAGGATATATATAGTGTCTAACTAGGAACCACAAGGTTTGTGGTTCGATACCGGCCCTCACTAACTCAGCATGAGTAGCACAGGGATCTGTGCGGTAAAGTGAGGAGCTGATGGTAGGTGTGGCACTCCGCCTCAGATGCCAAAACAATCTCCTTGGTCTAGTGCTGGTGAAAAGGGGATAGACTCCTTCGCTGTCTAGCTGATACCAACTTTAGGCCACCCCAACAACTTTACTTATATAGTTTGCTATATTCATAGATAAAGAGTGCTCAATATCCATAATAGGACATATGTATCTAAGTTAGTACAGGTGACTGATGATTGTATAGACAAGAAACTGAGAGACCAAGTCCTCAAGTGACATTGACTATTGTGTTTATGGCATATATATATATTATATTATATATATTTATAAAATATAAAATATAAGTATCATTTTTGATTATTTGTTATTTCTTATCTTTTATATTTGCTCTTGTACCAACATTAAGAAGAGTAATTGACATCAGACGATGAAACTCGACAGGTTTTTTTAAAAATAAAACTCTTTGTGTCTTCTTAAGGATACTTCTTCTAATACATTTATATATATATAATATATTTATATATATATATATATAAGTTAGATATTTTTGGATAAAATCATATATATAATCAAAAATGAAAGTGTACATAGCTAGAAGTAGGATGACATTAATAAAAAGGTTAATAGAATGGTGCCCAAGAAATAACAGGTACAGTAGAAAAGAATTTGACAAGATGAAGAGATGAGATAGTAGAGTTTGCTGGTAAGACATGGCAGAGGCAAGTGCAATGAAGGTCACCATGAAAAGATCTTGAAAAGGCCAAAATGTCCAGCAGTAAATTCAAAATGGCCACTGCAAATGATGATAAAATACTCTACCTAATTTTATTAAACTTATAGTGTAATGAAGTGGGGGGATTTTTTTTTTTTGAGTTTTAAGCCCAATGTGTTGTTTTTTCTTAATTAAAGTCTTCTAAGTTAAGCCTAACAAAAGAAGTTATTAGAACGTAACGTGTTTATTGATTCTTTTAATCACCTCATCTTACAGTGTTTCCTTTATTATTTTATTCATCATTTCAAGAGGCTTGATGGACTCAAGATTAGCCATGTCGGATTTCATTGTCTTTCTCTAGATTATCAATTGAGATATCTATCTATCTATCTATCTATCTATCTATCTATCTATCTATCTATCTATCTATCTATACATACATATATAAAGGGCAGTTGTGTAAATCTGTATGTCTGGAGGAAACTTCGAAAATAAAACAATTCGCGAAAAAAGTAAATATATATACACATTAAATATCACCAGGACTTGGTTTTTGAGCAAAAATAATGAAGATTTCATTTATATTCGAGAAGATAATTAAAAAATAAGATTTAAATGAGATAGCAGCATAGAATTTTTTTTGCATCTAATATTGTAAATAGTAGACATTAATTTTTCTTTTAGAGTGGCTTGATCAGTGCAAGATCTGTTTTTTTTTACATTGGGATTTTAATGGGGCATCCTGTGAGGGTCCAACTCATGATTCAGTTATAAATTATTACTGATTTGGGAGTTGGGTCCCCACAGGATGCCCCATGGACCTGTGAGACTTACTTTAAAAAAAATCCCCTCTACCCAGGTGATACCGGGTAGCCGTTTCTAGTACAATATAAGTTAATCTTTCTTTACCCCCAAACAATTCAATTAATATTTACTCCTATATTAGAAGAGGAGAAAATCAGAGTGTTCCCTGATGTCTGGAGTAATACAGAGATTTTAACACCAGTCTTTTTTTTTTTGCGGTGTGTCATGTACTTTATTTTATGGAGATATAGATAAACGCCCTGCATGATATCAGACAAGACAGATAAAAAAAAATTTAATTTGACCAAAAAAAATCTCTGAACTAAATTTAATTTGATAAACATCTATTTTATAGCCATAAGTAAAGTAAAGTTGTCGGGGTGGCCTAAAGTCGGTATCAGCCTATCAGTGAGGGAGTCTATCCCCTTTTCACTAGCACTAGACCAAGGAGATTGTTTTTGATGTCTGAGGTGGAGCGCCACACCTACCATCAGCTCAGCACTTTACCGTACAGATCCCTGTGCTACCCATACGCTGAGTTGGCGAGGGCCAGTATCGAACCAAGAATCTTGCAATTCCTAATCCAGTGCTCCCAATTTTATCTACTACTCTCTGAAAAAAAAATTCTTGAAAGTCACTTTGGTACAGATTTTGTTGTTACAAAAAAAAAAAAAAAAAAAAATTAAATGCTCATAAAGTTTTTTTTTTTTTTTTTAATCAAGTTTATTTTCCAATTTTTCTCTCATAATTGCAAATGATAAAATTAGAAATTTATAGTTTTAAAAGAATGTGTGTATTTTTAGTTACTTGTTTTTTTTTGTTTTTTTTTTTTGTTTTTTTTGGCAAATATGTCTTTTCTGATAAAGAAAAATTGGAAAACATTTTGGTGGGATTTAAATATTATCATTAAAGTAAGGAATTAAGAAGCTAAACTTTTTTTGTTTTCTAATTTCTATTTTTTTCTATTTTCAATGTTTTTTTTCCCTTTTATTTAAAATTTTTGAGTGAATTTGGACAATGAGATTGGCTAAAGTAATTAATTAAAATTAGATTAAATCAATTAGGAGCAAGTGAAACTCTGTTTTTTTATTTTTTTTTATTTTTAATTTTATTTATCCCTAATGTCAACTATGACAAATGCTTATGCTGCTCCAAAAAATAAAAATTGAAAAACTACCAAACGTAATCCCTCCCCCACCATTACACATTTATTTATTTTTAAATCTCTTTCTTATGATTTCATTTAAAAATAATATCCCAAATTTAGGATGAAAATGGAGCAGTTAGGGCCGGGTTAGCTCAGTCGGTAGAGCATCCGGCTAGAAACCACAAGGTTCCTAGTTCGAAACCAGCCCTCGCCAACTCAGTGTATGAGTAGCACAGGGGTCTGTGCAGTAAAGTAAGGAGTAAGGATGGCCTCTAATTTGGAATTCAGTTTTCTTTCTTCTAGACTGGTTATCTTACCAAAAGACTAAAGAGTTCAATCTACCCTATCATTTACCTATAGCTAGAGGAGATAAAAAAAAATTAAATGCAAACAGCTTCATCTAGTATTTGACTTGGCTTGTTGATTATGCAACTGTTACAACTTTCCTAATAAGGTACCCTGAAAACATTACTATAGCTCATACTGCAGTTAAAAACTGGTAACTGATGTAGAGAGTGTTAAAGTAGACTTGGTTATATATATATATATATATATATATATATATATATATATATATTGTAAAGAAAAAAGCCTTAAATACCAAGGGTATAGCGATTATGGTCCATTTCCAGTTGTGGGTATCTGAGACCCACCAGCTTCCTCAGATCACTTTATTCAAACTGGTAAATAATCAAATTCAGCTTACATTTATACACTTTTCTGCATCCTCATTGACCATAATCGCTCTACCCCTGGTATTTAAGGCTTTTTCTTTACAAATTACTTTATTTAATAAAAATTAATCATTGAGCTCTCAAACGTGACCTGAACTCTGCAGCAACAAACAGTTGGAGAAAAGGACCAGCTTAGAATCATCCTAATACCAAGAAACTTGGTACCCCACCAAAGATATATATATATATATATATACATAGAAGATGTGGGCATCATTGTAAAGAAATGAAGTCAATAAGCAGAGTTCAGATTGTGAACAGACCAAGTTTTAAAATCACATAATCAAAAACTGTCCATCACCAAATACCATTGACTTCCTGTTCATGTGACTATAACTTTATATATATATATATATATATATATATATCTTTTTTATCATCTGTTTATAATTAAATGATATCCCTTTTTTTCTAGTCTTTCTAATTACAAACTATGAAAGCATTTAAGCAGAAGTATTTTAAATGACAAAAAATAATTGCATTCCTAAATTTCTTATGACAGATATTTGCCTTTTCTGCAATGTGATGAGTTCACTTTCAGAACCACTTAAATTATTGCCTTTAAATTCTTTAAGATAATATCTACATTTACTGCATCTACTAAAGTTTACAGATAAATTATTTTAATTTAAATTAAAAATGACAACTAATTTGTTCCTGGAGGGAAGCACATTGGTAAGGCAAGGTGATGTTAGAACCCTTTTTTTTTAACCTCTTAAAACCAGGGATTTTTCACTCTCATCTTAACAGAAAGGGAAATTTATCCCCCCCCCCCAAAAAAAAAACAACAACAACAAAAAAAACTTGATGTCTGAGTAGTGCAGACAGCAGTTAGCAAGTTCATTCTTCATTGACTGTAGAAATAAGTCTGTCAAATATAATGTTTATTTTTTTTGTTTTTTTTTAAGAAAGAAAAAAGTCCCAATTTGTAAGTTAAAATGCTGGTAGTAGATATAAAAGACATTTTCTACTATTTTCTAGAAAAAAGTCTGTTAAATCTAATGTTTTTTTTAAAACTTGGTTTTTGTTGTTATTTTTCTTTTAATTTTTAAAGAAAGAAAAAAAAGTCCCATTGTGTAAGTTAAAATATTGGTAGTAAACTGGTATTTTCAAATAAATAGAAAAAAAAAAGACAACCGGAAAATAAATAGAAAAATAAACAGAAAAACCAGAAAAAAAAAAACACAAGAATAAATTTATAAAAAAATGGCTAATTAATGATAATATATTTGATAAATTACCAAATCTTATTAGAGTTTGACAAAAAAAAAAAAAAAAAGTTCGAGCATTTGCCAACTGTCAACAGGGTAGGGATAATATCAAATTGGCATGTATGAATATTTCTGGACACAAAAGTGAAATTTAAAAAGAAAAGAATGATTCAATAATAACAATAATGGTTGCCATGTCTCATCTCTGACCCACAGCCACCCCTTCTATATTGTTATCTTCTTTAAACTCTGCAGACGATAAAAAGAAAATTAAAGAAGGAAAAAAAAAAAGTTTTAAAAATTGAACTTATCAATATTCATTCTTAAAGATCAAATTATCTGTGACGTACGAATTGATTAATTGTATGAAAGAAAGGTACTGAAAATATACACATACACATACATACAAAAGAATGGACACATACATCATACTGGATCTACCCAAGCTAAATACAAAGAAAAGAAATTGTCTGTACTTCAAAATGAAGTTTTTTTTGTTTTTTTTTAGGTAGACAACAGCAAAAAGAAAAGTAAAATAAAAGTATGTAAAAAAAGAGGAGGTGAATAGTGAAAGTGAGTAAAGAAGTAAAAAAAAAAATGGAAGAAATAATCAAAAAGAAAGCTAAAAAATAATTTAAAATAAAAAAGAAGAGAGAAAAAAAAATAGCAAAAGTATTAAGATAAAGGGAAAGAAAATAAAAAAGAAGAAACAGAAAAAGAAGAAGAAGAAGAAAAAGGGAGATAAAAAGA
>CM042160.1:39763657-39781157 GCA_023376005.1 Doryteuthis pealeii | reverse complement strand
CATCATTGATGATGATGATGATGAATCATAGTCTTTAGATGCGTACATGAAATAAACTTTCGAGAAAATTTCTGTAAAAACAGAAAATACATTACACCCTTATATGCTTGTTTTGGATTTTTAATTGGGGGTGGTGGGGTTAAAATACCTTGGAGAATAATTTGCTAAGGAAGTTGAACTGTAGAATGAATAGGTAGAACTGTTTCATGGCTTTAGGTTATTATTCCTCTCTTGGTTGGACCAAGAACTTTTTAGTACCCCTACTTCATATTAACCTCAAATGTTTTGGCTTCCAGTCCATTACTCTAACTACTGATAAAATAACATTATTGAGGTGGCTGTAATTGCTTTCTTTCTCATAATTTTCAATACTCCAAAAAAAAAAAAAAAAAGAGGGGGGGGGGACAAAACATTAAGGTTGAAGTTATTTTGGAAAATTGATATTCAAGGATTTATTCAGAAGTAAAATTCAGAAGAATTACGAAGCAAGATAACAAAGACATTGCACACCCAGATGCATGCCAACTGAAAAACAGGATAAGTAGATTTAGCCATAGGGCAATAAATTATAACCGTGTATGTATGCAAACTGATTAACATATAAATGTACAAGTACACACAAAAGCCTTTTGGTGGCGCACGTGTGGTGGTGGGGAGGACATCGGTGAAAGTGAAGGTTAAAGAGGGTGGAGGGTGAAGGACGTGTGAAAGTCTGTGTAACTCTCTTCATATTCAAAGTAGATCTCTTTCTTTCTTTTAATAAATTTTTTTCTTTCTTTTCTTTTGCCGGATCGGATTGGTGGGAGGGTCTTTTTTAGTTTGTTCCCCTGCCTTCTAATTGGCCCTTAGCTTTCCTCAATAAACAGTTCTTTAGAAGAATTCTTTCTGGCCCCTTTTTATTTTATTTTTTTTTTGCTGTTGTTTCTTTTTTTTTTTTTTTTCTTTCTTTACAAAATATTCCCTAAGACTCTTTCTTGGTTTTGCCCTGCCTGCAGGGTAAAAGTGCATTTTGGTCATTTTTCGTCTATTCAGTAATCAAAAGAGCATTGAACACGGACAACTCATTAGCGCCAACAGCAATTCTCAAAAGCTTAATTCTTCTCACTTCTCAATGGCTTCACCACACACCCCACACCTACACTTCCTCGGCCATATTTAACCAGCTGACTGATGTTCTCTTCTAGTAAACTTCTGAATACTGGACATTAACTGAGAGTTTCACTGGAACTTCTCATCATCTATCACATCATAAAAATGATTTAAGAATGAGGAAAGAATTAAAGAAAAGAAAAGCAGGAATTATCTATAATGATTTGATTTCAGTTTGGGATAGATAGATAGATAGATAGATAGATAGGCTTGAAGAGACTGAACAGGTAGATATGATCATATATATATATATATATTAGATCAAATAAATAAGTAGATATGATCATATATAATATATATTAGATCAAATAAATAAGTAGATATGATCATATATAATATATATTAGATTAAATGAATATATATATATATATATATAGATTAGATAGATTAGATATGATTATATATATATATATATATATATATATATATATATATATATATATATATATATATATATATAGATAGGTAGATATGATCAAATATATGTATACATATATGGTCATATACACAATCCCTCACATATATAAGAACATTCAAAAAAACCCACCTCAAAGAGGTTTTTCACGGAACATATGGACTTGCTTACTACTAAAACACTCCTCTAACCGGATTTTAATAGCATGTCAAACCCTCAAAAAATATTTCAACTTCTATAGTTCTTCTATAATGCTCCCTTTCAAAAAAACTCTCTAAAAACAATTTGTTCAAACAAGAAATCTTCTCCTGACGATGACCTAAGGTCGAAACTAGTTGAGAATAAATAACATAAATAAGAAATATTCCTGTTTGTCTTATTACTTTTTCTTCATACTATATATATATAATATATATATATATATATATATATAATAAGATAGGTAGATATGATCAGATTTTATATTATATATATATATATATATATATTTATTAGATATCATATATATATATTAGATTAGATAGTAGATATGATCATATATATATATATATTATATTAGATTGGATAGGTAGATATGATCATATATATATATATATATATATATATATATATATATATATATATGATTAGATAGATATGTAGATATGATTGGATTCTAGATTTATCAAATACACAAATGTAATTCTTAAACAAAAGAAGAATATGTAATTCATAAAAACCAGATTCAACATACACACATACATACTGAGAAAGCATGCATCACATAACGCTTATCATAGTAAGAAAATGAAATCAAGCCGAGTTCAAATCCTGCATGAGGCTATATACACTTCACTTTTCAAGCGCACGAATCCTCCTATAAATTCAAACATCCTACAAACTCATCATGGGCTAGCGGGACTGGAAAAACTAATTACACCCCCAAGCTTTAGAAACCTTGAGAAAGTCTGAGTTCTGCAGTGGACCGAGAAAAAAAAGGCTGATTGAATAGGATTTATGTTGCTTTCTTTTTTTTATTTATGTTCCAAACACGAGAGATCATTCTGTCGGCCATAGACAACTGATGAGCTGAAAGATTTCATTCATCATGAAATCACAGCAACACTAGCGGCAATGACAAGGTGAGCTGTGTGAACCTTCAGGTAATGTTCATTGGTATAGATATACTAAACTATATAAAAAACTTTGACTACAAATCAGAGAACATTTGTTATTGCAAAAGGGAAAATGAATTAGTAATGTTTGCTTTATCGGCCCTCGCCAACACAGAGTATGAGTAGCACAGGGGTCTGTGCAGTAAAGTGAGGAGCTGATGGTACATATGGCGCTCCACCTCAGATGCTAAAAATAATCTCCTTGCTCTAGTGCTAGTGAAAAATGGATAGACTCCCTCGCTGGAAAGGGAAAATGAATTAGTAATGTTTGCTTTATCGACCCTCGCCAACTCAGAGTAT
Organism: Doryteuthis pealeii; assembly: GCA_023376005.1. Lineage (NCBI taxonomy): Eukaryota > Metazoa > Mollusca > Cephalopoda > Myopsida > Loliginidae > Doryteuthis > Doryteuthis pealeii. The sequence continues at coordinate 39,778,139 of CM042160.1, read as the reverse complement.
GAGTAGCACAGGGATCTGTGCAGTAAAGTGAGGAGCTGATGGTACATATGGTGCTCCACCTCAGATGCTAAAAATAATCTCCTTGATCTAGAGCTAGTGAAAAATGAATAGACTCCCTCGCTGTCTGGCTGATACCGACTTTAGGTGACCCCGATGACTTTATTTACTTTAGTTAAGTTATAGAGAACTGTTAGTTAATAAGAGAATCTATCTTAGCGAATATAATGTAAATTTTTATCTGTCTAATTCTCATCGTTTTTTCCCCTTTAATAAATAATTGAGAATTACCTCCCCTTTGGAGGACTCGCTGGTGATTACTAGAGTATATAAGCTCTCAGTAAGTGTACCAATTATTCTAAGTAGAATAAAGCTTTCCAAAGTCTATCGGTGTTATTGTTTGTCATTACAAGTCTATGCAGAAAATTGAGATTCTCTACTATGTGCAATGAATTTGTTTTGTTTTGTTTTATGGCATATCAACCTTGGTGGGTCATTTAATGCTGATAAAGTTTTGAAATAAATTCATTCTTAATGGATACTCAATTTTTTTTTTTATTAACACATTTTTCTATCTAACCCATAGATGGGACCCTAACAGGTATAACTACTCCAGGTCAGAGTGGACCTGGGAGCAATGGTGATGAAGGGGTGCTCCACATTTTCCAGACATCCAGAACTGGAACCTCACCATTGTGGAAAATTGAGATTCTCTACTGCGTGCACTTTAAACAAGACCAACAAACTTTTATGAGTGACCATCTCAATTTCCTAAAGAGCAGGTCAGGTGTCAGTGTTAGTTATTACATTTCATTGCCAAAAGTAGGCTTTCATGTATGGGACTGCCTTATACAAGTTGACCCCAGAGGCCTCTAATGCCTATTTTGTCACCCCCCCCTTAAGAATCTTTGCAATATAACCTCATAACTTTTGCTATAATTCAAACCTGCCCAGATCTCAGGAGACGGAAAACTTTGGATTGAAATATTTCCCAATAGAGCCCAGCTTAGCTCAGTCAGTAGAGCATCCGGCTCAGAACCACAAGGTTTTGGGTTCAATGCCGGTCCTTGCCAAATCAGCATATGATTAGCACAGGGATCTGTGCAGTAAAGTGGGAAGCTGATGGTAGGTGTGACACTTCAATCTCTTTTTAGTTTAGCAATAGTGAAAAGGGGATAGACTCCCTCACTGTCTGGCTTTGTCCACTTTACTTTACATTTTACTATTTCTCTGGTCATTTTTATTGAACCTATCATCAAGGATTTGGACATCCTGCTTATGTGGAGGGGTTGGTAAATATATATATTAGCAAAACAGGCTCTTGCTAGTAGACTTTGGTAACCATCATATGACCCTTACTTTCCAGACTTTGTTAACCATCATATATGACCCTTACTTCCAGACTTTGGTAACCATCATATGACCCTTACTTCCAGACTTTGGTAACCATCATATGACCCTTACTTCCAGACTTTGGTAACCATCATATGACCATCTTACTTCCCAGACTTTGGTAACCATCATATGACCCTTACTTCCAGACTTTTGGTAACCATCATATGACCCTTACTTCCAGACTTTGGTAACCATCATATGACCCTTACTTCCAGACTTTGGTAACCATCATATGACCCTTACTTCCGACTTTGTAACCATCATATGACCCTTTACTTCCAGACTTTGGTAACCATCATAACTTCCATTTACTTCCAGAATCAGATTCTTAACAAAACAACTGATTTCCTCACTCTCTGAATTTTTACCAAATATTTTTCTTGCCCTTTCTTGTAGATTTTCTTATCTTATTCATTTATTTATTTTTTTAATCAATAATGCCAACATAAATCAAATAAATTTGCTTGCTTCTGCAATAAAGATGTTTAAAAAAAAGTTTTAAAACATGCCCAAATTGTTGATAAGAAAAGAGAAAAGCAAAAAAAAGCACTGTACACGTAAGACTATAAATATTTGTATGTCTGAAGCCTGTATATCTTTGTATAACCTTCTACATACACAGCCATACAATATATATATATAGGAATGTCTACTTTATATATATATATATATATATATTTTTTTTTTTTTTTTCATATATATATATTCATATACATACATATATTTATATATATTATATTTCATATACATACATATATTTATATATATATATATAGCTGTATGTCTGAAGCCTGTATATCTTTGTATAACCTTCTGCACAAACAGCCAAACACACACACGCATAGATATGTAGGAATGTTTACTTTATACATATATATATATATATATATATATAATGTGTGTGTGTGTAGGAATATCTAAATATATATATATATATATATATATATACTTTATATATATATATATATAGACACACACATAGCCAAACACACATATATATGTAGGAAATGTTTACTTTAGATATACATACCACATATATATTGTAGGAATGTGTACTATATATATATATATATATATATATATATATAGTATGAATGTGTACTATATATATGTGTGTGTATGTGTGTGTATAGGAATGTTTACTCTCTCTCTCTCTATATATATATATATATATATGGTATGTGTGTATGTAGGAATGTCTACTTTTGTGTATATGTTTGTATGCATACATACATACCTATACAATCACATATATATTTATATAGATTACTTTATTTTCAATGACACAAAGAATGTTAAAAACAATTCTTTTTCTGAATTAAAATGTATTTGTGCTTATTTTTTTTATTTTTATTGACCAACAATCTTTGTCTTCCTACCAATTTTGTCTGTGTATTAAAAGCCTTTTATTTGTTTTGTCTTTAACTGGCTGTTTAACATGCCATTTCCTCACTCCAATAGTTTATATATGTTAAAACATTGTTAATAACAAATTGTGATTAAACATCTCCAAGATTCACTAACTTTAATGTATGACCTTAAGGCACCCCTTTTGCGATTTCAATTCGTGGGGACATTTTTTCCAATTACACCGTCAAAATTCAGTTAATTGTTAACAGACGATTTTTAGATTTTTTAAAAAATTATAAAACTAACCCCTACCCTAACCCCATAATAAACAACCGGATTTTTACAGTGTAAATAAGAAAAGTGTCCCCACGAGTCGAAATCGCAAAAGGGGTGCCTTAAGGTCATATGGTCCTAATGTACTACCTTATTTAGACAGGCAGACCCTTACTAGTGAGTTTGAGTCTTACAGAGTGCCCCAAAACTTTAAACTTAGTAAATAACTATTTAATTTATTACTTTAATGAAATGCTCAGAGAAAAAGCTGGGTGGTAACTGAAAAGGATGGAATGAACAAGGATGCTGCATGTTGTCTTGAACAAATCATCTTCATCCTTTTTTTTGAAGACCTCCAAAGGAAAAGATTACGAAGCAAAAATATAGGCTGATATTATAATTCATTTTCAAGAATTAAAATTAAAGACGCTAGGAAGAAGTGGACCTTGAGCAAAAGAAAGACACAGAGTCTGAAGATAAAGGATTTCCCCAGACGTTGTGAAAAAGGCCATAATCAGAGAACTTTATTGGCTGAGAATCAGATTTTCAAATTAGGAAAAAGAAATAATATAGACAAGGATTTGGGTCAAAAACTTCTTCAAGAGAATTACAAAAAAAAAAAAAAAAAAAAAAGAATTATAATTTGAAGGAACAGAAAAAGAATTATAATAAAAAGTTACAAAGGATGCAGAACATTTTATAGACAGAATATTCTGGAGATGGAAGTTGAGGGTGCTTATGAAAATCTTCTAACCCAAGACATTAGGATAAAAATAATGAAAACATTAGGAGAAAATAGAAAGAGTTTTAAAAGTTGTGATGAGATGCTCCTGACTTACACTATATCTCAGGGAGCATTCTTATGGTTTAAGGTTGGTTGGTTGGTTGGATTTTACGGTATGTCAACTCTTGGGTTATTTTCTGCCAAAGACATTTTTGTTTTATTATTTATTTATATTAAGAAGGCAATTACAATGCATATAAAATTTTTTTTAAAATGTCCAGTATCTAATCAATTTCGAAGAATTTTCATCTTCAGAGACTATTTTTTTTAAAAACAGTCTCTGTAGATGAAGTTTCTTCGAAATTGATTAGACACTGTACATTATTTTATTTTTTTTAATACGCATTGTAATTGCCTTCTTAATACAAATAAATAATAATATACTTAACAATGCTTCAAACAAATTATCAAATACTATTTTTGTTTTATTCATTCTTGTAGGATATACAAATTTTTGTTTTAATCTTTTTTTAAAACTCATTTTTTAATCTATTTAACCCATAGATGGGACCTTAACAATTACTGCCAATTAACTAAAATTAACAGTGTTTAGCATGTCTTGTTCATTTGACTCGGATGTTTTCTGTTTATAAGGGGCAAGTGGCCATACAGCTGCTTTCTTGAGGGGTGCTGCTTCCAAGATTTGTTTAAGAAGGCACATAGCATCCCTGTGTAGCTCTCATCTAGCTTTTCTCTATGTGCTTTGTTAGAGTCCAAGTGGTGCAGCCATACAGTAGAACTAACACAGTTACAGCTTGAAGAATTTTTGCTTTATGAATTCCTTTGATCATTAAAAAGAAAAGGTCATCCATTCTTGGTTGGGTTGAGAACTTTTCATTAAAAAAATCTTTTAGGGCAACAGTTATCAGATTATCTTAGAGATATTAGAAAATCAATCATGGAGAAATTATAGGATGAGAATTTAAAGGAATGAGAAGATTCTTGAAGATGGAGATAGTAGGAAGAAGAAGAAGAATTAGGAGATAAGAAGAAGAATTAGGAGATAGAGAAAAAGTAGAAAAAGAAGAAGAATTAAGAGATGGAGAAGAAGAAGAAGAATTAAGAAGAAGAAGAGAAAGAAGAAGAATTAGGAGATAGAGAAGAAGAAGAAGAAGAATTAAGAGATAGAGAAGAAGAAGAATTAAGAAGAAGAAGAATTAGGAGATAAGAAGAAGAATTAGGAGATCAAGAAAAAGAAGAAATAAGAATAATTAGGAAGAAGAGAAGAAGAAGAAGAAGAAGAAGAAGAAGAAGAAGAAGAAGAAGAATTAGGAGATAGAGAAAAAGAAGAGAAATAAGAAGAATTAGAGAGAAGAAGAAGAAGAAGAAGAAGAAGAAGAAGAATTAGGAAATAGAGAAGAAGAAGAAGAATTAGGAGATAAGAAGAAGAATTAGGAGAGAAGAAGAAGAAGAAGAAGAAGAAGAAGAAGAGAAGAAGAAGAAGAAGAAGAAGAAGAAAGGCAAAACATTAGGGAAGGAGATTATGAATTCATAGGTTTCAGATTAGGACAGTTGTTATAATCAGATGACCAAAGAAGATTGCCAAGAAATTAAATTGTGATAAAAAAAAAGAAGAAAGTTCCATTGTTTCCCCAAAGAGATTTTAGCCTCTTATGACAAAAAGCAAAAATGGTGCAATGTTTTTTTTTTTTTGTTTTTTTTTAAGTATGACCCTCAATTAATTACTGATTTTTTTTTTGTCTTTTTATTTATTCTCTTTATTTGGTATTTTTATATTTTAACTAATTCACTATTTTTTCCCCTCCTTTATCTGCTGTAAGAGTCCATACCAGTTGCTAATTAATAATGACGGGGAAGGTGAAGGAGGGAAAAGTAAGTTTAGGAGTGGTCAGGAAGAAACTGGTCAGGTCAGTAAAGGTCCGGGGTGGGTAAAGCTAGCCCGGCCCAGCCTGGCAATAAAGGGTTTTAAAAACAGAAGGAACTGTCTGCCTTTAACTCTGGTGTGAGCCACAAGTTTTTATTCTGCTTTGGCTCAAGAGTCATCCAACTTGTTTACAGGAATAGATTTAAGAAGTAGAAGATGAAGAAGAACAAGAAATGAAGGAGAATCAAGAAGAAGAACAAGAAGAAGAAAAAAGAAGTAGAGAGAGAGAGAAAAAGAGGGGGGTGAGAGAGGAAGAACATCGAAGTAAAGAAAGACAGAAAGAAAGTGTTGAGTTTGACCTTGTTTACAAAGACAGTCCGTTCACTCAGATAGCAGGTAACAAGAGAAAAAGAGAAAAATCTATATGACGGAAGGACTGTGAACAAGGGGTGGGTTTTTGGATCAATAGTGAATCGTGAAGGACAAAGCAGGCAGCCTGCTGGTCAGATAGCCTGCGGTGGACACTGGCCAAACTCCACACGCACATTAAATCAATGTTTGTATCACCTCTACTTTTGGTCAGTATGCACAGCTTAGAAATTAATAGCCACCAACTATTAGGTCAGTTTGCAAGGAGCTGATAAAAATTTAGAACCTGAATACATCTAATTCATAGGGACCAAAGATTTTGAGGTCTTGTACATAGGGGATTTTAAGTGGCGGGGAAAAAAGGAAGAGAGAAGCTTCTATGAACATAGTAGCCCTAATCAAGATATATATATATATATATATATATATGTATGTAAATTTAGAACCTGAATACATCTAATTCATAGGGACCAAAGATTTTGAGGTCTTGTACATAAGGGATTTTAAGTGGCGGGAAAAAAGGAAGAGAGAAGCTTCTATAAACATAGTAGCTTAAATCAACAGATATATAGAATAGTGAAAGAAAAAAATTACTCATTATAAATAACTAGTATACTTCCAATAAAAGATTATGAAATTATTTTCATATAGATCAATAAAACTAGGATCAGAGTGTAGTATCTGTGCGTTTGGCCGAGGATCAAAGTGTCACCCAGATTCTTCTGCCGAGTATCTGTGTGCTTGACCTAAGATAATAGTTTCACCTTGCATTCCTGTCTTGGATCAGAGTGTAGCACCTGTTTACTTGACCCGGGATTATAGACAAATTCTAGTACTTCTGCCTAGGATCAAACTGTAGTATCTGTGTGCTTGACCTAGGACTAAAGTCACATTCTAGCATTTCTACCTAAGATCAGTGTAGTATTTGTGTGCTCGGCTCAGAATTATAGTGTTGCATTCCCGCCTAAGATCAGAGTGTAGTATTTGTGTGCTTGGCCTAGGATTATTGTGTTGCATCCAGCACTCCTGCCTAAGATCAGAGTGTAGTATCTGTGTGCTCGGCCTAGGATTCCTGCCTATAATCATAGTGTAATATCTGTGTGCTTGGACAAGGATTACTGTCTTGCATTCCAGCACTCCTGTCTAGGATCAGAGTGTAGTATCTGAACCAGAAGAAACTCAAAGGTTATTTTAAAATTGAAGATATAAACTATGCAGATGAAAAGAGTTCTTATTTCAAACCGTATAAATTTAATGTGAAGAAAACCAAACATCTAAATAGAGGATTATTTTTTCATTAAAAGAACAAAGATAAGACTGAAAATAGAGGAATAGTAAGAGTCTTACATATTGAGATAAGCAGATTCTCTTCGTTTCATATTAGGCTACAAATGTAGAGTCCCCAATGAGGATCAAAAGCACTACAACAATAAGAACCTGCTAAGCTAGTGAGCTATGTATTAATGCATGGTAAAACATCATTAGATCTCCTCTCTCTCTCTCTCTCTCTCTCTCTCTCTCTCTCATATATATATATATATATATATATATAATGTGTGGACCATATAAGTATATGTATATACAGGGTGACCCCCCCCCCCCAAAAAAAAACAGAATTTTGGTTCTGGTAGTCTGTATTAGTAATAGTATATATACAAGGTGACCCCCCCAAAAAAAAACAAGAAAAACCAGAATATATATAAATATATTGTGCGGACTATACATACATACATACACACACACATATATATATATATATAATGTGTGGACCATATATGTATAGATATATATGTAATGTGTTTTACCAACCCTGGCTGGCAGTTGATTAGGACAGGGCATTACACATGCTATTTATTACACAGTGTGATGTGTGTGCGTGTATGTGAGTATAAGCAGACTGAAACATCTGTTTTCACATACATTATTGTACATATGTAATTAAATTTGTGTGTGGGGTGGCATGAAATGAATGTAATCTGACTGAAGCTCCTATCTGCATATAAATTATTACATGAGTCTGTGTGTGTGTGTGCACATACATATAAAAAAAATCTTTACCCTCAGGGTAGAATTTGACATGAGGTCAGAAGTATGGGGCATCCAGCGAGGATTGAACTTGCAATTTAGTTGTAACAGGCCTGTAAGACTAGCTTGCTAACCATTACATCAGGACAGGATATCTGTGTGTGTGTGTGTGTGTATATAGATATAATCAGATTGACGCATTCATCTACACAAATTATTATATGTGTGTTTGTATATAATCAGATTTGTGTGTATGTGTGTGTGTGTGTGTGATTAGATTCTGTGTACATATATGTGTGTGTGTGTGTGTGTGTGTGTGTGTATAATATAAATGTAATCAGAATGAAGCATCCATCTATACATAAATTATAGTGTGTGTGTGTGTATGTATAATCAGATGGGTCTACATATGTGTGTGTGTGTGTGTGTGTGTGTGTGTGTGTGTGTGTCTGTGTATACATGTGTGTGTGTGTGTGTCTGTGTATAATCAGATTGGTCTACACGTGTGTGTGTGTGTGTGTGTGTGCATATACTGAGTTGAAAAAAGCGTGAGTAATAGAGGCAGTTAAAGTAAGCAATAGATGATATCCAATTGAAATAAATCTACTTTTCATAAGAAGGAATTCAAAAGGAACAGAGAAGAAAAAAGAATGTACAGTTATTTCCCATATGTGCATTAATAGATAAATAACATGAATCTATCTACATTCTATCAATATACATATTATACATATATATATAAACATATACATATATATGTACATAAAATATGTATATGAGAGACATATACATATTTTTTATATATATATACATGTATATGTATATAAGATATGTATATGAGAGACATATACATATTTTATATATATATATATATATATATATATATATAGGTATGTATATGTATTTAAGAGATGTATATGTGTATGAGAGACATATAGATATTTTATATACATATATACATATATAGGTATGAATATGTATTTAAGAGATGTATATGTATATGAAAGACATATATATATATATATATTATATATATATATTATTATGTATGTATGTATGTATGTAGGTCTGCATATGTATATGTATATGAGAGACGGGAGAAAAGGAAGAGAGAGAGAGAGATAGGAGAGTTAAAGACAAAACAAAATAAAAGCCGTTCTCAATAGGAAAGAGATTAAAGAAATGGAAATGTTTCATTTATTGGGCTGCTATTAATTCTAATAATTTGGTGGCCAGACATAATCTGTAAAAAGGTGTTGATGTATTGAATGCTAAAGAAGAAAAAAAAAAGAAAAAGGAAAAAAAAAAGGAAAAAAAAAGAAGAAAAGATGAAGAATTCATAATAATGTGTAACTGCAGGAATGCAGTGTTCATTAGTAAAGAGCTGAAGAAGCAAAATGAATGGGTGGGAGAGGAGTGGGGGTGAGGGTGACGAAGAAGGAAAAATAGTAAGTGGTTGGTGAGGGGAAAAGGGGGTGATAAAAAAGAGGAAGGAAGAAAGAGAAAAAGTAGCTAATGAGAATTAGAGAAAGAGGCAGGAAGAGAGAGAAGAAGAAGAAGAAGAAGAAGAAGAAGAAGAAAAGAAGAAGAAGAAGAAAAAGAAAGAAGAAGAAGAAGAAGAAAAGAAAGAAAGAAGAAGAAGAAAAAGAAAGAAAGAAGAAGGTTAAAAACGAAAGGAAGAAGAAGAAGGTTAAAAACGAAAGGAAGAAGAAGAAGAAGAAGAAGAAGAAGAAGAAGAAGAAGAAGAAGGAATAAAAAAGAAAGAAGAAATAAAAATAAAAAAGAAGAAAAAAAAGAATAATGAAGAAGAAAGAAGGAATAAAAAAGAAAGAAGAAAAAGAAAAAGAAGAAAAATAGAAAAGAAGAAGAAAAAATAAAAAAAGAATAATGAAAAAGAAGAAAAAATAAAAAAGAAGAAAAAATAAAAAAGAATAATGAAGAAGAAGAAGAAGAGGGAAAGGAAATAAATTGAAAATTGAAGGGAAAAAAAAAGAAAAAAAAAGGATCAAGTTCTTGAATAATGACTTTAGAAAAGTTGTAAAAGGTGAAAAAAAGAAAGAAATTGAAGTGAATGAAAAGTAAAGAAAATAAAAAAGATTAATGAAAAAATAGAAAGAAAAAAGAAGGAAAAAATAATAAAAAAGAATAGAGTTGGTTGTTTGGGTTTTACGGCATCTCAACCCATTGGGTTATTTTATGCCAAAGACATTTTGTTTTATTCATACTTAATGGGTACTCAATTTTTTTAAAACTCATTTTTTCTATTTAACCCATAGATAGGAGTAGGATAGAGAAGGGGAGTAAGGAATAGTAGGATAGAGAGGGGAGGTAAAGAATAGGAAAGGAATAGAAAGAGAGAGAAGAGAGGGTAAATAATGATAGAAGGAGTGGGTGCCAAAGTCTTTAAACTTTTTGCCTACTTTAAACCACCTACAGAGGCAACTCTGTGATCCTATCGTAAGCTGCTGGCAGCAACTCTAGCACATGCAACTTGTTTACACTGAAAATTTAATAGAACGAGTTCTGAGGTGAATGGTTAGTGAACTTTGAAATATCCCACCATACGGGTAAATATACCAAAAAGATGTGGTACAACCACGGGGGGGCGGGGGGGGGGATTTGATAGGCAAAGAGTTAAACAAAGAAAAGAAAAAGGAAAATTTTAATAAGAAAAATAAGTTTAACTCTTAACATCCTGTTGAGAATTTTCAAAGTCCAGAGCCTAATTCCTCTAAGGATTTATCAATAAATGGCTAAAAATGGCCTTTTCATTTAAAGTTACCTGTTATTTCCCATAAATCAAAGACTGCTAAATATGTTTAATATTACATTTAAACAAGGGCTATTGTTTGGGGTGGATTAGGAAAACAAATTCCGGGTGGAATGAGGTGGTATAGGATGTTAAGAGTTAAATTTGAAATATTTGAATGGTTTTTGTCTGGAGAGTAATTTTGGCAAACAATCTGCTTGTCAGCCATTGATCAAATTAATATATTTAAAGGATGTCTTTTATTTTAAACAAATGGTAAAATAAATAATTGTAAATAATAGAGTTTTTTAAAGGATTTTACAAGTTTGTGCTCAAATATTGATGACTAAAATAAATTAGATATAGACCAAGATTGATAGATTTTAACATAGATCAATAGATAGATATAATAACAGATTGATATGTAGATATGAATAGATTTAGGTAGATAGATAGATAGGTATGAACAGATTTAGATAGGTAGATAGGTAGACAGATATGAACACATTGAGACAGATGGGTAGTAGATAGATAAACATGAGCAGATTGCAATTGATGGACAGATAGATATAAATGGAAGAGATAGATATACGAATAGATTAATATATATGGACAGTAGATAGACATAAATAAATGAGATGAACAGATTGTGATAGATAAAGGAAGAAAAAAGGTTTAAAAACAGGAAAAAGAATAGAGAAGAGAATAAAGTACAGGGCAAAATCAAAATTGGGAAAGTGCTGCTGACTTCTTGATGCGATGCTCTCCTATATAAGGGATGTAGCACTCTATGACGGCCTTTACATACAAAGCGATGTGTGTATTAAAACAGTTAAAATCCCCTTCGCATTCTATAGGTGATGATAGCCTGATGGTTAAGGTGTCTGACTGACACTGAACCGATTGGATTTCAATCCCGGCTGTAGGTAGCTTACAAATGTCTAGCCACACTGAAGAGACTTGATAAGTCGAAACACATGTCTGTGGATGACTATATATATATATTCATTAAAAGTTGCTTTCATTGTAGTAGCATTAGTAATTAATCCAAAAAGTGCCCAATATATTTCATAAAAATATAGAGCATTTCGTTCGGCTAGAAACCACAAGGTTCCTAGTTCGATACCGGCCCTTGCCAACTCAGTGTATGAGTAGCACAGGAATCTGTGCGGTAAAGTAAGGAGCTGATGGTAGGTGTGGCACTCCGCCTCAGACGCAAAACAATCTCCTTGGTCTAGCACTAGTGAAAAGGGGATAGACTCCCTTGCTAATTGGCTGATACCAACTTTAGGCCACCCCAATGACTTTACTTTTTTTTACTTTTTATAGTTGTAGAAAAAAGTTTTGAACTAAAAACCTTCTGGTTTCTAGTCGAACGCTCTACTGACTGAGCTAAACCGGCACCTTTTATATATATATATATATATATATATATATATATATATATATATCTACATATGCTGAAATAATCCCTAGATGGTTAAACTATCAGACATAAGGCTGCAAGGTCAATATTTCTAACCCAGCTGTTGACTCACTTCCAAGGGTTTAAACAGTTCAGCTTTGAGGAAGAACTTCAAAAGATTCTCTGCAATGGCCTGATGATAATGATTACAAACGCCATTCTTATCAATTATTATTAATGACAATAATAATTATCAACAATAATGTTGTGTTTAGGATACTTGACTACTGATTCTTCTGTTTTTTTTTCTTTTCTAAGGAAGTTGTTTTCAGAAAATCAAAGAGACAAATATTTTCTATGCAAGCCTTTTTCTTGCCAACAGTCGAACAACTCATTATTGTGCTGATCATAAGGATAAATTACACTTTTAACAGACAAAACTGCAGTCCTTTTTCTTTGGGGTTGGGCAGGTTGCAGGGGGGTATGTTTCTTTTTGCTACATCCCATTTCAATTTGAGAATTGGCAACACAGTTGACTATACACTTTGCTTATTCTTTTCATTTTAAAAGGTGAAAATTGTATGGGAAGTTTAGAATAACGAACCACAAACAAGATGAATGCATTTCTTCTTTTAAAGGTATTTGTACATTTGGCAAAGGTTTTTCATTTATTTTTCGATTCTTTATCCCTCGTTTCCTTTTTCCAATTTCTTTTTCCTTTTAGTTTCCGACAGTTTCCTCCTCCTCCTCATCTTCCTCATCTTCTTTCTCCCATTTGTCTTTCTTCCTTTTCTATTTTTCTTTTACCCCCAAACCACCACTAACAGTTTCCTTATTCTTTTCTTTCTTTCTTTCTTTTCTCTTTCTTCTTTTTTTGTTTTCCTCTCTAACAGTTTCCTTCTTTTTTTCTTTTCTCTTTCTTCTTTTTCTTTTACCTCTCTAACAGTTTCCTTCGTTTCTCATTCTTCTTTTTCCTTTCCTCTCTCCAATAGTTTCCTTCATTTTTTTCTTTCGTACCCCCCCCTCTCCCAACAGTTGTTTTTTTTCTCTGTCTTTCTTTTCTGCTTTTTCTTCTTCTTCCTCCTCTAATCTGTTTTTTCTCCTCCCCCCCAACAGTTTCCTACTTTTCTTTTTCATCTTTTTCCTCCCCACCTCCAATAGTTTCCTTTATATTCTGTCTCTTTTTACTCCCACCCACCAACAGTTTCCTTCTTTTCTCTTTCTTCCTCTTTTTCTTTTTGCCTCCCCTCTCCTAACAGTTTCTTCTTTTTCCTTTTCCCTTGCAAAGAAGTCACTTTCTTTTTTTTCTTCTCCTCACTCTACCTCCCCTCTGACCTACTCACTCCTCTGTTGTAAACAGAATCCCAATCTTTTGTTCTTTGTGGGCTTTCTTCTTCTTCTTCTTCTTCCCTTTGATAGGACCCACCCCTAACTCTGGCAAAAATCTTCTGTGTCTAATTGTAAAACCCCTTTGCATTGCAAAAAGACCTTCTTGCTCTGTGGGGGGTGCTGAGCTGTAAGCTTTTGTGCACCTACAAAACTAGATAACACTGCTGTTTGCAAAATGAGACACGCAACTTATAAAACGTCCCGACATTCATTGCTTTCTTTCTTTAGTCTTTGTGCACACTCTCCATCTTTTATTGTCATTAAAGAAAAATTTTGGAAGCTTCCCTTTTGAAGAGCATGGCGATGATCACTTTTAGAATTGTTAAACACCTGATATATAGAAAATAAAATAAAAAGGTCTAACTTTATTAAACAACTTCAAAAGTACTTGGGAAAAGAGTTGAGGGCCCGAATAGGGGGGTGGGAGAGATAGAGATAGAGAAGTGTGGAAAACAAACCTACATCAGAATTTTTAGTGTGGGTGGGGTTGGAGATTTATTGACTTTTGTTTTTGCAATCCTTTTATTTTTGATTGCCATGTTTGCTGAGACTCGCCTGCCCGATAGATGTGTGAAGACGACACCCACCCATCTCAGGGGAGATAATCCATCATGAATTATTAGACTAGCTATTCTTTACCTTCAACAAAAATCTATGATAAGTAAAAACAAAAAACAATTATACCTTCGGGATGATAAATGAAAAATTTGGTATAATAGACTGCGAAAAAAAAATTATTTAAAACATTTATTAAAAAAAAAAAAAAGATCATATGATTGACAAATCTTATTATAATGGAGATTCAGTGTCTGTCTGTAACCAAAACTATATCACTGCTTATGTCACAATACCCTCAAGAATTGCATAAGTTTTCAACTTCTAGTCAAAATCATTAAAACATATTATAAATATTATTTACTA
>CM042160.1:39748657-39758657 GCA_023376005.1 Doryteuthis pealeii | reverse complement strand
AAGATTGTCCAGCATACAGAATCTATAAAAAAAAAAGGAGAAAAAGATAAAAATTGTCATGCTTCTCTCCCCTTCGTCATGTGTAGACTTTGTTTTTAAAAAATAAAAATTCATTTCTGATGAAACTATCCTTATAGCAAAACACATCAATTTAATTTTCCGTACATAAAATCAAAAATATTTTACAGTCTATTGAAATAGTGATTTCTTCTTTTTTTATTTCTTTTATTTTTTTGTCATTTGACAGCAGTTATTAAGGTAATTTGATTTTATAAATTATTTCAACAATTTTCATTTTGAAATTATAGTGGTGAAAAAAATTTGAAAATTAAGAAAAAATTTTGAAATTATATATATTTTAGCAACTCCTCTTAATTTCTTAAGCAAAGTTTAAAAGGTTTGAATTCAGAGTTTTCTTCTTGTGGATCCGAGTTCAAATCCTCGACAGCCTTGGGAAAGGTATGGATCCATATATTCTCCCTCCAGCTATGGGTAAATAAATGGGCAGACTGGGCTCTTTAACCTTGGTTAGGCAACCAGTCTAGGAGAAGAAAATGTGAATTCAAACCTGTTAAACTGTGCTTAAGAAATGGACCTTGTGTCGCATCCAACTCGTGCGAAGGGGTTAGGTAAATACACACACATTCATAAAGTGTCTCCTTGCAGTTTAGCACTATAACTGTTAAGTAAGTAAAGTCGTCGGGGTGGTCTAAAGTTTGTATCAGCCAGACAGTGGGGGAGTCTATCTCCTTTTCACTAGCGCTAAACCAACTTACAGCACAGATCCCTGGCTATGTGTTCCTGCAATTCCTAGTCAAGTACTCTGCCCTTTCCTATTGACTTTTGACCCAGTGCAACTCTTCCCCAAGACATAACGGCCCTTTTGTAGTTATGATTTTAAGGGTTGGTATATATATATATATATATATATATATATATATATATATATATAGTATAGATAAAAGGATATGAAAACAACACAATATGCTGTTAAAGTGAAAACATTTTATAACATATTCATAGCTAATATTGACAATATTTCGATTTCATAAAAATCATCTTTAGAGCTTGTTTATAATCTGTACTATCAAGAGCGGAGACGAAAGTCATATATATATATATATATATATATATATATATATATATATATATATATAGACTATAATGCTAAATCTCTAAGTCTTTTGTTATTTCTTTACCTACATATTTGCTCTGTGACTCTAACATTAAGAGCACACATTGAGCTCTCAAAATGCGACAGTTTTTAAAAAAAATAAAACTCTTGTGTCGTAAGGAAGATTTCTTCTCTGGACTTTTGGATTATATATATATAAGTACAATGGTAAAAGAAAAATGATCAAATGATAATTGAAAATGGGGTAGGAATTGAAAAAACTTGTGATCTCAAGGGGAGGTATGTGATTTCAGAACCACATGCTAATAAAATTAGAGATGTGATGGCTACAGTTTGGTATTAGACAGATATGATTAATAAAGCATGGAAGAAGAACTAAAATATGATAAATTCCTGGGAGAGAGAGAGAGAGAGAGAGAGAGAGAGAGTGTGTGTGTGTGTGTGTGTGTGTGTGTGGTCGATCAAGATAAACAAAACTACAAGTTCCATAAAATATAAGCTAAAACGGCACCATTGACAACAGAGGACATTATTAAAGAGGGAATAAATCAGTGTCACTTGTAATTAAAAAGACAATGTAAGGTGTTGTGCCATCCTGTACTGCATCGGAGAGGAAACAAAGTCTTGAAAGGTGACCATTGGCACAGAGAACCAGGAGCTGGGGGGTGGGGGGTGAAAAATAATTGAAAAATGCCCCAGGGTGGGTCAGGTGGATTCATAAAGCATCACATCATCATCACCATCACCATCAAAAGCAAGTGATTAAATTGTACCAAATCTACAGCTGCTGCTGCTGCTGCTGCTGCTGTTACTGCTGCTGACGGCTCGGTGGGCCCAGCCAACCCTGACGCTATAGGATATTGCTTTAATATGAGACGGACATTGGCATTCATGTCGATAAAACGAATACAGAAGATAAAGGATGAACACCATCAAATTTAAACTTAATGCATCATGTGTTCACACAACGTTGACCACGAACAAAGTGTATTCCTGAGATTGGTACCTGGCACCGGACTCCTGACACTTCCCTGGCTTTTAGAGCACAAAAAGAGGTAACCACCCAGTGTGCCCTATTGCTCCGGATGTGCTGGACACGCAGTGAGTAATAACTGCTTTGCTCTTACACTGCAAAGAGATTTCCATTGTGAATATTATAAGTAAGAGTACGCAGAACTCTGTCATCTTTATTAGAGCAAAACACCAAATAAGTGGCCCAAAAAGGGGCAAAGAAATGCAGATGGTTTTCCAGAAATTAACTCCTATAATCATAACGGACAAATTTTTCGGACATCTAATATCATGGGTTTCTTTTTGATGCCAAAAAAAAAAAGAAAGAGAACTTTTAATTTTCAATCTCGTCACACACACATAAACACAATATCTATCTATCTATATATATATATATATTATAAAAGAAATGGATACAATAGAAACCTACTCGAGTTTCACCATTAGGATCTTCGGGGTTAAATCCACTGAATTAATCAAGGTACCAATTAATTGCAGCCGATTACACGTGTGTTCATTGAATAAGATGTTGCGTTAAGCCACCTTTTATCTATATAAATACATATCTATATATATCTATCTATCTATCTATCTATCTATATATATATATATATATATTTATTTATAGTTTACAATACATTTAAAAGTCCGTTTTACCAATGGTTATCGGAACATCACTTTTAGGTGATTGTTCCTCATCAGAAACGTTCACTTTTGAAAATCTGTGAACGTTTCTGATGAGGAACAATCACCTAAAGGTGATGTTCCGAAACCATTGGTAAAACGGACTTTTAAATGTATTGTAAACTATAAATAAATAAATCAGCTCTTACAGAAGTAATTGAGCACTTTATTATCACATCTCCAATACTAACAGAGAATTAACTATCTATCTATCTATCTATCTATCTATATATATATATATATATATATATATATATATAAAGTGTTGTTATGGGTCCAATGGGAGAAAATTAGATTTTCTATAAAAAAGAATATTCGCAAAAAGGATAATCTTTAAAAAAAAATTTTTTAAATTGTAAGATAATAAACTTTTTTTTTAGAATACATAATCTTTTTTGCGAACCTTCTTTTTTATAGAATATATATATATATATATATATATATGAAAAAAAATACAGTTTAGAAAAAATCAACAATATATATATGCATATATAAAAACTAATAATATATATATGTGTGTATGTGTGAGAGTGTGTGTTGGATATACCACAGTGTGATAATTTAATTATTACATTTGATGTGTTTACTTAAGAGCTATTGCAAAATAATTCAATATGTAAAAAGTATAATAATCTTGATTTCACTCTCACTCAATTTTTTTTTTCATTCTTTCATCTTTTCATTATGTTCAATTGAAAAAGATTAACATTATCGCTTCCAAGCGCTCACCCCCTTCTCTATCTTTTCCCTACTCTCTTTCTTTCTTTCTTTCTTATTATATTTTTTCTGTGTATGTTGTACGTTTATATTTACACTTTTGTTGTAAATGGTTTTAACAATATGTTAGCATTGTAGGAGTTGCTTGGTGTTTAATAGCATATCAACCTTTGTGGGTTATTTAATGCCAGACCTTATTTTTATGCATATGATTTGTTTGACAACCTATTTTATAGTAAACTTCTATTTGGTTGGAAATAGCAGTTTTAACCTTAAATTGACCTAAGGAAACATCTAGTGACCCCAGGAAGTCAGTGCCAATCCCACATTCATCTTCAAGTCAAGTTACCCTTATAGATTCATTTTTCCGACCCTAGGGTCCAACCATTTGGCCGCCTGTAAGATGCATAAAGCCAACCAAGCAATTGCTGGCTTTATTAGTTATATATACATAATTCAATTAGGTATCCATATTAATTTACAAACATATATATGCATATTATTTCTGTTGCTTTTTATTGCTACTGTCAGGCCGTCATTGTATGATCATTAGTATTTTAGAAAATAATGATTATTTGATTGTTATAAATCATAGGAATCTATGAGATGTACCAAAGATGGACAGAATAAAGAAAGAGAACGAGAGACAGATGTTAGTTCAACAATGGAAAATTGTTTCAAAGAAATAACCGATATGTTTAAACTAGTTAGAAAGAAAGACTGGTTATTTCCTAGTTGAGTAACATGATATTACAGATAAAACAGAACCCAAAATTACCTATTTATTTTCCCATTAAACTAACCCTAAACCCCAACCCTAACCCCTAACCCTAACACCCCTCCTAGTTGAGTAACATGATATTACTCGGTGACCCAGAAAAAACAGAACCCACAAATTTTGTAATAAAACTTAATTTTAACTAGAGGATGGTTAGGGTTGGGGTTTAGGGTTAGTTTAATGGGAAAATAAATAAATAATTTGGGTTCTGTTTTTTTCTGGGTCACCCTGTAATATCATGTTACTCAACTAGGAAATAACTGAAAAACCAATACATTTTCAACCTCCAGAAGACACTTGGCCAAATTCTATACATCAGCTTTTCTTCTTCTCTTGTATATTCATATATATATATATATATATATGTGTTTAATTGGAGTCGTACCTAATTTTGAAAATTAATTAATTAATAATGAATTAGGCGGGAATACCTATTAAATGTATAGCTAAACAAATCGAGAAAAATCAATCTCTGTATGTACATTTCGGCCTATTAGGCCTCATCAGCAGAGCTATAGATCGGAAGACCGCCCTGTGCGTGATTTGAAACCGGACCGTCAAGCTGACAGGCCGATCCCATAACCCCAACACCAAACGAACTTCTTAGATTTTATGATTTGTTTAGAGTGGGTTAACATTCCTCTTCTAGTGACTTTTATTACACGACGGTATGGTAAGTTGTAAACAAGGTTTGTTTAGAATGGCTTTTTGCCGATAATTTTTTTTGGAGAATAAGTGTTTAATTGGAGTCATGTTAACCTACTCTAAACAAATCATAAAATCTAAGAAGTTCGTTTGGTGTTGGGGTTATGGGATCGGCCTGTCAGCTTGACGGTCCGGTTTCAAATCACGCACAGGGCGGTCTTCCGATCTATAGCTCTGCTGATGAGGCCTAATAGGCCGAAATGTACATACAGAGATTGATTTTTCTCGATTTGTTTAGCTATACATTTAATAGGTATTCCCGCCTAATTCATTATTAATTAATTAATTTTCAATTAGGTACGACTCCAATTAAACACTTATTCTCCAAAAAAAATTATCGGCAAAAAGCCATTCTAAACAAACCTTGTTTACAACTTACCATACCGTCGTGTAATAAAAGTCACTAGAAGAGGAATGTTAACCTACTCTAAACAAATCATAAAATCTAAGAAGTTCGTTTGGTGTTGGGGTTATGGGATCGGCCTGTCAGCTTGACGGTCCGGTTTCAATCACGCACAGGGCGGTCTTCCGATCTATAGCTCTGCTGATGAGGCCTAATAGGCCGAAATGTACATACAGAGATTGATTTTTCTCGATTTGTTTAGCTATACATTTAATAGGTATTCCCGCCTAATTCATTATTAATTAATTAATTTTCAAAATTAGGTACGACTCAATTAAACACTTATTCTCCAAAAAAATTATCGGCAAAAAGCCATTCTAAACAAACCTTGTATATATATATATATATATATATATATATATATATATAAGTAAGTAAAGTCACGGGCGGCCTAAAGTCGGTATCAACCAGTCAGCGAGGGAGTCTATCCCTTTTCAATAGCGCTAGACCAAGGAGATTGTTTTAGCATCTGAGGTGGAGTTACCATCAGCTCCTTACTTTACCACACAGATCCCTGTGCTACTCATACGCTGAGTTGGCGAGGACCGGTATCGAACTAGGAACCTTGGGGTCTCTAGCCGAACGCTCTACCGACTGAGCTAACCCGGCCCCTAACCTTAATTTCTAATTGTAGTTCAATAAGTCTTTATTTTGGTTTGGTTTCTTTTGATGGCATATCAACCTTCATTATTTTTATCATTATTATTATTAAGGTTATTTAATGCCAAAGCCATCCTTTGTAGAGAACAGTAATGGTACTATTTATCCCATAGCTGGGGGATGAGGGTGTTTATACCTTTCCTGAGAGTATTAGTTTAAAATTGAATGTAATACCACAAGTTGAGTTCAAACATCACTTACTACAATGCTACAGTCCGGCATGTTAGTTATTACACCATGGCAATTGCCCCAATCTTTATTTTGCACAACAGATATTTATTTTTCAATATAATAAAAAAAGTTACACCAATTGCATTTATTTTACAACACTTTTTTTATTTTTTATTTCAGGGACTATTTTGTCATTTGTTCATTATCACCTCTGCTAATTTAAAGTCCTTTTTGTTGTTCAAACATTCATTCAATCAGATGTCCATCACTCAGCTGTCTGTCTGTCTGTCTAGTCAACCATGACTGTCTCACCATACAAGTTCATAAAAAAAAAAGAAACTTTAAAATAATGAAATAATAGAGAACTCTTAAAGTAAGAAAAATAATAGGTTCTAATTAGGAAGCCACAATATATATATATATATATATATATATATATATATATATATGAGCGGGTTAGCTCAGTCGGTAGAGCGTTCGGCTAGAAAAAGGCTTAAAAATCGTCCATTTAGCAGTTATAGATCTATTTCTGCCCACAGGTACCTATGTCTACCTATAAGTAGTCTTTACCATATATATATATATATATATATATATATATATATATATATATGGTAAATCGGCCATTTAGCAGTTATAGATCTATTTCTGCCCACAGGTATCTATGTATACCTATGAGTGGTCTTTACCATATATATATATATATATATATATATATATATATATATATATATACACACACACACACACACACACATATATATATATATATATATATATATATATATATATAAAACTACATGCTTATCTTACGTTGAAAAGTAAAACTAACAAGAAAATAATTCAATAGGAATTGAATCATAGATATAAATACAAACAAATTCTCTTTTTATTTTATTTTTTGTCCTTTCTTCCCCAGTTTTTTGTTTGTTTGTTTGTTTGTTTATTTGGGTTTTTTTTTCCTCTTGATATTCAATTTTCATTTCCTTCTCTTGCTTTTCAATCAAATAAATTCTAAATGGCTCACCTTGAAACTGGGGTGTGAAAAGTTGGTAGTGGGTGGGGATTGGGTAGGGGAGTGGAGGAAAATAAGGAAGCTCTCCTTCATGATAATCACCTTTGTTTAGTGAGAGGGTGAGGAGAGAGAGAGAAAGATAGAGAGAGAGAGAGGGGTGCATATTGCAAAGAAAGCAGCAAGCCTCTACCCCTCTACCCACCATCTAGCAGACCCCCCTCTCTCTCCTCCCCTCTCTCTCTCTCTCTCTACTGAAATGTCCTGCAGATGTGGAGTTTTAATAGCAGGGTTGTATCAACAACCCCCTTGCACACACAAGTGCTCCCACACTACCCTACACAGATAGGGGGGTTCGGCGAGACCCATGAATTCAATTCGCACAATGTAACCAAGAATGTTGACGGCCACCGCCTACAGCGACTGACTTCAACATCTTGTTATAAATTCATTCCCAAATGATGGAAC
Organism: Doryteuthis pealeii; assembly: GCA_023376005.1. Taxonomy (NCBI): domain Eukaryota; kingdom Metazoa; phylum Mollusca; class Cephalopoda; order Myopsida; family Loliginidae; genus Doryteuthis; species Doryteuthis pealeii. Next base: position 39,750,913 of record CM042160.1, on the reverse strand, counting down.
AACAACAAAAGAATGAGCAACTGGAAAAAAAAAAAAAGATAAAAAAATTATCGCCCCCCCCCACGCGTAATCATCACCATCATCATCAAAAGCAGCGTCTGATGAATATTGTTAAGAACTTCTCTGTAACAAGAGCAACAATTTTTAAATATCGTAAGGAACTTCTTAAAAGAAAAACTGGGGGAAGGACCATAAGTGAAGGGAAATGGGCTAAACTTGCAAATTCCAGGGATGACCCAGAAAAAACAGAACCCACAAATTTTGTAATAAAACTGTTAATTTTAACTAGGGTGGGTAGGGTTTAGGGTTGGGGTTAGTTGAATGGGAAAATAAATAATTTGGGTTCTGTTTTTTCTGGGTCACTATATATACAGGGTGAACCAGAAAACACAACAGAACCCACAAATTTTGTAATAAAACTATTAATTTTAACTAGGGGGGTTGGGGTTTAGGGTTAGTTTAATGGGAAAATAAATAAATAATTTGGGTTCTGTTTTTTCTGGGTCACCCTGTAATATGTTTTAATTTTCCGACCGATTTGCAAGTTCAGCCAGGAAATGTATACTTCAATCAACGATAACATATTTTCAAAGAATTGATAAGTTAAATAAAGAAAGCAAAAAAAAAAAAAAATTGAAAAAAATATAAAAAAAAAAAAATGATGAATGGGAAAAACCTTGTTGACCTACAAATGTAAATGAAGCTGAAATATTTAGTTCAGTCGATAGAGCATCCGCCAAGGAATTGCAAGGTTCCAGGTTCAATTCCAGTCCTCAGCAACACAGCACATGAATAGCACAGTTTGGATAATCTGATCTGTGCAGTAAAGAATCTGGGAACTGATCATAGGTGTTTCACTCCATCTCAGTCAAATGACCACCTGATTTGGTGCTAATGAAAAGGGGATGGACCCATCACTATACGGCTAATAATGACAATAGACCTCTCCACTGACTTTACTTACTTACTTACTGTTACCACTACTCTTCTATGAGGATGGCTTTGGCATTGAATAACCCATGAAGGTTGAGATGCCATTAAACAAAGAAACTAAACCATCTATTTACCTTATTCATGTTCGGGAAGTTAGAAAATTATTCTTTTAATAGAAACTTTATACAAAAATTGAAGTTACAGTCAAGTCATGCTGAAGGCACTGGTTCCTGCTAGATCAACAAAGTTAAACAGCTAGAAGATCTAGTATAAAGAGTCTGGAAGAACTTGGACAAAATGTTTGAAAAATCTAATATGAAAAAATCTGGAAGAACTAGGACGAAAAGTCTGGGAGAACAAGTACAAAAGGTCTGGAAGATCTAGTACAGAAACTGGAAGAACTAGAACAAAAACTCTGGAATATCTAGTACAATGAGTCTGGAAGAACTAAAACAAAAAATCCAGATGATCTAGAACAAAAAATCTGGAAGATCTAGTACAAAGAGCCTGGAAGAACTAGAACAAAAAATCTGGAAGATCTAGTACAAAGAGTCTGGAAAAACTAGAACAAAATATCTGGATGATCTAGAACAAAAAATCTGGAAGATCTAGTACAGAAACTGGAAGAACTAGAACAAAAACTCTGGAATATCTAGTACAAAGAGTCTGGAAGAACTAAACAAAAAAAATCAGATGATCTAGAACAAAAAATCTAGAAGATCTAGTACAAAGAGCCTGGAAAACTAGAACAAAAAATCCAGGATGATCTAGAACAAAAAATCTGGAAGATCTAGTACAAAGAGCCTGGAAGAACTAGAACAAAAAAATCTGGAAGATCTAGTACAAAGAGTCTGGAAAAACTAGAACAAAATATCTGGATGATCTAGAACAAAAAATCTGGAAGATCTAGTACAGAAACTGGAAGAACTAGAACAAAAACTCTGGAATATCTAGTACAAAGAGTCTGGAAGAACTAAAACAAAAAATCCAGATGATCTAGAACAAAAAATCTAGAAGATCTAGTACAAAGAGCCTGGAAGAACTAGATCAAAAAGTATGAAGAACTAGTACAAAATGTTTGAAAAAAAAAACTGATATAAAAAATCTGGAAGAACTAGTACAGAAAGTCAAGGTGAATAAAGATAAAATAGAAAAATTAAATGCCCGAGTTTTACAAAAATAAATATTGGCTATGAAAATAGGTTCCCTGTGGGCTATAGATAAGTAGGTTGAAAATCACACTTGAACCACAGGGTTGCATGTTTGAGGCTTCTCTTCCAATTTTAACATCAGACTTTGAATTCCTCAGTTTTAGAAATGTTA
>CM042160.1:39728657-39736157 GCA_023376005.1 Doryteuthis pealeii | reverse complement strand
TTCAAATATATTTTCCTCTTTTTGTCTGAATTTCTATTTGGAATAAATATCATTACTATACACAGACGCCTAGTGTTGTTCTGATAGTTATTATAGTCACAAAAATGTTATGACAATAATAACAAGTAGGATGATGAGTTAACAGTCAGAGTTAACAGTCCTTTTGAGTAAAACATTGACTGGTCACATGAGCATAAGTTAGAAAAATATGAAAATCTTTGAGAACAATGTGTCAGGAATGGTTGGATTACAAATGTATTTTCTATCAAGGTCGGATGCCAAGATTTCATTACCAACTCAACACCCACATTCTTAACTAATCTTGGACTTTCTCCATCAGACAAGAGGAAGTACATAAAAAAAAGATCCAAGATAAGGCTCTAACTGCATCAGCATGGATATGGCAATCCCACTTAGTGATGACAACAAACCAACAAAGTCTGGTGGTATTGTGAGAGACTACTGGGGCGCACTGGGTTTGTGGTAATGATCCTTCGGCCCAATCCAACATAGTCTGGTGGTATTTTGAGATACTGCTGGGGTACTCTTGGTTAGTAGTAATGATGTTTTGGCCCCAAAACCATGTCTGAGCCCAGAATCCCCATCTGATGAAGGCTTTGTTAGAAGCAATGCTGCTGTGCAAACAGCAATCATTGTATAAACTTATTAGTCTAAGTATGATACTAACTATAAGTTTCATATATCTTCTATAGAATAAAAGACACAATCATGTTTTTGTTTTTGTTTTACTATGAATAGGTCTTCACATAGTGCTGAATTCTATTATGCTTTATAGAGCCTTAACATTTGAATGGGAATTTTAGTTATATATAGCCTACAACTATTTCTAACTAAAGTTTATGTAACAAAATAACTTGTTTGGCTTATTTGTTATCTATTTTAAGTTTCATATGTCTTCTATAGAATAAAAGATACAATCATGTTTTTATTTCTCTGAATTTTTGAGATGAGGCTTGATAATTAGTATTATTTGGATTATTCAGACTATTGACCTCATTTTTATTTACACAACATTTCATCCAACAAGAAATACCTGAAGAAGGCTGGAGGGCACATCGGCCGAAATGTTGTGTAGATAACAATAAGGATGAGGACAATAGTCCGAATAATCCTAATAATACAAATCATGTTTTTGTTTTTGTTTACTATGAATAGGTCTTCACATAGTGCTATTATGCTTTATAGAGCCTTAACATTTGAATGGGAATTTTAGTTATATATAGCCTACAACCGTTTCTCAACTAAAGTTTATGTAACAAAATAACTTGTTTGGTTTACTTTGGTATTTATTTTCTTCGGTAATCTTTAGAGAGAGAGAGAGAGAGAGAGAGAGAGAGAGAGAGAGAAGGGAACAAATTCCACCAAATTTCTTAAACCATTTCTCATCAATTTCAATGTTAGATCATCCATCTGACAACCACCAATCCCACCAAGGGGTCTTTAAAAAAAAAAAAAAAAAAAAAAAAAAAAAAAAAAAAAAAAGAAAAAAAAAAAAAAAAACTCCTCAAAAATGGCTTTGCGCATCTGCTTTCCCTAGTTGTTTTTTTTTTTTTTTTTTTTTTTTTCTTAGTTTCTAGGAAAAAAAAAAATTCTTGTGGAAAGCTTACTCTAGAATCAACTCCTCATCCATATTTAATTCTAATAAAAGTTCTTTTGATAAGAAAAGAGGGGGAAAAATGTTATTGCTCCAAGAGATTGGTTTCCATGGGAAGATATTTTGTATTTTTGTTGTTGTTGCTGCTGTCAGGGGGTAATAGAGGAGGTTGAAAGTGGCTATGCCACTGCAAAAATACCCCTTTCCAAATTTAGTCATTCATAGTCTCATCATTAATTCTTTCATGTAGAAATTCTATCCTTTTATTTTCTTCTTCACTTCCCAAATTCAAAAATAAACTTTAAAATATTATCCAAATGAGAATGAGTGTTCATCTATCTGATTATGACATAGTAAGACCAAAGATTGTTATATAAACAAGAGAGTCATAATTGGTTTGACTAATATTCAAAACTGAATTACTTCTATTATTCTACAAGTGTTCTTATTCATACTGTTTTATCTCTAAGCTTTTGCCATCTTGTTCTTTGCCTTTCTCTTTGTAATAAGTAATTGAGAATTACCTCCCCTATTTTATGATTACCTCCCCTTTTGGAGAACTCTTTAGTGAATACCAGACTATATAAACTCTCAATAAATGTACCAATTATTCTAAGTAGAATAAAACTTTCCAAAGTCTATCGGTGTTATCGTTTGTCATTATCCTCTTATAGCAGTAAGTCATCCGGGTGGCCTAAAAAAGTCTATCCCCTTTTCGATAGAACCAAGGAGATTGTTTTAGCATCTGAGGTGGAGCGCCACACCTACCATCAGTTCCTCACTTTACCGCACAGATCCATGTGCTACTCATGTGCATGGACCGATATTGAACCCAGAACCTTGTGGTTCCTAGTGGGATACTCTACTGACTGAACTAAACTGAAGTAGGCCTATTATTGGTATCAGCCCAACAGTGAGGGAGTCTATTTCCTTTTCACTAGTGCTAGACTAGGGAGATTGTTTAACCTTGCTTAGGCATCCAGTCTAGGAGAAGGAAAACTTTGAATTCAAACCTAATAAACTGCTTAATAAATTGACCCTGTCCTACTTGTACAGAGGGATTGGTATATATATATATATATATATATATATATGTATAAAATAAAAGGAAATTAATCCGACAGTGTGAATTTGATATACTGAAAAAAACAAATGATGTTTACAAATGCTTGGGATCGTCAGGAGAGAATGTGCACCGTTTTGGGGCCTTCCTCTCAACGGTTTTAACTGCACATCCCCCCTCACTGTTATATATATATATATATATATATATATATAAAAACCAAAGATACCAGGATTTTATTATTTTTTGTGAAATAATATATTACAAAAATGAATGTTAGATATTATTCATTGTGGTACAAAGCCAGAAGTATGGTGCACCCAGTGAGAATCAAACTCACTAACAGCAGTTGTAATCCAGTTTGCTAACCATTACACTGTGTGAGGTGAACATTAGCAACCTTGGCTAAAATTTGAACTTGACTCGCAGGCTCTAAACCACTATACCAACCCACAACTCCTTCAGAATTTCTAATTGTATTTTAAATAAACACAGATGACACCCAGAGAATATTTTAACTTATGGCAGGAAGGCGTTTTTTTCTTTGGGGACTGTTTAAAATATCTTGCCAAAATCTCAGAAGATGGTAAGTTTTTATTGTTTAAAATCTCACAACGAAAACAATAAAAAAAAGAAAAAAAAAAGAAAGGAGCAAAAATGAAATGTGTTTTCATTTTAAATAAATACACAACTCATGAACTCTTATGATAATCCAATTTACAAATGAAAAGAAACCTATAAAAGGTAAACTGAATGGAGGTAGGGTGATGCTAAGGACGGAACTTGAAGAGATTTTAAACTTTTGGATGGAGAATGCAATGCCTCTGATACTCAGAGAAGTGTGTGAGGAAACATCTAATTTATCCCACAGAGATCAAGAGAGTTTCCTCTTCACAAAAGGATGCTGCCACCATTTCCTTCAGTCCCTACTTAGCCACGTCTCCAGAGATTCAGATTTGTATAAATAAAGTAATACTTAAATTACATATGTTTAAAAAGTGTTTCTTTATTTTTTTTTTTTTTTTTGTATCTTATTGTATTTTCTTTGGGTTTTTTTTGTTTTGTTTTTCTTAAAGGGTTTTTGTTGTTGTTGTTGTTTTGTTGTGCTTTTTTTTATAATCAACAAAGATGTTAATGAGATTTACAGACAGACTGAAAAATTTGCAGGGAGATATAAAAAAAAATAGAAATAAATAGATAAATAAAAATGAAAAAATAAATGTAAATAAAATGACAAAGAAGGGAATATTTGGTTATTATAAAAGAACCAAAACATTCTACTTACCTTTTTATTTTTGTCACTGTTAACAATAACAACAATATATATTATATATATATATATATATATATATATATATATATATATATATATATATATATATATATACACACACATATACATACATATATATATACATATATAATACACATATATATATATATATATATATATATATATTATATATGTACATAAGCTAATAGAAAAAGTAAGATAAAAATAAAAAATGGACAAAAAAAAAATTTTCTCAACAAGCAGAAGTGAAAAAGGCAGGAAGCAAATTAAGTTTGCTGAGTGAAAATTCCAAAAAACATCTGTTCTACTAACAACAGTATGCAAGATATTTAAAGAGTTAGAATTAGTTTTAATCATAATCAAAGTGATGATGGGCCACTCATTTTGATGACCAGGGAATTTGTTTTTGCTCAAGTGGAGTGCCACACCTACCGACAGCTCCCATCTCTTGTAGGGACTAGGGAAAATTTTCCCCTTTTAATATTTAAAGAGTTAGAATTAGTTTTAGTCATAATTAAAGTGATGATCGGCCACTCATCTTGATGTAAGGGTTAGCAAGCAAATCAATCAGAACTGAATAGTGAGTTTGATTCTCACTGGGTGTCCCTTAGTAGTAAAGTAGTATGCTGAGTGGCTTATTATTAGTATCAGTTGAACAGTGAAGGAATCTATCTTTTTGCTAGCATTAAACCAGAGAATTTGTTTTTGCTGAGGTGGACCGCTGCACCTACTGATAGCTCCCAGCTCTGATAGGGGGCTGGGAGAAATTGTCCCTTTACCCACTTATAAATCAGGCCCTGCCCTAAGACTTGGACTTGCCTATCATGTAGGGGCTCACTGATAATTACACAGCCTCAGACCTTTAGAGCAAAGAGGAAAAAATCTATTAATAATTTGAATGATAATAATCTGTTAAACTATCTGATGGTGAGGTTCCAGTTCTGGAGGTCTGGGGAATGTGGAGCACCTCTTCATCACCATTGCTCCCAGGTCCACTCTGACCCGGAGTGGTAGTACCTGTTAAGGTCCATCTATAGGTTAAATAGAAAATTTGTTTACAAAAAAAAAATTGCATTCCAAACTATCGCTATGAATCTTTCAAAACTTTGCCGGCATTAAATGACCCAACATAGTTGATATGCCATAAACAAACAAACAAAAAAATAATTTACTAAAATTAAACTTGAATAAATCATTCTTTTTAAATTGATTATAAAGTACTAATTGTATTTCACAATTTCATTTAAAAACAAAAAGAAAAGAAAAAAAAAAGAAGTTTAAAGTTTAAATATTAGTGTTCTCTTCATATAAATTTGAATGTATATCACTTATGACACTAATTAAAGAGAAAAAGAAAAATCATCTTTTTTATTAAATTAATAAGACACAAATGTTAATACGCTGAAAGCCAACACCTCATCTTTGATAAAACAAAACATGGAAAAGAAAAAAGAAAGAAATCGTAAAAGTACTGAATTTCAGAAATATGAAAATAACGTTTGAAAGACTCTAAACCTAATAAACAGGAAAATTACGAAACCGTTAACTGAAGAGCGCGAGTGAGCCTCAAATTTAACAACAAAAATTCAAAAGTAAAAGCAAACATGAAAATTAATTATTTAGGAATTTCTCTAAGTTTGTTATCTTTTCTGACCCCAGGATCAACAAAGAAAGAAATGTTTTGTTTTGAGAAGTTAAAAGACATATATATATATATATATATATATATATCTTCAAAATATCTACGAACAACAACATCAATGATGATGGGTTTTTCTAATAATTTCCAAACATTCAATTTTATTGAATCACAAATAAATACCTAATTTAGTTAAGAATGGATGTTTTTAAAGGCAGAAAATCATTATCTTTTCAATTTAATGATTGTTTGATACTTTCTAACTTGTCTCGTTTCTTATTTCAAAATTCAACAAATTGCCTTCAAATTTTCCTTCTTTTTGTTTTTTTTTGTAGAAATATAATTCTTCCTTTCAAAATACCAAATCACAAATTTTTTTTTAATGAATAAACTAGAAGCGGCTACCCGGGGTTGAAGAGGTAGGGCAAAAAAGTTAGTCTCACAGATTCATTATTACTAATTCGGAGATTTACAAATGCTGGACATTTTCTTAGAAGGATTTTCAATGCTATTTCTATGTATGAATCTCCTTGACTGAATTGAATGAACCTCACATAAAAAGTTCTAGGCAGCTAGTGGGATCTAAAACATAGAATTTATAGCAATTTTTGTAAATATCCCATAAATGGGCTGCTTGTGCCTATTGGGGGTAAATTCGTTACATAGACCAAGCAAGAGCAGGGCAGCTGAATGACAAAGGTTGCACGTTGGACACTGGGGTTTAAATGTTAATATTAACTCACTCTAATAGAAAAATTTAAAATCAACAATATCTACTTTCAATATTTATTGGCCAGGTCACATTTCAAATCAGTTTGAAATAATTAGTGAAGTCTATAGGAGATTGGTTGTTTTGAATGAGGGGAATTTTAATTAAAATATCTATTGACTTACTGATCAAGTGCAATAGGTTAACTTAAAAGAAAAGTACAGGATTAATTCTGGGGAAATATATCATCTATCTACATAATGAACAGTGTAACCTTTTCCGATTCTTTCTTTGCTTTTCTGCCTATCATTTCAGCTAGGATCAGAGTGTAGTATCTGTGAGCTTCTGTTTTTGAACTCATACTGATAATTATCAACATAATAAATAGTGTGACTTTTTCTGCTTGTTTTTTTTGTTTTTTTTTTTCTTTTCTGCCTATCATTTCAGCTAAGATCAGAGTGTAGTATCTGTGAGCTTCTGTTTTTGCACTCATGCTGATAATTATCAACATAATAAATAGTGTGACTTTTTCTGTTTTTTTTTTTCTGCCTATCATTTCTGCTAGGATCAGAGTGTAGTATCTGTGAGCTTCTGTTTTTGCACTCATGCTGATAGTTAACAACATAATAGATAGTGTGACTTTTCTGTGTTTTTTTTTTTTTTTTTTTTTTTTTTGCTCATAGGCCTGTAATTTCTCCTAGGATCAAAGTGTAGTACCTGTGTGTCAGTGGGCAGTGTTTCAATGAATAGTGTGACTTTTTCTTTTTGTTTCTTTGCTTGTCTGCCTGTAATTTCTGCTAGGATCAGAGTGTAGTATCTGTGTGGTTCTATTTTTGCACTCACCCTCATATTTATCAACATAATGAATAGTGTGACTTTTTCTGTTTTTTTTTTTTGCCTACCAGTCTTTTCTGCTAGGATCAGAGTGTAGTATCTGTGCCTCAATGGGCACTATTTCTGCACTCACCCTGATGGCTATCGACATAATGAATAGTGGGAACTTTTCTGGTAGAGCATAGTTACTCTAATTTGAGTAAGAATAAGTATCAAATCAAGCGTAAGAAATTTTTTATGGGTATTATGCTAAAAAAAAATTGAAATTGTAGTTGGTGCACTTGGAACGGTCCCAAAAAGCTTGAAAAAAAAGACTAGAGGATCTGGAAATAAGAGGAAGAATTGA
>CM042160.1:39696157-39726157 GCA_023376005.1 Doryteuthis pealeii | reverse complement strand
CTCTCCTTTTTCTTCTTCTTTTGACTGCTCCCATTTCTTCTAACTTCTTTTAAGAAGATTTATCCGATGATTGCCACGATAAATGACATTTTGGAATGTGAGTGATGTGTTTTCCTGCATCCGCAAATTTAATCTACACAATGCCAGTAATCCCTATTGAATCTGTTTTTCTTGTGATGGGATTAACAACAAGACCAAAGTGCACAAAATGGCTTTTTTCTTTGCTGGGTGAAGTCCATTTCTAGATAATCACTAATGTCGATGACTTCTTGGTCCCAAGATTTATACAAATTTACTAAGGTTCGCCACCGTTGAAATAAAAGTTCACAGGTGTGAAGAAGTGTAAAATGGAATTAATGATCAGAGTTCAAATTCAAAATAGATCCTCCGGGTTTGCTAAAATTAGAACATCCTGCAATGTATCTTATATATTACTTAGAAACAAAGGTTTACATAATATATGGTGTGGTTAATTTGCATACTGGTTTTAGAAAAACGGGTTTAATAAATAATCACTTAGTATTATTGATCTCTAAATATCATTGTTTTTATTCTCCAACATATTAAAAATCAATCCTATGAATGATTTTATATAGAAACCAATTAAAATATAATTAGAATAATGTGTAATCTTTTTATGCGTTCTTATTTAATTTCATTAGTCTTTCTAATTTAATATATTTCATTACATTAAAATTCAAATACTTACACCCGGAGGGCGCATATTCTTGTTAGTAAAGAATACATATGGATATTCGTATTTTATGTGGATGTTGATTGTGAGTTAAACCCCTGCCTCATTATTAATCGCTAGTTTGGAGTTAAAATATTTGGTTAAATCCTACTAAACGGACATAATTTCCACCATCGTATGTCACCTCGCAAAAAAAAAAAAAATTAAAAATTCTAAAAATCAAGGAATTAACAGAATTTAATGAAATTTTCAGTGTTGATATATTAATGAATAAACAATTTAATGCACCAGTTATTTTATTTGAATACTCTTACATTTTTTTTAGGTCAGTTAACTTTGAACCACATATCTTTGAGATGTAACACAGATTCACAAACATACGTGGTTCAAAGTTAATTGACCTGAAAAAATGTAAAAGTTTTTAAATAAAATAATTGGTGCATTATATCTTTTATTCATCAATGTATCAGCACTGAAAATTTCATTAAATTTGGTTAATTCCTTAATTTTTAGTATTTTTTTTTTCTTTCGGCAGGGTGACATACGATGGTGGAATTTATGTCCATTAAGTAGGATTTAACCGAATATTTTCAATACAGTTTGTCAAAAAGATGATTGCATCATTGATTCTTAAATACTCTGTATATAAGTAGTGGATATATTCTCAGTATAAATAATGGGGAGGAGGAAAAATAAATTAATAAAAGTCTTTAAAATTGATTACAAGAAAATAAAACAGATGATTATTGACTTCATTCATTTATTTTATTTTATTTTTTAAAAATTTTGGCTGGGAACCGTGGTCCAACAGGTAGGGATATAGTTTGGATATTAGCCAAGGACATGTCAGCTTTGACACTTCAATATTTCCAGCTCTCCATCTTCGTTCTTGTAAAACCAGCGCCTCAATTAACCGTTTGGAAAGATCTTGAACTAGTCTAGCCATAATTCTTTAAAATGGGTTAATGTTTTCGGCATTGAGTCAATTCTTGGTGGGAATTGTTTTTAGGAGATAAGGGGAATGGGAAGGGACAGAACGCAAGAAAAATATGGAATACATTCCAAGGAGACCATATTTCACAGCGAGACACCCTCTGCAGATATTAACGGAAGACAGAGAAAAGATCTGTGGAAGATCGGGCGTAGATTTTGATGGCGCTAGCTAATTACTTTTGATCGTTAATTCTCAACTCAGAATAAATTGTTTGCTGACCATAACTTAAACTTAAATAGATTGAAAAGTGCCTTGTACGGGTATAAATAAGAATTCAAGAGCCATATTTTCCAATAATTGGTTCTAAGTGTATTATTGGTCACTCGAAGAAGTGGATATATTTCACAAGGTTATGGGATTTGGGAAAATGAACTTTATCTTTATCTCATTACACTACAAATGATTATCGCATGAACGATCAAGAAAGAAAAGAACAGAGAGAGAATGAGAGAAAGGGGGTAGAGAGAGAGAGAGAGAGAGGGCAGTGAGACAGAGAAAGAGAGAGAGAGGAAGGCAGTGAGACAGAGAGGAAGGCAGTGAGGCAGAGAGGAAGGCAGTGAGGGAGAGAAGGGGCAGTGAGACAGAGAGAGAGGGGGATAGTGAGACAGAGAGAAAGGCTGCAGTGCCACAGAGACAAGGGCAGTGAGACAGACAGAGAGAGAGAGAGAGAGAGAGAGAGGGCAGTGAGAGAGAGAGAGAGAGGGGGCAGTGAGACAAAGAGGGGGCAGTGAGAGAGAGAGAGAGAGAGAGAGAGAGAGGAGGGCAGAGAGAAAGAGAGAGAGGTGGGTAGTGAGACAGAGAGAGAGGCAGCAGTGATACAGAGAGGAGTGCAGTGACACAGAGAGAGAGGGGGAGGGCAGTGAGACAGAGAGGAGGACAGAGAGAGAGAGACAAGAGAGGGGGTGAGGTGTTATTCCCTGAACTTGATCAATGCTTCTTTCTTATATAAGTTATGCCCCATTAGTAACTGGATGTTCGGAGAAAGAGGTTGATTAGCATAGAGGGTGTTGTTAAAATATATACAGGGGAGTGGTTCTACTGGGGCATCAATCAATCCTAGCTGAAAGTAGTAAAGACTACAGGTATATAAGATTTACATAAAAGTGAATAAGTGAATATATTTCACAAGGTTATGGGATTTGGGAAAATGAACTCCATCTTCATCTTATTAGACTACAAATGATTATCGCATGAACGATCAAGAAAGAAAAGAGCAGAGAGAGAGAGAGAGAGAGAGAGAGAGAGAGAGAGAGGGGGGTGAGGTGTTATTCTCTAAACTTGATCAATGCTCTTTCTAATATAAGAGTTATGCCCCATTAGTAACTGGATGTTCGGAGAAAGAGGTTGATAGGCATAGAGGGAGCTGTTATAGCTGTCATGGCTACATGAACACGCACATATAGACAATTAATTTCTAATCCATATCAATCCTCCTGTACCATGATCAGTGGGAAATAAAAACAAATATTGTTGAGTTTAAAAATACATTTCATTGTTTTCTATTTATTTTTTAATGTCTAAACATATCAATCCTCCTGTACCATGATCAGTGGGAAATAAAAACAAACATTGTTGAGTTTTAAAAATATATTTCATTGTTTTCTATTATATTTTGTTAATGTCTAAACCATATCAATCCTCCTGTACCATGATCAGTGGGAAATAAAAACAAACATTGTTGAGTTTTAAAAATACATTTCATTGTTTTCTATTATATGTTGTTAATGTCTAAACATATCAATCCTCCTGTACCATGGTCAGTGAGAAATAAAAACAAATATTGTTGAGTTTAAAAATATATTTCATTGTTTTCTATTATATTTTGTTAATGTCTAAACCATATCAATCCTCCTGTACCATGATCAGTGGGAAATAAAAACAAACATTGTTGAGTTTAAAAATAAATTTCATTGTTTTCTATTATATTTTGTTGTTGCTAATATTTTGGGTTATAACAGTTGGTCTTAAAGAAAAGCCAAAAAACTTTTGGAATTGATGAAAAGCCCACTGATTATTATTTTTTTTCAATTTTGTCTGACAAAAATAGAATCCAAGAGATGACACTAGAAATTCTGTTGTGTGTGAAAAGTGAATCATTTTTTGTGTGAAAATGCTTCAAGCATCTATGTTTCTTACCTGTAAATTTAATTATAAATAAATTGCATAAAGATCAAGGAAAAACATTTTGTTTGTGATGTTTCGGATGACCATGTGCGTTACTAATTGCATTTAATTTATTACTTACATCTTTCTTTTCATCACCTTTTTGGAGCACACCTGGTTTATTTCTTTTTCTTTTTAATCATTATTATGTAATTAATTAGCAACCACGCATGTGCAACATTATTTTTAGACCAAATGATTATATCACACGTCTTTTCGGTAATACTGCCAATTTTTGCAACAATCCATCCACAAGTCACAATTAATATTTGAATAAACAAACCAGTAAGCATTTTCTGTTCAATCGTAAAAGAACTAGGCTGTTTTCTTAGAAAATTTTCAATTTGATATTAAGAGCTAATTGCTAACCATTATCATCAGGTTGTGTCAACAGCACACATCTCCATGACTCTTTCTCACCATCTGTACCTATAGGCAATTACATCTGGAAGGTCCTCTGCACGACATCCAGTATTGGCACAGAGCTGATCAATTTAGGTTTTTGCTAGTTGACCCACACTGGTGTGTCCATGTGAACAAATCCTGAAAGCAGCACCCTACTAAAGATAATTTAGTCTGATGCAAAGGAAAGTTTAGTGTTTATAGCTTATTCATATACAATCCCACAATATCTGATAAGTACCAAGATTGAAACTATATAATATATAAATATATGTATATAAATATAAATATATATATATATAAATATATAACTTATATATACTTATATATAAGTACCAAGATTAAAACTTCGTTAAAAATTTGAAGACATTGTTTATTAAAATCTACCGAAAGCATGTCCAAATCAACCTATCTTTGTCATGTATTAGCAGTGATGATGATAGCTTTTTGATTTAGTGCATTCTGGGATACACATATTTGCTTTGAATGAGTCCCCAGGAAGATTTATGGGTCCCAACTAAAGCCATCTAACTCCTACCTTGTAACCTCTCCTGTGTGATTCGCCTCTAAGAAACTATTGAAATGTATTTACAGTTAGTTTGAAACGGTGAGGGAAGAAAAAAGAAAAACACTAGATATGATTTTATTGCGTCCTTTTACATTTTTGTGCATCAGTGACGCAAGACACATACCTATCAGGATCTCTGTATTGGTGCTTTTTATTGTATTCATTATTAAAAGTGGGGAGATTTTATTCATCTATCTTAACAGTTAGAATTCAAAATGCTAGTTTTTGGTTTGCCTCTAAATTGAAAAATGATCTCAGGTACTTTGGCATTACCCCTTCCAGCTGGGAAAATTTGGCTCAGGACCGCCCTTGGTGATGGCAAGCTCTCCATGGCAAACTTTTCATGTATGAAGTCACCCTGGCACAACACCATGAAGCCAAGAGGTCCAGAAGAAAAAAGCACCATCACATCAACATCTACAGGGACAGTCTTCACATGCAACATCTGTGGTTGAGGCACCGTAAATTCAGAGGCACAAGAATTATATAGTCTTCTGAGACAGCAATGCCTTTTTATTGTATTTATTATTAAAAGTGGGGAAGTTTTGTTCATCTGTCTTAACAGAATTTAAAATGCAAGCTTTTGGTTGCGATTGAACCCCAACCTCTAAATTGAAACTGATGAAAGCTTTACAAGTCTTTGATAGAATAACTTTAGTTAATAAAACAATGTCTATCAAAATCTTATCATTGTAATGACTAAAAAAAAAAAAAAAAAAAAAAAAAAAGACATCAAGGAAGGAGCTTAAAGAACTACTTTCACAAAATGTTTCTTTTAATACTCTACCTGTCTACCCCCACCCCCCCCCAACCTTTTCATTCATCAGTTTGTCTGATAATTCTTTTCACCTCTGGGATCATTTGGAAATTTTTTTGACCTTGGCTAGATGCTATTTGCTTAATGAATCAGCGAGAGACAGAGAGAGAGAGAGAGAGACAGAGAGAGAGGGGGGAGAGAGAGAGAGAGGATGAAAAACAATAAATTTTAAGGAAAAAAAAAGTAAGGGTTTAAATTAACTGATTTTAAGAAGAAGAAAAAAGTATCAATCATTTCAATTTTTAGCTTTAAATGTTTAAAAAAAAATAGAAGAAATTTTTTAAAAAAAGAAATAAAAAAATACCAATAAAAAAGAAAAAAAACTAATAAACAATTTTAAATCATACTTTGATCTTGTTTGAAGTTATAACTCTATGATTGCTTTTTTAAAATTTTTTTTTTTTTAGCTTTTTTATGATAAAAGATTTTTCAATGAGCTAAAAATTTACATGAGGGTATCCCAATCACCACCCATGTTTTGTATGAAGCTAAAAGGTTTTCTGAAGAAAATCATTATTCTTTTCAGGTACTTTCCCAGCCCTTAGGTGAGGATCAGAGTGGAGTATATGATCCTCAGTCATGTACTTGTTATCAGATGCACAACAGTAACTCCCTATTGTATTATATATATATTTACCAAATCCTCTGCACGAATAGGATGTTACCCATGGTCAATTTCTTATTCAGAGTTTTCCTTCTTAGACTGGTTGCCCAACCAAGCCCATTCCACCATAGCACTATAAGGAGAATTTTGGAAGTTGTCCTAACACCTTAATGACACTGGTTTCAAGGACTAGAAAATATTTTGTCCTTATATATGTAGGTGTCCAACTTAAACCAACTTTTGTGTGGAATTTGATCTAGTGGCTGAAGGTAGGATCAAATTAAATATACTCTAGAGGATTTTTGTCCTTACATATGTGGGACCTAAACTTAAACCAACTTTTGTGTGAAATTTGAGCTAGTGGCTGAAGGTGGGATCAAATTTGATCTAGTGGCTGAAGGTGGGATCAAATTAAATATATTCTTGAGGACTTTTGTCCTTATATATGAGACCCAAACTTAACCCAACTTTGGTGTGAAATTTGATCTAGTGGCTGAAGGTAGGATCAAATTAAATATACTCTAGAGGACTTTTGTCCTTACATATGTGGGACCCAAACTTAAACCAACTTTTGTGTGAAATTTGAGCTAGTGGCTGAAGGTGGGATCAACTTTGATCTAGTGGCTGAAGGTGGGATCAAATTAAATATACCCTTCAGGGTTTTTTTTGGTCTATATCCCAGATGTAGCTCTACTTACTTACCAACAGGTCATTCTTTTTTTCTTTTTTTTTTACTAACAAACGGTTTCATTTCTCAAATCAATTTTGATCAGTTAATTTGGCCTGTACTTGTCTCATTGTTCTGAAAGAAATTGACTTTCTCATTGTTAGATATCATTTGGCCTTTTGAAGGGAATAATTCCTTTTTTTTTTCCCCTACATTTTTCTACCCCCCCCTCTCGCCCCCTTTTTTTCTTTTTCATCAATTTTACATTCCATTCATTCGTTGTACCTTTTCTTCATTTTTTTAAATAGCTTTTGTTATAGATCTGGAAATTCCTCTTTTCAACAATTTCAATTTTTAGTTTTAATTTTTTTTTTTTTTTTTAAGTAAGAAGAAATGACCCTAATCTTCCCTCAAATTGTTTTACTAGGATCATTATAATCTATATTCTTTCTCGTTTCTTCTATTGACAACATTTTCGAACAGAAGGTTTGTGTGAGTATGTTCGTGAACGTTGATAGATTTATTGAAAGAGGAAAGAAAAAAAAGTTCTTTTATTTCCTTTTCTTTTCAAGATTAAAAAAAAAAAAAGAAAAGAAAGAAAAAAAAAAAAGAATTTTTTTATTTTTTTTTTTTTTTTATACATTTGATCTGACTTCTTTGTTAAGATATTCTTAACGGCTTTGGAAAAATTTGTTTCTCTCATTGAGGACAGAAAGCAGAGCAACAAGGAAATAAATGGCCTCCTTCATTTTCTTCCTTAAACTGATTTCTTAGACATCAAAAAGAAAAAAAAAAACAAACCCAATTTGCAATTTACAAGTGTGATTTCCTTTCCCCCTTTCTTGAATTTCTGAATTCATAAGAGAACGAATGATCAGTCAATCAAGAAATAAAGCTTTTAGAAAATCAGCACTACGGCCTTTTTTTCTTTTTTTTTTTTGTTTCTGTTTATCTTAAAAGACAAGAAGTAGCTTATTGGATAGAGCACAAGACTTGGAATCACAAGGCAGCAAGTTTAAAGTCTCAATATCTAAATATTCTCGACCTGTTCAATGCCAAGTATATTTTCAAATATCTCACCTTCTGTGCTGTTTTTTCTCATTGAGAAATTGAAGAAATCTCAAAAGTCTTCACTGAATGCTCAAAACTGTTTATCTTAAAGACAAGGACTAGCCTACTGGGTAGAGCACAAGGCTTGGAATCACAAGGCAGCAAGTTTAAAGTCTCAATATCTAAATATTTTGATATTCAGAATTCTGATGAAGCTTCTAAAACTAACAGAACTTTACTTTCTCTCATGAATGAAATAAAATGAAACTTAACACTTAACATCCACTTAACTTCACAGCTGATGCTTTATACAAAATCCCCCAAAATATATATCATAGACATATATATATATATATATATATATATATATATATATATATACAAATATAATATATTCACACTGAGAACTAGACTCTCAGATATATCAAGAAAGAAGCATATGTGGACTTCACAATGACAACATATATATATATATATATATATATATATATATATATATATATATATATATATATATATATATATAGGCCTAATTTTATATTAATAAAACAACTTTTTCCACTCTATTCCCCTTTTTTGTCTCCCACTCATTATCATTGTGTAGATCGCTCTACATGAAAGCCTTAAATATATTATATGAATTAGCTTGTACCAACAATTTATATATATATATATATATATATATATATATATATGAGAGTACGCAAACAGTTTGTTTGATATGGCGATAGCTGCCAATTTTTGGGAGAATATGTGCTTAATTGAAGTCATACCTAATTTTGAAAGTTAATTAGTTGATAGTTAATGAATTAGGCGAATATATCTGTTCAATGAGGCATAATAGGCCGAAATGTACATACAGAGATTGCCTTTTTCTCGATTTGTTTACGCTTTACATTTAAACAGATATATTCGCCTAATTCATTAATTATCAACTAATTAACTTTCAAAATTAGGTATGACTTCAATTAAGCACATATTCTCCCCCCCCCCCAAAAAAAATATATATATATTAATTATAATGTTTTAATAATTTAAACAAGTAGCACAAAATTGTGCAAAGATTTACTAATTTTCAAATCACCAAAAAGAAAAAAAAAAAAAAAAAAAACAATTTTCCTTTAATTACATAACTAGATACTACTATCTTGCAAAAGGATAACACAATTCTAATACGAGTCATCTAACCCTGATTTGCAAAGATAGGTTATCACTATCAGGAGTAGGTTAAAGGGTTAATATTTCTTTTTTACACTTACTGTCATCTGTCATGGTTGACTATGGGGATAACAGCTTGTCGATGCTACTGCCTTGGGCAAGGATGATAGTTATGGAAGAGTGGTTTGCCTAAGCACCCACTCACTCTCTGGGTTTCATTCTGTGTGTGAACGAATATATATATATATGTGTGTGTGTGTTTTTGTATATGTACATTTCTGTGTATATGTTTCTCTTTTGTGTATGCAGTTGTCACTGTTTCTCTATGCATTTCTGTGCATATGTATATTTCTTTGAAAGTGGGTTTCTTTCTCTATGTGAACGAGACGAGACTCTCTCTCTCATTCTCTCTATCTATCTATCTCTCTCTCTATATATATATATATATATATATATAATATATATATTGCGTATATATGTTTTCTCATGCATTTCTATGTATACGTATATTTCTCACTCTCTCTCTCTCTCTCTCTCTCTCTCTCTCTCTCTCTCTATTTATCTCTCTCTCTATATATATATTTATCTCTCTCTCTCTCTCTCTCTCTCTCTCTCTATATATATATTATATATATATATATATATTACATTGTGCATTTATGTTTTTGTTTTCTTATGCATTTCTTTGTATACGTATATTTCTGTGAGAGTATGTTTCTCATTGTGTGAACGTCTCTCTCTCTCTGTCTCTCTCTCTTCTTCTTCTTCTTCATCATCAGGGAATGCCAGTGATGCGATACTTTGTTGAGATATCTGAGGGTGGGGACACAGAAGTGGATTCATGTTGTTTTCAATGTTATAAGCATAAAGTAAAGAGACACAACGAAGCCTAAGCTGAAATTTGAACACTGTGTTCTAGTTTTGTTTCTTATGCCATAAGGCCACCACCCATGTGAAAATCACATTCAACCATAAAAAGCGCTCATTGTGTAATGGTTATTGTCATGAGAAATGGATATGGTGACCCAAGTTCAAATCCCGAACGAGCCTGTTTGCATTTCACATAGCACTAATACACTTGGGAAAGGAATGAATTCAGCTATTCTCTCTCCATCTATGGGTAAGTAGTCAGGCAGACTGGGCTCTTTAAACTTGGTTACACAACCAGTCTGTCGGAGGGAAATCGTTAGTATACATCGCTGATGAGACTTAATAAAGTCGAAACAGTCTGTACGATGTTTTACACACCGAGCGATCCTTTGCCGGGATTACACTTGTCAAGTTTATTTTCAATAAAGTATCAAATTTTATGCGATACATGCATTGTAATTGCCTTCAAGCAAAAATATAAATAATAATATAACTTGTAAATATTTGTACTAAATATCATGACAGATACTGTACAACTTTACTTTTTAAATGATGATGATGATGAATGATGATGATTTTCCTCCTTCAAAAATGCACACATATTTTGGGCAAACTGTTTATCCATTCTCACCCACTCTCCCTACTCCACCTGTCCCTGTATTCCAAATCTCAGGGAAGAATGCTTTCTCATACAGATTTTATTTCCAATCGTTTTGTTTTTTTAAATTGAAATTTATATTTTTATTATTCTCAACATTGCTCGCTTTAATCTTTTTAATTCTTCTTCTTCACATGAAAAAAAAAAATCATTTGAATTTTATAAGGTGCAGCCAAATTTTCCAA
This sequence comes from Doryteuthis pealeii, assembly GCA_023376005.1. Classification (NCBI taxonomy): domain Eukaryota; kingdom Metazoa; phylum Mollusca; class Cephalopoda; order Myopsida; family Loliginidae; genus Doryteuthis; species Doryteuthis pealeii. The sequence continues at coordinate 39,715,327 of CM042160.1, read as the reverse complement.
AAAGATTGTAAAGACTGGTGGTGGTGGTGGTGGTGGTGGGCAACATTAAAAGAAGCAGAGAGAGGGAGAGAGAGAAAGATAGGGGTGGTGGAGGGGTTTAGGAAAAAACAGGAGAGACATCTATATAGCTTTTAGAGAGAGAGAGAGAGAGAGAGAGAGAGAGAGAGAGAGGTGGAAGGGTTTAGGGAAGTGCAAGAGAGACATTTAGATATAGCTTTTATAAGGAAGGATTAAGAGAGAGTGAGAGAGAGAGAGATACAGACAGACAGAGAGAGAAGGTGGAGGGGGTTTAGGGAAGTGCAGGAGAGACATCTCGAGATATGTTTGACATATTATGGACAAAAGTTGTCAATTTTATTATTTCTCGTGCTGGCGTTATTGCACTATTCAGTGAGTAAAAAGAAATAACAAAGCCATAACCTTTTGGTCATGGATCCGTTTAGAACTTGCATCTATTTTCTGCAATGCAATCTTTTATTATCTTCAACTACATGGCTCATATTTTGAAGCCACTACTTGACAACAGATCTGATTAAGCTAAAATAAAATGCAAACTAGTCAAAATGATATTTCTGCTTCTTCGGTAAATAAATTTCATTTTTTTTTTTTTTTGCCACATTTCATCTTTGACACATAGCAGCTATAAAAACTAAGTAGCACTTGCATGATCAGCTTGGTTATTAAGGTGTGGGACAACTGGCAATAGAGGGCTCAGCTTATATATATATATATATATATATATATATATATATATATATGTCCTGATGCATTAGACTATATATATATATATATAATATATATATATATATAGTCATCCCTAGACATGTGTTTTGACTTATCAAGTCTCTTCAGTGTGGTTAGACATTTTGTGAGCTACCTACAGCCAGGATAGAACTCCAATCGATTCAGCATCAGTCGGACAGCTTAACCGCTCGGCTATCGTCACCCACAGAATGCGAAGGGGATTTTAACTGTTTTAATACACACATCTGTATGTATGTAAATATATGCATGTATGTAAATATATATATATTTGTTTTTTGTTGATATATATATATATATATATATATATATATATATATATATATCAATAAAATGACAAATATATAATTATACAAGCCAAAACGTGACCCACTGGGTCATCCATTGAGCACTGGGTAGATAATTGGGATTAGTGAAAAGTGAGTTTGCAAAGCGAATTAAATTTTTTTTTAAAAATATGTCCGAAGAATTTAAAAAAAACTTTAAAATCATTTTGTAAGATTTCTAAGAATGGGAATGTTTGATCTAATTTAAGCTATAGACTAGCTGCTGAAACTTAACATGCAAATATATTTCATACTCTCTAAATCACTCTCTTTACAATCACAGAGAAACTAACATATATAACAAGGAGGTAATCAAGATATATATATATATATATAGAGAGAGAGAGGGGGAAGGTGACAGGCAGAATGTAAAGTAAGAGACGGGTCAGTTTTTGACTTAATTGCAAATTATGACTAATTAGAACCAATTAAAATGGATTTTTTTCAAACATAACTCAATCCTACAACTAAGGAATATTTTGATATTAGGACTGATCCTATTCTAGTAATGACCACCTCAGTTGAATTTTATTTTTGTCATAGTTTGAAAGTTGATTATAGTGATACGTGTTATAAGTTTACTTATACGTATTAAGAATTTATATTTTTATAAATAATTTAAGTTGGTGTACAAACAGACAGACAGAAAATATTTCTTTTTTATATATATATATATATATTATTTCCAGTGTTTAATATCATCTACTATATTTAAGTGAAAGGGAGCTGGGGGTGTAGTCAATACAAATAAGCAATGACTGACTGTCTGAGAAGAATGGTTAACATCTCTAGCGCAGATGATTCAATTCAGACACTTTTATTTCTATCAATTATTCTAGAAATCTCTCTGGTGTATTGATGACAAATCCAAGCTTCCCTTTTGTTGATTTCAAGATGGAAAATGTACACTGCATCATCAATTAGACTTTTCCAGACACTCGGTTCAAAATTAAAACAACATCTCTACATAACAAACAGCCAACTTGATAATTTATGCGTCCCAGTGTTTTTCTTTTTTCGTCCCTCACCATTTCAAACTAACTGTAAATACATTTTAATAGTTTCTTAGAAATGAATTAAACAGCCAACTTGATAATTTATATATACAGAGACGCTGACAGGTATGCGTCCTTCATCCCTGAAAAAAAATCTAAAAGGATGCAGTAAAATCATATCCATGCGTCCCAGTGTTTTTCTTTTTTCTTCCCTCGCCATTTCAAGCTAACTGTAAATACATTCAATAGTTTCTTAGAAATGAATTAAACAGGATAGATTACAAGGTAGGAGTTAGATGGCTTTAGTTGTTTCAACCAGATCATAAATAAAAACCCTACAATCTATTAAGAAACTTAAATTGTGACCCATAAATTTTCCAGAGGACTCATTTAAAGCAAATATGTGCATCCCAGGACACACTAAATAAAAACAATATCAGTATCACTATATATATATATATATATATATATATATATATATATAATGTAAGTAAGTAAAGTTGTTGGGGTGGCCTAAAGTCAGTAACAGCTAGACAGCGAGGGAATCTATCCCCTTTTCACTAGCACTAGACCAAGTAGATTGTTTTTGCATCTGAGTTGGAGTGCCACCTACCATCAGCTCCTTACTTTACTGTACATACCCCTGTTCTACTCATAGACTGAGTTGGTTAGGGCTGGTATCGAACCAGGAACTTTGTGGTTCCAAGGTGCACGCTCTACTGACTGAGCTAACCTGGCCATTTTATATATATATATATATATATATATATATTGATAATATTGATTTCTTCTTCTTCTTGCAGAGGTGCAGAATTGGTCATTTTAGTGCTCACCTTTTTGGAGACCGATATTTTGGTGCCAGGTGTTTCAGACAGAAGAAAAACAAAACAGAAACCGAAGAATTTCATAGCCTCAAGACATTTCGTTTCTCTGTTTTTGGTAAAATTGTGTGCGAATTTTATTAAAGTTTAGTCCTTGCTGGTCACCAATTTTCCTTTATAAAAGCACATGCACTCTATCATTTTACAAACAAACAAACAGACAGACAGACAGACAAAGAAAATCTTTCTTTTATACATATAGATTCTTCTTCTTCTTGCAGAGGTGCAGAATTTGGTCATTTTAGTGCCCACCTTTTTGGAGACTGGTGCCAGGTGTTTGAGACAGAAGAAAAACAAAACAGAAACCAAAGATTTTCTTAGCCTTAAGACATTTTGTTGCTCTGTTTTGGTAAAATAACATTTTTTTCATTTAATTAGCAAAAATTTTAGTTTTCTAGAAGAACCCTATTTAGTGTTGAAATTCAGGAATTCAAATAAATATCTAGTTTAAATATTCATTATTTTTTTAGTTTCAACAAGAAACTAGTTGGTTGTTTTGTTTATGGCATATCAACACTTTTTGGGTCATTTAATGTTGAATCAGATCATTTTTGATATTCAGTTACTTACAGTACCTGCTATTGCTTAAATGGTCACCCACCTAAGTATTGGACAGGCTCACTGCTGCTTAAATTTTGGTTGATCTAGTGGGAACCGGTGCTTTCAATGGGACTTGATCATGAGCTAATAAGAAACTAGATGATCCATGGACTCCTTGGATTTTTTTTGTAATTGTGGTCCATGATGATGCTAATGCTTCTATTTAGGAAGAGGTAAAGGATTCAATTAACATTTCATAGTTTACTCCATAACATCAATAATTTGAATGATTAAAATATCAGACCCCACAAAATTATTGTCATTCACTTTCAAATTGAACAGGAAATTACTTTATTCTCAAAGTTAGAGTATACAAGTCTTTTTATGGAGGGCTTGTACTAGGGTCTCATGCCACCCCCCCTGAATCTATGATACAGGGCCTCCACTCTACTACATAACAATTTTCAAAAATTAGATATTTGTCCAATGTGTTTGTCATGGGTAGGATGTGACACAAATTCACAAATATGGGGCATCCAGTGAGGATCGGACTTGCTATTCATGGATCTGCAAGACTAGCTTTCTAACTATTACACCACAATCTGCCACTCCAGCGCCATCGAATAGGCTCCCCCATCCCAATCAGGGGGTTTCGGGAGTAGTACACCCTGCTTTTATGCACTCATTGGTATCTAAAGTAAAAAAAAAATTAAGTCGTCGAGGTGGCCTAAAGTTGGTATCAGCCATACAGTGAGGGAGTCTATCCCCTTTTCACTAGCACTAGACGAAGGAGATTGTTTTAGCGTCTGAGGTGGTGCGCCACACCTACCATCAGATCCTCATTTTACCAAGCAGATCTCTATGCTACTCATATACTCAGTTGGCAAGGGCTGGTATCGAACCCAGAACCTTATGGTTCCGAGGCTGATGCTCTGCCGACTGAGCAAAACTGGCCCTCATTGGTATTTAATTGAGGGAGTCTATCCCCTTTTCACTAGCACTAGACGAAGGAGATTGTTTTAGCATCTGAGATGGTGCGCCACACCTACCATCAGATCCTCACTTTACCAAGCAGATCTCTATGCTACTCATATACTCAGTTGGCAAGGGCTGGTATTGAACCCAGAACCTTATGGTTCCGAGGCTGATGCTCTGCGACTGAGCAAAACTGGCCCTCATTGGTATTTAATTGAGGGAGTCTATCCCCTTTTCACTAGCACTAGACGAAGGAGATTGTTTTAGCATCTGAGATGGTGCGCCACACCTACCATCAGCTCCTCATTTTACCAAGCAGATCTCTATGCTACTCATATACTCAGTTGGCAAGGGCTGGTATCGAGCCCAGAACCTTATGGTTCCGAGGCTGATGCTCTGCCGACTGAGCAAAACTGGCCGTCACTGGTATTTAATTGAGGGAGTCTATCCCCTTTTCACTAGCACTAGACGAAGGAGATTGTTTTAGCGTCTGAGGTGGTGCGCCACACCTACCATCAGATCCTCACTTTACCACACAGATCTCTATGCTACTCATATACTCAGTTGGCAAGGGCTGGTATCGAACCCAGAACCTTATGGTTCCGAGGCTGATGCTCTGCCGACTGAGCAAAACTGGCCCTCATTGGTATTTAATTGAGGGAGTCTATCCCTTTTCACTAGCACTAGACGAAGGAGATTGTTTTAGCATCTGAGATGGTGCGCCACACCTACCATCAGCTCCTCATTTTACCAAGCAGATCTCTATGCTACTCATATACTCAGTTGGCAAGGGCTGGTATCGAGCCCAGAACCTTATGGTTCCGAGGCTGATGCTCTGCCGACTGAGCAAAACTGGCCCTCATTGGTATTTAATTGAGGGAGTCTATCCCCTTTTCACTAGCACTAGACGAAGGAGATTGTTTTAGCGTCTGAGGTGGTGCGCCACACCTACCATCAGCTCCTCACTTTACCACACAGATCTCTATGCTACTCAATACTCAGTTGGCAAGGGCTGGTATCGAACCCAGAACCTTATGGTTCCGAGGCTGATGCTCTACTGAGCAAAACTGGCCCTCATTGGTATTTAATTGAGGGAGTCTATCCCCTTTTCACTAGCACTAGACGAAGGAGATTGTTTTAGCGTCTGAGGTGGTGCGCCACACCTACCATCAGCTCCTCACTTTACCACACAGATCTCTATGCTACTCATATACTCAGTTGGCAAGGGCTGGTATCGAACCCAGAACCTTAAGGTTCCGAGGCTGATGCTCTACTGACTGAGCAAAACTGGCCCTCATTGGTATTTAATTGATTCTAATTAATTAATATAATTATACATTGATTCGTTTTGGGCAAGTTTCCTCTTCAAAAGAAAAGTAATGAAGAAACTGGTTCAAACAAATCAATGTATAATAGAAACAATGCCTCATATTAGAAATTCAGGAAAAATAATTAATATTAATATCTAAAATTAAAAGAAAAATATAACTAATCATTGGTATATAGTAAGTTTCAGAGTGATGAATAGAAAATCTACAGTGATGGGTTGAGAACAAAAGACTGTATTAATAATTGATTTCATTACTTCATGTGAATAAATATATATAAAATATAATAAATAATATAATATATAAGATATATATAATGTGATTATGTATATATGAAATATATATCATATATATAATGTATATATGAAATATATTTATACATAATAATCATTGCTATAATTTTTCATTACTTTATGTGAATAAATATATAAAATATAATAAAATATATTAATATATAAGAAATATATAATGTGATTATGAATATATGAAATATATATCATATATATAATATTATATATGAAATATATATATATATATATAATATTATATATCATATATATAATATGATTATGTATATATGAAATATATATCATATATATATATGATTATGTATATATGAAATATATATCATATATATAATATGATTATGTATATATGAAATATCTAATATCATAATGCATATAGGAAATATATTTATACCTAATAATCATTGCTATACTTTTTCATTACTTTATGTGAATAAATATAATATGATATATTAATATATAATATATATAATGTGATTATGTATATAGGAAATATATAATCTCATATATATAATGTATATAGGAAATATATTCATACATAATAATCATTGCTATACTTTTTCATTACTTTATGTGAAAAAACATATATAAAAAATTATATAAAATATATTAATATATAATATATACAATGTGATTATGCATATATGAAATATATAATATTATATATATAATGTACATAAGAAATATATTTATATATAATAATCATTGCTATAGTTTTTCATTACATTATGTGAATAAAAATACATATAAAATATAATATGATATATTAATATATAATATATATATGATTATGTATATATGAAATTATATCATATATATAATGTATATATGAAATATATTTATATATAATAATCATTGCTATATAGTAAATTAGAGTGATGAATAAAAAATCTACAATGATAGTTTGCGAAGATAAAGACTTTGTACAAATCATTTATTTCATTACTTTATAGATACAAACATATATAGAAAGATATATTGAATATATTATAATATATTGATATATATAATATGTAATATACAATATGATATATATATATATATATATATATATATATATATATATATATATATAACATAACATATATTATAATATAGAGTATGATATACATAGTATAGAATATATAATATATATATATATATATATATATATATATATATATATATATATATAATGCATATTATATATATTTATACATGAAAATTGTTGATATGTTTCAGAATGATACATAGAAAGTCTACAATGATAATCTGAGAAGAAAAGATTTTGTATAAATCATTGATTCCGTTATTTTCTATGAATAACCATTCTTGCCTTTTTTTTTTTTTTTTTTTTTAAAAAAAAAAGAAGATATCTTAATTGACACCTCATTGTGAAATAAAGCTCATGATAAACAGTTAAAAAACTGTTTGCATGTCACTGAGAAAACCCGATTTAGCATCTTGTTTGAAAGAATTGATCTTTATAAATTTGTTTTTCTTTCATTCTTTTCTTCTTGCAGACTAGTTTTTTGAAGAGGTAGTTTCTGGGGTTAAAGATTAAAGTAAAAGAAAAATTATTTCACTGAGGTGAGAAGAAGAAGAAGAAGAAGAAGAAGAAGAAGAAAGAGAAGAAGAAGGAGAAAGAAAAAAAAGTAAAATTCTCTTCATTGAGGGAAGAAGAAGAAGAAGAAGAAGAAGAAGAAGAAGAAGAAGAAGAAGAAAAAAAGTTAAATTCTCTTCACTGAGGGAAGAAGAAGAAGAAGAAGAAGAAGAAGAAGAAAAAAAGTTAAATTCTCTTCACTGAGGGAAGAAAGAAGAAGAAGAAGAAGAAGAAGAAGAAAGAAGAAGAAAGAAAAAAAGTTAAATTCTCTTCACTGAGGGAAGAAGAAGAAGAAGAAGAAGAAGAAGAAGAAAGAAAAAAAAAGTTAAATTCACTTCACTGAGGGAAGAAGAAGAAGAAGAAGAAGAAGAAGAAGAAGAAGAAGAAGAAGAAAAGTAAAATTCTCTTCACTGAGAAGAAGAAGAAGAAGAAGAAGAAGAAGAAGAAGAAGAAGAAGAAGAAAGAAAAGTTAAATTCTCTTCACTGAGGGAAGAAGAAGAAGAAGAAGAAGAAGAAGAAGAAGAAGAAAGAAAGAAAGAAAGTAAAATTCTCTTCACCTCAGTGAAGAGAAGAAAAAGAAAAAAATCAAGAAGGAGAAAAAAAAGAAGAGAAGAAGAAAAAAAAGTTAAATTCTCTTCACCTCAGTGGATAGAAGAAAAAGAAAAAAAAGAAGAAAAAAAAGAGAAGAAGAAAAAAAATGATTAAACAAATTCTCAGTGAAAATCTCTTGTTGATATAATTGCAACGAATGATGGATGAGTGAGATACAGCTCAACAAGTTTTTAAGTTCACATTGAAGAAAAAGTTTTCATTGCTTTTTATGCTTATGGCTTTTCTCTGCTTATGTCTCAGTGAAAAGATTTTGTTTATTCTTTATCTTATTAAAAAAAATATACATAAAATGAAAAAAAAAAACCCAAAAAAAACCCCAGAAATACTGGTGGCCCGAACACCCCAAGAACTAATATAAATGGGATTTTTTTTTTTTTTTTTTTTTTTTTTTTACATCTGTAATTTACATGAGGAGGGAAAAGATTAAAAAAAAAAATTATTTCAAACTGAACAAATTTTGATTTGATTAATTTTATGCATGGTCTTAAAGATACCCCGGACGACTTTTAGTGTTGGAAATACAATCACAATAAGAAGAAGAACAACAATAATGATAAAAAGGAAGAGAAAAAAAAAGAAGAAGAAGAAAAACAACAACAAAAAAACAAACTAAACACACCATATAATAATAATAATAATAATAATAATAATAATAATAATAATAAATCACAAAAGTAACGTTTCCTTAAACAACAACAACAACAACACAACAATCAAAAGGGGTTAGAATTGATAAAAAGTAAAAGAGAACGTAAGAATTTAAAACACACACACACACGCACACACACACACACACACACACACAAGCATAGCAATTTTTTAAGATATCAAAAAAAAAAAAATGAGGTAGCTATGTGCAAGGACTTTTATCTGTTTCCATGGACTAATTTTGTCAAAGTTGTTGAAACGTAAAACTGTGAAACCCACAGAATAAAAAATTAAAAAAACAACCAGAAATTATGAGAAGAAAAAAAAATATTATCAGTTTTAATGAAAATAAAAATGGCTAATAATAAACACATGTTTATTCTTCATGCAAATACATGTTAAATATGCACATTATATATTCACATACATACATATATATATATATATATATATATATATATATATATATATAAGTACGGATGTAGACCAAAAACAAATTTATCATAGATACTTGTGTATAGGTTGAATTCTGAAGATCTTGTTTGAGGGAGAAAAAAAATTGGAGATTGATCTATAGATGAGTAATAATTTTGTATATATTTATCCAACCCCTCTGCATAAACTGAGTATGGCACAAGGTCAATTTTTAAGTGGATTTTAACAGGTTAACAGACCATCTTAGACTTTGTTAAAGTGTCTAGTTTCACAAAAGCAGCCAACTTAAAATGTGACACACGAAAATGATAGGTAGTTAGGTATGTAGTAACTAATAACTGTATTTACACACACACACACACATATATATATATATATATATATATATATATATATATATATATATATGTGTGTGTGTGTGTGTGTGTGTGTGTGTGTGTTTACCCAATCCCTTCACACGAACAGGATGTGACACATGGTCAATTTGTTAAGCGGAGTTAACAGGTTTAAATTCAGAATTTTCCTTCTCTTAGACTGGTTGCCTACTCAAGCTTAAAAGGCTAGTTTGCCCTATTATTTACCCATAGCTGTAGGGAGAATAGTGAGATGCACATTTTCACCAAGGTTATAAGTGCTATGTGAAATGCAATTCAAGATGTTCACGGTGTAACGGTTATCATTGTAGGAAACTGACATGGCAAACCAAGTTCAAATCCTGGACATGACTGTTTGTATTTCATATAATGCGAATACCCTTGGGAAAGGTATGCATCCAATTATTTTCCCTCCAGCAACAGGTAAATAGCAGCAAGGCATACTGGGTTCTTTAACCTTGTTTAGACAGCTGGTCTAAGAGAAGGAAAACTCTGAATTCAAACCTGTTAAACTGCACTTAAAAATTGACCTTGTGTCACATCCTACTTGTGTGGAGGGGTTGGTATATACATATGTGAAATGCAACTGTAATAATTTTGTGCAGTTGAAATTCAAACATAATGGGAATTACTAGGAGCAATCCTTATTTTTAAAACTAACTCAGAGATTTCATGACCCTAAGTTCAACCTACACACAAGATCAAATTATCTATTAGTATATACAAAATTTATTAGTACAATAAACAATTCAAATCATTTCTCAATAGAACTTCATAAAGGTAAGATATCTGTTTAATTCTATTTGGTTTGGATCTTTGAGTTTTAAATTTCCTATTATTTTCCCGAATATCTTCACATATATTAATTCAATGTTTCAAAAGTGTCCAGTAAAATTTTTTTTAAATTTCCATTAAAGATTTCTCTTATCCCTGAGAGAAATTTTTTTGAAAATATTTTCATTTTTTTTTTTCGTTAATTCTTTAAAAAAATTTATTAGTATATACAAAAAAAGTATTAGTATGTACAGAAATTTCAGAATGTAAGTGACAATGTTCAAAATTATTTGTGAAAAAAAATAAAGAATTTTTTAGATGAGGCATGATGAGTATTATTCTGATTTTTCGGACTGTTGTCCTCATCTTTATTGTGGTATGTAAAAACGTTTCAGCAGCTGTATCTTTTGACCTTCTTCTTTTAATGATTGTGATGCTTCTCGGATTGATAGGCATACAAAAACAATGATGTCATTATTTGAATGAGATCTTAAAAAGTTCTTTGACAACTTGTTTGATCGACAGTCAAACTATTCAAAATGATTTCCCAGTATTGGGTCATTGCTATGCTCAGATACACAGAAAACACCAAAGGAATGCTGGAGGATACAGCAGCCGAAACATTGTGTTTTTACATAGTCCGAAAAATCAAAATAATAAAGAATGCGTTAAATATTGTTGACTATTTTAATTTCTTTAAGACATTAAGAAAAATAGATATTTAGCAAAAGAATTTAATTGATATCTTTTTTTTTTAATTCAGATTTTATAGGACCTAATTTTAATACTATTTCTCTGAATTTTTTAATTGAGGCTTGGTAATTTGGATTATTCAGACTATTGTCCTCATCTTTATTGTCCAATTGGACACATGGCACAACAGATATAAGCATTGAGTTAATACAGTTTTAAGTGACAGTTATTTCTGGGCTGCAGGTTCAATCCTGTCCAAGGGCGACTGTAACATAGAATAATTAACACAGCTTAACACTTGTACCCGATCATAGTTAACGGAATGAGAACAGTCTACCCCCATGGATTGAATAAAGAGTTTGGTTGGAAGTTCCATGAAGGCTCCTGAGTTCAAAGAGAAGGTTCCCAAGTTCAAGAAGGTTCCCGAGTCTGACAAGAAAGATCTGAAGAAGGTCGGAGGCCACATTGGCCAAAACATTGTGTAGATAACAATAAAGATGAGGACAATAGTCTGAATAATCCAAATAATACTAATTTTAATAGCTGGCTCATCAAAAGGTGTTAAAATGGTTATTTCCTAGTTGAGTAACATGATATTACAGGGAGACACAGAAAAAACAGAACCCAAATTATTTATTTTCCCATTAAACTAACTTTAAACCCCAACCCCAACCATAAACCCTACCCCCTCCCTAGTTGAGTAACATAATATTACAGGGTGACCAGAAAAAACAGAACCCACAAATTACAAAATTGTTAATTTTAATTTCAATTTTTTTAAGTTTAAGTCCAACAAGGGTTAGGGTTGGGGTTTAGGGTTAGTTTAATGGGAAAATAAATAAATAATTTGGGTTCTGTTTTTTCTGGTCACTCATGTTACTCAACAAGGAAATAACCGTTAAAATCTTGTTGAGCCTTCAAAATCCAATTTAGGTCTTTCTATAAGCTGCAACTAGAAGTCAATGCACACACCTACATAGCAATGAATGAAGAAGAAGAAAAAAAGAAAAAAAAAGACCCCCCACCAAAAAGAATGAAATTAAAGAATGTGAAGCCCAATCCTCATTGGGGCAAGAAAAGTGATAACAAAAGGATTAAATAAAAATTATTGTATTACTCACCATAGCTATGAATAAAATTTGCCAGGTACAGATCTAACTCCCTGACAGACACACTTATGTGTTGGGGGTTAACGCATAACTGGGGGTGCACGCAGTCTGGGGATTTCTCTAGTCGTTCGCCATCTGTACTTTCCAATGGTATGGCTTTGAAAAGAATGACCATCACCAGATCTAGCCGCCATACTTTGTCTGCTTGGCGAAGGCAGTCGATCCGACGCATTTTGCCCTTCTGATCCGGATTGCTTAGCACACAAACTGGAGGTCGTTTCCCAGTTATGCTCATCACAAAATCTTCACGACATTCTTGGGTGATATCTTTGCGCAATTTTGCCAGGAGCCGAGATGCCCACTTTTGCTTGATTTCAGGCTTTTCATTCTAAAAAAATAAAACAAAACAAAAATATTAAATCTTAAGCAGATTTCATGACTCTAAGTTCAACTTACACACAAGATCAAATTATCAGTTATTTACTGTAAGTCCAACCTAAAAAAAGGGGAACCACTCTGATTGATTGATAAATTATTTATTTATTTATTTATTGATCTACTAGGAAAAAAGAAGATGGGGTTAGGGTTAGGGGTTAGGGTTAGTTTAATGGGAAAAGAATGGGTAGATTAATTAAGAGATAAAATTCATTCAGAGTGGTTCCCCTTTTTTTAGGTTGGAGTTTTAGGAAATAAACCCAAATTATCTATTATACAAAAAAAATTATTTGTACAATAAACAAGTAAAATCATTTCTCAACAGAACTTTACAAAGGTAAGATATCTATTTAATTTACTGTGAATTAACTTAAATTTATATAAAACAAATGGGAAGGATTAATATTTTTAATTTGAAAATCTTATTTGATAAATTTTTAGAACGTTAAATACTCTGTACCTGACAAAAAAGAAAAAAAGAAGAAAAAAAAAAAGAAAAAAAAAAGGAACATAGTTGTCTCCCTTATCTCCAATTTCTCACTCCGTGTTTTAATTAAGGGCTTTCAATACCAGAAACTAACAATAAATAATTTTTACTTAATCAATGGTCCCAAAGTGCAGGAGTAACGATGCTGGCAATTCAGATATGTAAAAGGGAAACTGTAAAATGCATCCCTTAAATGAAAAGGTAAAAGTATCGAACCTGAAACCTTGTGGTTCTTAGGCAGATACTCTACTGACTGAGCTAAATCAGACCCTTATATATATATATATATATATATATATATATATATTTACCAACCCCTCCACACAAGCAGGATGTGACACAAGGTCAATTTCTTAAGCTGAGTTTAACAGGTTAGAATTCAGAGTTTTCCTTCTTCTAGACTGGTTACCTAGCCATGGTTAAAGAGCCCAGTCTGCCCTGCTATTAACCCATAGTTGGAGAGAGAATTGGATTCATACCTTTCCCAAAGGTATTAGCGCCATGTGAAATGCAAACAGCTTCGTCCAGGAATTGAACCCAGTTTGACAAGTCCATTTCCTACGACTCTAACCATTAGACCACGTGCCTTATATATATATATATATATATATATATATATATATATATATATATATGTTGCAGTTTTTGTTTTGATATAGATAAATGATTTTCTGATTTGATATGGAGACGGGAGATTTGTAATCTGATATCTTTTTCTATGACCCCCCCCCTCCAAAGTCTGTAAATGATACTAAAAGTTTTAAATAAAGCCGATTTACTGTACGAGACCTTTTTTTTTGGGGGGGGGGAAGAGAGGGAGGGGGAACTTTATAAGTTTAAATAATAGAGTCTATATATGAATCTAAAAAGGCTGGAGGTGCTTTCGAAGATCATGATACGAAAATACGAAAAGGTCAGAAAGGAGGAAATTCCAGGTAGTGTAAACATGTAAGCAATTGCCGTATATTAGGGCGGGGCTGGAATGTTGTGAATGATATCAATGTAGATAGGTATGCTTTATGTAGATTCATCTCTCTTCCTTTTGCCCCAATTCTTGAGGGTATCAAAAGAACCTCCAAACTTGCATCCCCTGACAAACAAGCGAATAGAAGCACAGGTGCTGTTAATTTACACAGGTGAAAATGAGCACTCAGTTTTATAGTTCAGCAATAGATAAAAAGAACTGAGAATCTGCCAGTTTGGTGACACTCGTTACCACTCATTCAGCAGCAACATAGAAGACTCAGCGCAAGTATCAATATACATCAGGATGTATTTATCCAACCCCTCTATCAGGAGCAGAATGTGACACAAGATTGTTGACGAGTCCATTCTATGACTGGTTGCCTAACCAAGGTTAAAGAGCCCAATCTGCCCTACTATTTACCCGTAGCTGGAGGGAGATTAGTTGGATTCATACCTTTCCCAAGGGCATTAGCTCTATGAACTGTAGCTTTGTCCAGGATTTGAACTCGGGTCTATTTCCTATGACTCTAACCATTATACCATGCACCTCCAACTAACATAGGTTAGTGAGGGTCTATTACTGACTGTGCACACATTTAATAAAAGTAAAGACCTTCCTGTGCAAGATCAGATAAACTTACAAGATAAAGATGTAGTAAAGAAAACAAAGATAAAGATGAAAAAGATATGACTGTTTGAAATGTACACACATAACTGCACGGTGAGAAGATGGCATCTTGAGAGCAAACAACTGGTTATTTCAGCTAATGACCAAAATCTAACTAAGTCAGTTCCCTTCATGCCCAAAAGGAAAAATAAAAAAAAGGTAAGGAGTGATGCAATACTTAATTGTTTCTTTACATTGAAATATTTCTGTCATTTGTGGAGAAATCTCATTAGTTTCTTGAAGACATTTCTGCATTTCTGATACAACATCATCATTTCTGCATCTGCATTTCTGCATTTCTGATACAGCATCATCACTTTCTGCATTTCTGCTGCATTTCTGCATTTCTGATGCAACATCTGCATTTCTGCATTTCTGATGCAACATCATCACTTTCTGCATTTCTGCAAGTGATAACAGAATGCTCACTTATAAAAAAAACTTAAAAGTTATTGACACCAGTTCACCTTTCTCTGACCTAGTTGCTGATTACTGATTGGCTGAAAGGAACTGACTTAGTTAGATTTTGGCCATTAGCTGAAAGAACCAGTTGTTTGCTCTCAAGATGCCAACTTCTCACTGCGCAGTTATAAAAAACCTTTTTGGGCTAATAAAAACGTCTTATAAAATAATCAAGTCTTGCTTCATCATTAAAAACCAAGAAATGAGCACAGACAACCCAGCCCAGCAGATGGAAGAAATCAGTCCAGAAGAGGATGGTTGTCTACGAAATAGACCCACCTAAGAACTCATCTTCATCACCCCCACTCTTCTCACCCCATTATATACCCGATATGAAGGGGTATATAACAATAGATTCCATTGCTGAGCTCACAGATTCTGAATTAGCATGACAGAAGAAGCATCAAAGATACTACACCTTGCCCAAGTGTGACCAGGAAGAGTTGGATAGATTATGAGGCACACCCTATAACCTGGTCATCTTTTGTTGACTCTTGTGAAAATCTACATATCAGACAGAAAAATATCTTCCAATCTACATGCCCCCAGGGGACCATCAATAGTAACAATGCAAAAAGCAATATATGTATGTGAGACGTGGAGAGGGGTGGGGTGATGGTTAGGTTGGTCAGAGAGTAGGGGTGATGGTTAGGTTGGTCGGAGAGTAGGTGTGAAAAGTTGATATGCTCCAGACAAAAATGATGAAAGGTCAGAACCAAAGAGAAAACTTTTTAAAACGAAAAGGACAAAAGTGAAAATATTTGTTTCCTGAATTTCAAATGAGAAAGAGATCCACTTTAGTTGATTGATTTCTTTATATTTATATATATATATATATATATATATGTGTATGTGTGTGTGTGTGTGTGTGTGTGTGTATATATATATATATATATATATATATATATATGCAGACACACACATGCACATACATATATATAGAAAGAGAGAAAGAAAGAGATGTATATATACATAAATGAATATATATATATATATATATATATATATATATAAAGAGAGAGAAATGTACACATACATAAATGGATAGATGTGTGTGTGTATATATATATATATATATATATATATATATATATAGAGAGAGAGAGAGAGAGAGAGAGTGAGAGAGAGATAGCAGTACATTTATGAATAGATACCTATTGATATACTTTATTTCCTGATCTAACAGATAGTATTCCTCCTCCTTTCATATATATATATATATATATATATATATATATATATATTAGAAAAACATAACCCATTGGGTCACTCATTGAACTCTGAGTAGATAATTGTGATCAGAAAAGAAGTGAGTTTGCAAAGCGAATTGATTTAAAAAAAGAAAAAAGAAATAAGGATGGAGAATTTTTAAAAAATCATTAAAATCATTTTGTAAGATTTCTAAGAAAGAGAAAATTTGACCAAATTTAAGTTTAAATGGACCTGATTCTTGAAATTCTATTAATAGCTAAAGTGTTGAGAAGTTGTGGGGATGTCAGAAAATCCTTTTTTTCATGTAATATAAAAAAATAATCCCTTTCTACTTCCCCATAATTTTAATTGACAAACAAAACTGTAGTAAAAAAAGTTTTGAAAATAAAATAAAATGTTTTCACGCTTCTTTGGTAGTTAAATTAACAAAAAACAAAAACAAAAATAACACTTGACAATTTTTACCATGACAGAATAGAAAGGGAGTGGTAAGAGATTTCTCTCAACTGCTGGTTTTGGTATTGCCAGCAGTCAGACTGGCTTTGAGAGTGACTCTCCAAATTGCTCCCACAGATAGACTAATATATAATAGAGGGGGTGAAATTGATAGGGAGTGAGATTTGTGAGAAATTGGTTACTTTATGACTTTATTAGCAAATTACTGCTAATTAAAACGATGAAAAAATATTTAAAACATAATTCAATCCCACAAGTAAGGAATATTTTAATATTTAATTTTAGTCATAAAACTTAACAGGAAAAAAACCTTAGGGAAACAAAAGTTGATTCGTTCAGCTTTAGTATAATAATAGATATATATCTCACAAACTAAAGAGTAAGCCTACAGAAGACTGTCTGTTTATCCAAGCACAGAAATGTCACCTCTGACAAACTACAAATTCAAATAGAAGCAGCATAACCAGTTCTGAGGCTATTCAAAATGGCAGGAATTCCTCCAAGAAAAATATCCATACCATCAATACTTCCTTGAAAAATAAATCCACAAAATACTGACAAGGAATCTCTTATGAAAATAAAAATGGCATAATTGATTTCGACATTGATACAATCAATAAACGGACATAAAGAAATTATTAGAAATTATCACATCAACCAAGCTTATTTTGATACGATCTATAAACAGATATTCAAATAAAATGAGAAATTGTCATGTCAGTTAAGCTTATTTTGACACTGATAAGATCTTCAAACAGATATAAAGTATCAAATGATGTTAGAAATTATCACATCAACAAAGCTTATTTTGATATGATCTGCAAACAGATATTCAAATAAAATGAGAAATTATCACATCATCTAAGCTTACTTTGATATGATCTACAAACAGATATTCAAATAAAATGAGAAATTATCACATCATCTAAGCTTATTTTGATATGATCTACAAACAGATATTCAAATAAAATGAGAAATTATCACATCATCTAAGCTTACTTTGATATGATCTACAAACAGATATTCAAATAAAATGAGAAATTATCACATCTTATTTTAATACAATCATCAAAAAGATATCTAAATAAAATGAGAAATTATCACATCATCTTATTTTAATACAATCATCAAAAAGATATCTAAATAAAATGAGAAATTATCACATCATCTTATTTTAATACAATCATCAAAAAGATATCTAAATAAAATGAGAAATTATCACATCATCTTATTTTAATACAATCATCAAAAAGATATCTAAATAAAATGAGAAATTATCACATTATCTAAGCTTATTTTAATACAATCTACAAACAGATATTCAAATAAAATGAGAAATTATCACATCATCTAAGCTTATTTTAATATAATATACAAACAGATATTCAAATAAAATGAGAAATTATCACATCATCTAAGCTTATTTTAATATAATCTACAAACAGATATTCAAATAAAATGAGAAATTATCACATCATCTAAGCTTATTTTAATACAATCTACAAACAGATATTCAAATAAAATGAGAAATTATCACATCATCTAAGCTTATTTTAATACAATCATCAAAAAGATATCTAAATAAAATGAGAAATTATTACATCGACCAAGCTTATGATGATAACAATAACAGGGATCTGTGCGGTAAAGTAAGGAGCTGATGGTAGTTGTGGCGCTCCACCTCAGACGCAAAAATAATCTCCTTCGTCTAGCACTAGTGAAAAGGTGATAGACTCCCTCACTGTCTGGCTGATACCGACTTTAGGCCACTCTGCTAACTTTACTTACTTATAATAGTAGTAGTAAAGTTGTCAGGGCGGCCTAATGTTGTTATCAGCCAATCAGCGAGGGAGTCTATCCCCTTTTTGCTAGACCAAGGAAATTGTTTTTGTGTCTGAAGTGGAGCGCCACACCTACCATCAGCTCGTTACTTTACCGCACAGATCCCTGTGCTACTCATACGCTGAGTTGGTGAGGGCCGGTATCGAACTAGGAACCTTGTGGTTTCTAGCTGTACACTCTCCTGACTGAGCTAACCCAGCCCTTAATACTAAAAAACGATAAGTGAAGTAATATGCAACTGGAGTAAAGGGAGAGAACTCTTTTTTTTTTTCCTTTCATTCTTTAACACGGTCCTTTTAGTTTG
>CM042160.1:39666157-39691157 GCA_023376005.1 Doryteuthis pealeii | reverse complement strand
ACACATAAACACATATATGTTCATACTCCCAAACACATAACCACATATACATTCATACACACTGACACATATATTCATATACACTCGCACACACACTCACATACACACACACACACACACATATGATAGAGATTGATAGATAGATGGATTAATAGATAAACATATTTTTCACAAATGTACACCAGTGTTATACAAATGGGAATTTTGTAGCTAGAGAAATTTTGACAAATTCTGACATAAATATGTAAGTTGTATCATAGATCTCTATTAATTATATTATAATTTGACATTGTATATATGTATATATATATATATATGTGAGTTGTGTGCATATGTCTGTGCCAAATGATGAACTGTATAGACTGTTGTGATCAATGAGCTCCAATGATACCACACAATCCCATAAATAAAAGAAATACAAATGCTATAGAGTTACATGTCACAAACTGAAATTCTATTTCTAAACTAAGACAGATGAAGGAGTAAATCATACATCCAATTATTCAGAATAAAGAAAGAAAAAAAAACGGGTGGGGTGGGGTACGGATATACAAAATAAATAAATCAAGTTAAGGGGTTGGGGGGGGGCAGAATTTTAGTTTTAAAATTAAATATTTGCCCTCAGAGAAGAATCGAAACTCTTGAAGATTTTTAGATTTACGAAAAATAATATCTTTTTTTTTTTTTTTTAATTTTGTATTTGGTTAACTTTCTTGGAGCTTGTAGTGATTCGTGAATTGATAATCATCCAGCTGTGGGTATGTTGTGAGGATCCAGACTTTGTAGGTTGTTTAAATAGTAGATTGGACTATTCCACTTGTGTATTTGGGTTATGCTCACTTCCTGGATCCTGATTGGCTGTTGGTTTTAAAGTGAACACTTTCATCTATATAAACTGAACATTTCACTGTGTTCAAGCATTTTAGATTTTTGTATGGTTACTGAACACTAGTGGAGTGATTATTATTCATCTGTGTTGATATATATATATATATAATATATATATATATATATATATAAATATTATATATATATATATGTATGTAGGATGTAAAACTTAGAAAAATAGCAATAGGTATTTTTTTTTCCTTTTTCTTTCTTTTTTTTTGTTCTTTTTCTTTTTTTTGTTCTATATATACAATCAATAATATATTATATCATGGATATTAATATCTCGTTACTATTAGTTTCATGCTTACTGAAACTAATAGTAATGAGATATTAATATCCATAATATAATATATTATTGATTGTAAACTGCTCTGCTATTTTAGCATTGAGCACCTTTATATGTCAATACCTTTCTCATTCATTCTCTATTCCTTCTGTCGGATTAATTATATATTTTCATATAATATATATATATATATATATATATATATATATATGCATGTATGTAACTATAAGTAAAAAAACAAAACACCACAGCAAGATTGTCTTATTAGAGCAATACACTTAAAATGATTTTATATATATATATATATATATATATATATATATATATATATATATATATATATATATAGGAGGCACGTGGGGTAGTGGTTAGAGTCGTGGAAAATGGACTCGTCAATTCGAGTTCAATTCCTAGACGAAGCGGTTGGCATTTCACATAGCACTAATACCCTTAGGAAAGGTATGAATCCATATATTCTCCCTCCAGCTATAGGTTAAATAGAAGGGTAGACTGGGCCCTTCAGCCTTGGGTAGGTAACCAGTCTAGGAGAGGGATAATTCTGAATTCAAGGTTGGTCATTGATTGGGTTTGTGGCAACCATTGATGCACCAATTCTTCACTAGCCCACGTGCCTCCATATATATATATATATATATATATATAATATATAAATATATATATTATTATCATCATGACTGCTGGTAAAAAGGAATCCAATGGGTTCATGAATCATCTAATATAGAATAAACATTTTAAAAGGTACACCATTGTCATAGTACAAAATTCACTAATTGTTTTTTACCGATTTGTTTTCCAACTCAGCGTCACTTGCTATTTACACTCTCATCACTAAGTTTGGTGAACAAGACAAGCCTTAACAATGAAATCAGAGACCTCGATAACATTTGGTCCCTACTGATAACCACACGGCTAATATCTAATCTAGGATCTTGTGATCTATTATCAATAACTATAAAGTGAAAGTTTTCATTCTTCAAGGAGTGTCTTGCAATGGTTCAATGAATTATCAATTGAATATTCATGCCATTCTAATATTTTTCCTTGTCATTGAGCCTGACCTATTGTAAGGATTGAACTTGAGACTTCATAAGGTTCAGTTCAATTGATTAACCACTGCACCATCAACAGGGATTCTTGTGTTCTTTCTCTCGTTCTTGTCTTTCTGCTGTTGGTGGGGGGGGGATGATGAAGAGGGGGGCATAATAAATGGGGCACCGAGAATCAGCCAAGCAATATGAATATTCATATGGAAAACCGAGTGCTGTCAAAGTCTGACGATAATGGTTTCACCATCTTTGGCAACCTCTCCAATTTGAAGGAACAAACTTGGAAGTGATATGTCAGGTTGCAGTTTATTTCTCCTTTTGGCCTCGATCCTGATAAGACGTAAAACCTAGGTGCTGCTCTACTGCTGCTGCTGTGCTGTAAGGTGTGGGGTGGGAGTTCTAGAGAGCAACCCCAACCCCCACTCCCTCAACACATGACAAAAAATAGCCGAATATCTTTTCATTAAAGACAATTAGGAAAGGTATCATGATATTGGTAGAACCAGCACATGGGCTAATCAGTATTCATAATTGAAATTTTATATACTTGAATATGGAAATACAACTGTCTGTCCAAGACTTCAACAGTTTTGCCAATATACAAATTACAATATGGTAAATATACTCATAACAGGAATAGATACTAATCTTATAGCTATTATATATATATATATGTATATATATATATATATACATTTACCAACCCCTCCGCATGAGCAGGATGTGACACAAAGTCAATTTCTTAAGCGGAGTTCAACAGGTTTGAATTCAGAGTTTTCCTTCTCCTAGACCGGTTGCCTAACCAAGGTTAAAGAGCCCGGTCTGCCCTACTATTTATCACATAGCTGGAGGGGATTCATACCTTTCCCAAGGGTATCAGAGCTAAGTGAAAATGCAGTTACCGCGTCCAGGATTTGAACTCATGGCGACGAGTCCATTTCCCATGACTTTAACCATTACACTACACACTTCCATTTATATATATATATATTATATATATATATATATATATATATATATTGATTCAATTCCTAGAAGAAGCTGTTGGCATTTCACATAGTGCTAATACCCTTGGGAAAGGTATGAATCCATATATTCTCCCTCCAGCTATGGGTTAAATAGTAGGGCAGACTGGGCCCTTTAGCCTTGGGTAGGTAACCAGTCTAGGAGAGGGATAACTCTGAATTCAAAATTCCTGAGGTCGGTCATTGATTGGGTTTGTGGCAACCCTTGATGCACCAATTCTTTCCTATCGACTGTGCCAAAAAGTACGGATGGTTCAACACAAGCCTTCACTACTATAAACAAATCACTGTGTGGGTGTTCATTGTGTGTGTGAACCCTCATGCGTTGAAAATCGACGAGAGAGTCCATAATATTGATAATATAGTTTGGTATATCTATAAGTAAAGAGTGCTTAATATCATTGATAGAGCATATATACATATCTCTGGAGGCATGTGGTCTAATGGTTAGAGTCGTAGGAAATGGACTCATCGACACAAGTTCAATTCCTGGATGAAGCTGTTTGCATTTCACATGGGGTTGATACTCTTGGAAAAGGTATGAATCCAATTCTCCTTCCAGCTATGGGTAAATAGTAGGGCAGATGGAGCTCTTTAACCATGACTAGGTAACCAGTCTAGGAGAAGGTAAACTCTGCTTAAGAAATTCCTCTTGTGTTGCATCCTGTTTGTGCGGAGGGGTTGGTAAATATATATCTATCTCTTGATTTGAAAACTGCATAGCTGAGAAACTGACAGTTACCAAGCAGCATTGATTTTTTATGTATTTGCTACCCTATATATATATATATATATATATATATATATATATATAATCATTATTACAAATAATTCTATACAAATAAGAAATACCCTTAGGGATGGCACAAATCCATTTCTTCTCCTTCCAGATATTGGTAAATAGTAAGGTAGACTGTTGTCTTTAGCCTTGGTATGGCAACCAATCTAGGAGAAGGAAAAGTGAATTCAAACCAGAAGTACTATGGTTAAAAACATTCACCTTGTGTCACATCCTGTGTGTGGCAGAGGGGTTGTGAGTGTATATTATATTAGCTTTGAAACCAGTGGTAACAAAAGCCTCTGAGTGTATACCTTACCATAATAAATATAGCTCTTACACCTGTAATCGAGCACTTTATTTTCCTTCCTCCAATATTATATATATATATATATATTACCTACAGACATGTACATATGTAGAGAGAGAGAGAGAGAAATTTTAGATACTTAGCTGATGAAAAATATATTCATAAATGGAATTTATCTATGTACACAAATGTACACACACATATTAGAAATAAAATGTATGCATAAATAGCATTTCTATTTAAAATCAAGCTTAGTGTAAACTTTAATTAAACAGGGATTATATATATATATATATATATATATATAATCAATAATAATGATATTATGGATATTAACTCATAACTATAAGTTTCATGCTTACACAATCTTCAGATGAGTCAAATGGTTGAGATTTTAAAAACCAGTAGTTTTTTAGCGTTTATATAAACATGAAGTGTGTTCACACAATGGAGTGTTATAATGCTAAAGTTGTTTTTTTTAAAAACTGTGGCTTGTTTAGCGTTTATATGACATGAAGTGTGTTCATGTAATGGAATGTTATGACACTAAATCTGTGTTAAGAAAATAATAATAAAAAAATTAAAAAATAGATAGATTGTAAATCTGGTCTGCTTTATTAGCATTGAGCACCTTTTTATGCCTATACTTTTCTCATTTATTCTCTATCCATTCTATATTATATATATATATATATATATATATATATATAATATATATATATTGCTAATGAGACCTAATAGGTCGAAATATACATTCAGGGATTGACATTTTCTCGATTTGTTTAGCCTTACATTTAAACATATATGCCCGCCTAAATTCATTAATTATTAACTAATTAATTTTCAAAATTAGGTATGACTTCAATTAAGCACATATCCTCAAAAATTGTCGGCTTAAGGCCATATAAAAATAAACACATTTGTTTGTTTACTTAACCTCATATATATATATATATATATATATATATATATAAAGCATGTTTACATACATGATAGTTAGATAGATAGATAGATAAAGAAAAAACCTTTAAAACCAATAAAAAAAAACTATTATAGTACCAAACAAAAGTCAAGCCATTTTTTAAACTAATAATTAAAGTAGGTTTTATGGCATGGGTTCGATATCACAAAGATTAATAATAAATGAAGAGTAAAAGAATGAAAATAAGAGACGATTTTCAGAAATAATAAAAAAAAATAAAAATGAAATAAAAAAGGAAGGGGAAAAAAATCTTTTGAAAGTCTACACTTCTTGGCGATTGATTTCTAAGCAGATGCATCGATGGGCTATTGCCACAAAACCCCCCGATCATTTTAAACCATTTCAAACGAAATGTCAGTGTTCATCTCATCAACATGAACAGAAGTCAACCCTGACGAAAAATTTTAACTTACTACCCCTTGAGGTTCATAGCTTCATTCACTCCCAATTGAGTTAACTTCTGTCTGGGACTACATAGTGAAAAAAAAATTATATATATATATATATATATATATATATATGCTTACATATATATATATATATATATATATATATATATATGCTTACATATATATATATATATATATATATCTATATATATATATATATATATATATATATGCTCATATATATATATATATATATATATATATATATAATATATATAAATATATATATATATATATATATATATATATATAAATATATATATATGCTTATATATAAATATATATATATATATGCTCATATATATATATATATATATATATATATGCTTACATATATATATATATATATATATTATAATATAAATATATATATATATATATATATATGCTTACATATAAATATATAATATATATATATATATATATATATATACTTACATATGAATATATATATATATATATTACATATAATATATATATATATATATTACATATGAATATATATATATATATATATATATACATATACATATATAAAGTAATGTAACGAGGTAAACCATAAAGGTAAAAAAAATAGATAAAACTAAAAAAAATTTCGTTTTAGCTTCTAAGTTCAAAAAAAAAAAAAATTTCTTATAAGTTTATTGTAGTTACTTATTTTATCTTTTTATTTTTTTTATTTTATTTATTTTTTGAATTTTTTATGCTTCTTGGTTGCATTTTAACCAGATACTTTCCAGACAAAGAAAAAAAGAAAGAAAGAAAAAAAAAAAACAACAAAAAAACCTTGAACAATGATCAGTAACAATCTATGATTAAATCATTTCAGTTTGAGAAAGAAAGAGTACAATATGTGATATTAATAGCATTGGCAAAAAAAAAAAAAAAAAAAAAAAATAGAAAGAAAAAAAAAAAAAGGGTGTATAAGGGCTGGGTTGAATGCTAGAATATTTTAGACAGTCAATATATTAAATTTAGAGTGTCTATGTCATTTCTGATGACAGTTGGCAGATTTTTACGTTAAAAAAAAATGATTTCTATCTTTTTTATTTTATTTTTAGAATAGAAAGTCCCTAAAGTTGAAATTGAAGACATTGTCGGTCAATATAATTCAGGAATCAAACTGGTCAACCATTCCAAGAAAATAACCCAAATAATGAGAACAGAAATGTTCTTAAACTTTTAATACTGCATAAAATTGGTTGAACAATGGTCAGATATTTATCTAAAACAATTTGATTTTAAACTTTTTTAAATTGGTCCTAAGTAAACACTCCAAAAATCAATTCTACACAATCAATGTTTTTTTAAAAACTATATTCAGAAATATGTATATAAATAATTCCACATAAATAAGAAATACCCTTAGTGTTTATTTTCACATCCCTAAACATTTTTGAAAAAATTGTTTTTTCAAATATTACAAACAGGCGAAATAGACAGTGGTACAATGGGTTAAATAGTACCACTACTGTTCTTATAGAAAGGCTGGCTTTGGCATTAAATAAACCATGAAGGTTGATATGCCATTAAACCTAATCAAACCAAACCTTGTTCTATTCAACAGTCTTATTAGTCTCTCTGTATCTGTCATAAAATTAATTTTTTTTAAAAATTTGAAATTTAAAAAAAAAAATTAAAATCAATCACTAAATGGGCTTAGATTAATATATATATATATATATATATACTAATTTTATTAGTAAACCCTTGTGGTAAGAAAAAAACCTGGTCACTACTAGAATAGGCTCACTATTCTAGTGGTGACCAGGTTTGAATTCAAAGTTTTTCTTCTCCTAGACTTATTGCCTAACTAAGGTTAAAGAGCCCAGTCTGCCCTATTATTTACCCATAGCTAGAGGGAGAATAGGGTATTTGCCCTATGTGAACTGTGGCTTCGTCCAGGAATTGAACTCGGGTTGACGAGTCCATTTCCTGGGACTCCCCGCCTCTCGGGGCGGGGGTCCAGTGGCTTCGGCCCAGGACCATGGCTACAATTAACAGCGTTGATGTTGCCAGAGGGTATCCCAGGCAACACCTGCCCCCTTGATTTAAAGGGGCAGGGCTCGGTTTATTGCTCAGTGTCTGAGGTGCCCCCTTTGAAGGGGAATGCTGAAGGATTAACGCATTTTTTGCACCCACTACCCATAAGTCTTGGCTTGTGGGAGGTCCCACATTAATAGGACCTTGTGCCTAACCTGTACACGTGGGGTACATACACCACTGCGCTTCCCACTGTCATAGCTTCCTTGAAAATAAATAGAAGCCAACCATAATAAAACGTTTTTTTATGTTTTTTTTTTTTACTTTGCAATAATTAAAACAATATAAAGAAATATAAAAGATAACATTTTAATCTATTCAATTTTATCAAATATTAGAAAAAATATGAAGAAATATAACAGATTCATTAAATCATACTCAAAATCCCATGACCCAGAAAAAACAGAACCCACAAATTTTGTAATAAAACTGTTAATTTTAACTTGGGGGGGGGTGTAGGGTTAGGGTTGGGGGATTGGGGTTTAGGGTTAGTTTGATGGGAAAATAAATAAATAATTTGGGTTCTGTTCACTATGTATACAGTGTGACCCAGAAAAAACAGAACCCAAAAATTTTGTAATAAAACTGTTAATTTTAACTAGGGGGTTTAGGGTTATGGTTATGGTTAGTTTAATGGGAAAATAAATAAATAATGTGGGTTCTGTCAGCACCTTCTAAGATATCTTAGAGGGCCTTGTTTCTGTTCACTATGTATACAGGGTGGCCCAGAAAAAACAGAGCCCAAAAATTTTGTAATAAAACTGTTAATTTTAACTCGGGGTGGGGGGTGGGGGTAGGGTTAGTTTAATGGGAAAATAAATAAATAATTTGGGTTCTGTTTTTTCTGGGTCACCCTGTAATATCGGGATTTTGAGTATGATTTGCAAGTTTTACCAAAGATTCAACTTATGTAATTTTATCAAATATTAGAGAAAAGAAAAGAAAAGATAAACTATTCAAGACTACAACCTTCTAGAAAATTCCTTGATAACTGGAAACATTTGTTTAACATTATTAGCTAATTGTTAGACAACGTAATTTACAATAAGTTCTTTGTTAGTCTAATTAGAAACTCCATAGACTTGTTATATGTAGCGGAATAATTGAAATGAGTGAAGCAAGAAACAAATAAGGTGGCAGTTATGTCCCTTTGTTAATTAATGTTCTGGCCAGTGAAATACCATTTAAATGGGATTAATTTAGAAAAAATGTTTTCTTTTCTTTTGAAAATAAGTCTGGGAAACAGTTGACAAAATTTAGTTAAAATTGGACATTAGGAATACAAGTTGATTGAAAATACTGACAGTTATATATATATATATATATATATATATATATTAAAGGGGGCCGGGTTAGCTCAGTCAGTAGAGCGTTCGGCTAGAAACCACAAGGTTCCTAGTTCGATACCAGTCCTCGCCAACTCAGCGTATGAGTAGCACAGGGATCTGTACGGTAAAGTAAGGAGCTGATGGTAGGTGTGGCGCTCCACCTCAGACATTAAAATAATCTCCTTGGTTTAGCGCAAGTGAAAAGGGGATCGCTGATTGGCTGATACCGACTTTAGGCCGCCCTGACGACTTATACATATATATATATATATAAATGATTTTACACCCTGTTGTTGTTAAGGAGAATATACCGACTGCATCCCCTGCTGAGGGATAAGACACCTCTTACACAAAAAAAGGGTGTTCTGGGAATGAAATTAAACTACATCCGGTCATTTGTTGCTATTACTCTCAAGTCCACTCTAACCCAAAAATAGTAGTATATATTAGTGTACTATCTGTAAATCAAATAGATCTTTTGTGGTAATTATATTTTACCTGTTTAAAATGATTGTGAATATACATTTTTTAACACTAACTTCATATATATATAAATATATATATATATATACGCAATGCTCTCCTATATAAGGGATGGAGCACTCTATGGCAGCATTTACATAGCTCAGTCAGAAACCACAAGGTTACTAGTTCGATACAACTCAGCGTATGGTAGCACAGGGATCTGTGCAGTAAATAAGGAGCTGATGGTAGGTGTGGCGCTCCACCTCAGACACTAAAATAATCTCCTTGGTCTAGCGCTAGTGAAAAGGGGATAGACTCCCTCGCTGTCTGGCCGATACCGACATTAGGCCGCCCCGATGACGACTTACATACATAGAGATGTGTGTATCAAAACAGTTAAAATCCCTTCGCATTCTGTAGGTGACGATAGACTAGCGGTTAAGGTGTTGACTGATGCTGAACCGATCAGATTTCAATCCCGGCTTTAGGTAGCTTACAAATGTCTAGCCTCACTGAAGAGACTTGATAAGTCAAATGATAAGTAAAATGAATAAACCAATCAAAATCAATAAATTATTTTAAAATAATCATCTGGATGAAGACTGCTATTATCAAGAAGTTCACTTCTCTTTTTTTTTTTTTTTTTCAAGGCTTTAATTTTGATTTCAGTAGTTCATTCATTTCTTCATTATCCAGAACTTATACAGAATTCATGGAGGTGCTTGTGGTGTAATGGTTATCATCATAGAATATGGACTCAGCGACCAGAGCTAAAATCTTGGGCTTGGCTGTTTGCATTTCAGATAGCACAAATACTCTTTGGAAAGGTATGCCAAATCATAGGTGTGTTTATACACCAGTGAGTGTTATATGGTGGGGAAATACAGTATCTATTTAAACAGAAACATAGAAAACGTGGTTCTCCACACATTTGAGTTCATTGGAAAATTCTTGATGCCATCAGCAAAATCGTTATCCTATTTGGGAAAACTTAAAAAAAATTAAAGTCCAAGAAAAAATATAAAGAATAAAGAAATAATACTTTTGATGTTAAGTCATTTGAGGATTTTTTAAGAATGGTGAAAAAAACAAACAAAAAAAAACATTTTGAGATAACAGCCACTTCTGAACCCAGAAAGGTGGAAACTACTAAGTGTTATATATATTTTATATATATATAATATATAATATATATAGAATATATAAGTAAAAATCTGATTATAATTTTGGGAGCGTCTTTGATGACCAATTCAGAAAAAAAAATGCCTGTTAACTGTTTGATAATA
The DNA here is from genome assembly GCA_023376005.1 of Doryteuthis pealeii. Lineage (NCBI taxonomy): Eukaryota > Metazoa > Mollusca > Cephalopoda > Myopsida > Loliginidae > Doryteuthis > Doryteuthis pealeii. The sequence goes on along the minus strand of CM042160.1, from coordinate 39,680,247 downwards.
CAGAATAGATAAAAAAAAAGCGACCCTGGCATCAAATGACCCACAGAATTTGATATATTGTTAAACAAAACTCAAACTCAAACAAAAAAAAAACAGCTTATTTTATAAATGCTTATATGAAATTAAAGTGGTCAATTTTAATTACACCCTGTTGGCAAAAACCCCTTCTTCCATCAAAAAGAAAAAAGGGGCTATGACACAAAATTGCATCACTTATTTCATTTTAATAGATAGGATTGCTTTTAATATGTCTATTTAAGAAATCAATAACACTAAGTAATCATTTATCAAACCCAGTATTGTTAAAGCCGGTATGCAAATTATCCACACCATATACTATGTAAACCTTTATTTATTTGTAACACACACATTGCAGAATTTTAAATGCATTAATAAGATGAGCTGTTTTGAGGCAGATTTTAATAGAGATGCTAATTACAATTATATAATGTTATTTAATAATCATTGAGAATATCATTTAAATAACTAGGGGAATTGTGATGTTGGTGATGACATAGTTTCGTTACAGATACATAATCTCCATTATAATGATATATATACAGATACATATAGTGTGCAAAAAGAATCTCAGTCGGTAGAGTGTTCGGCTAGGAATCACAATGTTCTTAGTTCGATACCAGCCTCCCCCGCCAACTCAGCGTGTGAGTAGCACAGGGATCTGTGCGGCAAAGTAAGGAGCTGATGGTAGGTGTGGCACTCCACCACAGATGCTAAAATAATCTCCTTGGTCTAGCGCTACTGAAAAGGGGATAGACTTCCTTGCTGTCTGGCTGATACCGACATTAGGCCGCCCCAACAACTTTACTTTTACTTTTTATGGCTTAATGACGCACAATAGTGAGGTATGGGGGAATCAAAATCTACAAGGAAAATGGCTTGTGAATCTGGCTTGTTAGCCATCATTCTTTGGCAGTTATGTTCAATTCAAAAATAGAAGATACCACAGTAAGATGATGTGTCACAGTCATTAATAAAAGGCGGGGGGGGGGGAGTCCCTGGGGTGTAGTGGTTAACATGCTGCATTGCAACATTGGAGTAAGCGAGTTTGAACTCCAGTCACACTATTATGTTCACTTTTAAACTAATACCCTTGGGAAAGGTATGAACCCTCTCATCCCAACAGCTTAGATAGTAGCCCTACTGATCTTCTACAAAGATGGCTTAAGTATTCCTATCTAATACTAATAATTATACATAATTATCATATTCCTATCTAATACTAATAATTTATACATAATTATATAGTATCAAGTATTCCTATCTAATACTAACAATTCATCTAATATATATCAAGTATTCCTATAATACTAATAATTTATACACAATTATATAGTATCAAGTATTCCTATCTAATACTAATAATTTATACACAATTATATAGTATAAGTATTCCTATCTAATACTAAAATTTATACACAATTATATAGTATCAAGTATTCCTATCTAATACTAATAATTATACACAATTATATATATCAAGTATTCCTATCTAATACTAATAATTTATACACAATTATACTATCAAGTATTCCTATCTAATACTAATAATTTATACACAATTATACTATCAAGTATTCCTATCTAATACTAATAATTTATACACAATCATACTATCAAGTATTCCTATCTAATACTAATAATTTATACACAATTATATGATATTAAGGTAGCTGCACACGTGGCAGCTGTGCCTTAAAAAGAAAAAAAAGTATTCAGCATAAAATAACCCAATGTGTTAACATGCCGTAAAACCAACCAACCAATCGTACGGTTATGGTAAACGAGCAGTCCTGAATCTCTACGTTAATTGGAGGATCACAAAATAGTTAAAAAAATTTAAATTGAAATAGATCACTAAGTTGACCTGAGCCTATTCAAGCGAAAATTTAAGGGGTTTGAATGTATACAAATGTAAATGAATACAATGTGACATAAAAATACAGGACTGTTTATAAATTGAAATATATCCGTAAATTAAGAGCTCTTGCCTGTGTTATATGCAGGTGGCTGCACACACGGCAGCTGTACCTTACAAAGAAATAAAACAAAACGTATTCGGCATAAAATAACCCAATGGGTTGACATGCCATAAAACCCAACCAACCAACCAACCATCATTAGAGTTACAGTTGTATTTTTCTCATCCTTTAAAAAAAAAAAAATTTTTTAAAACTAAAACACTCTGGTTCTGGTTTATTATTTTAGAACATTTTTATCTCTTTGATATCCAAAATATTTCCTGATGGTTCAACAAGCAAGAAAACAATTTTAATTAATGAAAAAAAAAAAAAAAAAGAAAAAAAAAGAAAAAGTTTAAAAAAAGAAAAGGAAGAGAAATACAATCGTGCTAATTTGAGATTGGTTTGACACTTAAACGTTAGAGGATCAAATTTATAGGTGATGAGTTCTCTATAATCAGATGTCAGACTTTTTTATTCAGTGTTTCACTGTTTGAAATCTTTTTCTTTTCTTTTTTTCTTCCCCCTCCTCCGCCCCCCTCCATTTAATGATAAAATTGAAGTGTTTATACTGAGAGCTACAAACACCAGAATGAAATGAAACGGACTTTTCATTTCCTTAATGTGAAAATTACAGCTCTTTTGTCTACTTAAGATACTTGATTACAAGACTTGTTATATATATATATATATATATATATATATATATATATATACCAACCCCTCCGCATGGGCAGGATGTGACACAAGGTCAATTTCTTAAGCGGAGTTTAACAGGTTTGAATTTTGAGTTTTCCTTCTCCTAGACTGGTTACCTAACAAAGGTTAAAGAGCCCAGTCTGCCCTGATATTTACCCATAGCTGAAGGGAGAATTGGATTCATACCTTTCCCAAAGGTATTAGCACCATGGGAAATGTAATAGGCATACACACACACACATATATATGCACTGTAATAGGCATATATAAATACAAAGATATATGCACTGTAATAAGTATATACACACACACAGATATATGCACTGTAACAGGCATATACAAACATATGCACTGTAATAGGTATATACACACACAAGCCCAGTCTGCCCTGATATTTACCCATAGCTGAAGGGAGAATTGGATTCATACCTTTCTCAAAGGTATTAGCACCATGTAAAATGTAATAGGCATACACACACACACATATATATGCACTGAAATGGGCATATATAGATACAAAGATATATGCACTGTAATAAGCATATATACACACACAGATATATGCACTGTAACAGGCATATACAAACATATGCACTGTAATAGGTATATACACACACAAGCCCAGTCTGCCCTGATATTTACCCATAGCTGAAGGGAGAATTGGATTCATACCTTTCCCAAAGGTATTAGCACCATGTAAAATGTAATAGGCATACACACACATATATGCACTGTAATAGGCATATATAAATACAAAGATATATGCACTGTAATAAGCATATATACACACACAGATATATGCACTGTAACAGGCATATACAAACATATGCACTGTAATAGGTATATACACACACATGCACTATAATTGGCATATATACACACACACACACACACACACAGATATATGCACTGTAACCAGCATATTTCTGATGATTGAGCAAATAAAGCAAACAAATAAGTTTATAGATTCTGTCTCGGATTTAATTAAGGTAAAAATACATATTGGTAGAGATCAAGGAATATCTACAAACACTGAACAAGTAATTTACATCTTGCAAATACTGTTCACTTGACACTGTAGCATATCAAATCATAATTCATTAATTCTGCAATAAGTTAATCAAATAGTTTGGTTAAGATCTGACTGTCAACAAGGAAAATAAATGGTAATCAGAACAGCGATACTGATAGCTTTTTAATTTAGTGCATCCTGGGACACATGGGACCATATGACCTTAAGATGATTTCAATTCGTGGGGACATTTTTTTCCATTTATTTTCAAAATTCGGTTAATTGTTTACAGAGGATTTTTAGAGTTTTAAAAAAAAATTATAACCCTAACCCCTAACTCTAACCCCTAACAAATAATTGGATTTTTACAGTGTAAATGAGAAAAGTGTCCCCACTAGTCGAGATCGTGGAAGGGGTGTCTTTAGGTCATATGGTTCGACACATGTATTTGATTTGAATGAGTCCCCAGGAAATTTGATGGGTCCCAACTAAAGTTTCTTAATAAATTGTAGATTTTTTAATCTATGAACAACTAAAGCTGTCTAATCCCTACCTTGTACATACACCACAGCATGTAATTCATTTCCATGAAAATATTGAAATGTATTCCCAGTAAGCTGGAAATGTTGGGAGAAGAAAAAAAACAAAAAACAAACACTGGGACGCATGGATACAATTTTAGTCCTTTTAGATTTTTATGTGTCAGTGATGCAGGACTCATACCTATCAGCATCTCTGTAGTAGTATAATAATAATAATAATAATAATCTCTGGGACTTTGAGATAAAGACGGATCATCCTATCCCAGCCAGGAGACCAGACCTAGTGTTGATTAACAAAAAAAAGAAAACATGTCAACTTGTGGACTTTGCAGTTCCAGCAGATCACAGGGTGAAGCTGCAGGAAAATGAAAAGATGGATAAATACCTCGACCCTAGACCTTGCCAGAGAATTGAAAAAGCTGTGAAATATGAGAGTGAAAGTGATACCAATTGTAGTTGATGCACTTGGAACAGTCCCAATAAACTTGGAAAAAAAGACTGGAGGAACTGGAAATCAGAGGAAGAATTGAGACCATCTACTGCATTGCTGCAATCGGCTAGAATACTCAGAAGAGTCCTGGAAACCTGAGGAGACTTGTTGTCACTCAGCCTCCAGTGAAATACCATCAGTTAATGCTGATGTGAAAAACTCAAAAGGATTGAAAATAATAATGTATGGAAACTAGCAAGGAAATTGAAAATGAAATAATCTGGATATGGCTAAGAAGAGGAAACCTAAAGAGAGAAACTGAATCTCTTAATCATCATCATGTCATGCCAACAGCACAGATATCCATGACAATCTCTCACCAACCATCTCTATCATTCATTGCCTCCGGGAGATCCTCTGCACGGCATCCAGTATCCACGCAGAACTGGTCAATATATCTATTTGCTGGATGGCCCACACTGGCATGCCCATTTGAATCTCTTAATAGCAGCACAAAATAATTCCATAAGGACTAATTAAAAAACTATTATCAAAAGCTGATAATATTCAGAAGAATAGGTTATATGGTGACTGATGTGTAGGATTTAGTTAGACACACAGATCAGATTAGTATCTCTCTTGAGTTTTCTGAGTCTGAAATATAATAAGATAACACAAGTGATCTTAATAAGTGTTATATCCTGAAATGTAGGATATACAGAATTGATAATAAAAACAGGGAATATGTTAATAATAACAATATTTGTTTTATTTATTCTCACTGACAGGGAATACAGTGGGATGGTTTTGGATTCGGTTCAGCTTGATGTAGGATACGCGTGTGTCACGTATTGGGTCCGGTTCTTGTCTATCTGGCTGTCAGTATTTTGTCCCCCTCCTTTTTAGAGAGTATCCAGTTCGAATCATTAGGGGCAGATAACTCTGCCAAACAATAAGAAAACTTCCCTCTGTTTTAATAATCCTTATGCTGGAGTAAAAGGTTCTTCAGAAAATTAGATTAAAAATGGTTGTTGTGCTTATACGCATGCACACGTTTTTATTCAAGAATCTTTTGTGCGTCAGGGATGAAGAATGAGTACCTATCAGTATATCTGTGTGTATATATATATATATGTCAGTCATCCACAGACACATGTTTCGAAGTTTACTTCCCATCAGTGCAGCTTGACTTTTTAACAGCTTCCTCTAGCCGGGATTGAAACCCGACAGATTTTCGTCTGCCAAGCTCCTTATCCTTGCAGGCTATCAGAGGCTGTCAGTCTGGGGTGAACAATTAACTGATACATCCCTTACGGGGAATGTTTTTACAATCACCAGAGGACTCAAGTCTGTAAACAGGCGAGTAACGGCTATATATATATACATATATATATAAGTAAAGTTATCGGGGTGGCCTAATGTCAGTATTGGCCAATCAACGAGGGAGTCTATCCCCTTTTCAATAGTGCTAGACCAAGGAGATTATTTTAGCGTCTGAGGTGGGGCGCCACACCTACCATCAGTTCCTCACTTTACTGCACAGATCCCCATGCTACTCATACGCTGAGTTGGCGAGGGCCAGTATCAAACAAGAATACACAAATACAGATACTACACTCTGATCTTTATATAAATATTCTCATTTGAAATAACAGGAACTCTGCTAGTAAGTAAAATAATACCAAACATAATACAATACAAGTCATTGGGGTGGCCTAAAGTCGGTATCACCCAATCAGCAAGGGAGTCTATCCCCTTTTCACTAGCGCTGTGCTCCTCATACGCTGAGTTGGCGAGGGCTGGTATCGAACTAGGGACCTTGTGGTTTCTAGCCGAATGCTCTACCGACTGAGCTAATGGCTATTATTAGGTAAATGAATATTAAAAAAAAAAGTATCCTTGTATTATTAATAAGAATAGCAATAGTAGTAATAATAATAAGAATTGTGATGACAAAACAGCTATCATTGGAATAATGATGCGGCTAAGAATTGTAACAATATAGATGCTTGCTAGAAGATGTGTGCCAGAGTTGAGTCAGTATTATACATCTCTCACTGGTTCACTGGGGGGTGCAATCTATGCTAAGAGACAACCCTAATATAGATTAACAGATCAGTATTAGACACTAGAGAACTTTTTCTCTACACTCGCACAGAACAAAAATAGCAAGCAAATCAGTGAACTCTCCGCTGAAAAGAGGATTGATTAGCCTGGCCAAAAAGCAGCAGCTGACATCCCACAAGCTAATACTACATCTCTAACCAAAAGCACCCCCCCCCCACACTGCCACACACCTCCCACCAACCACCCTCCATTCGATGGACGACTTGCCTCAGGTGAGGGGACCTGGGATTTCTTTTTCCTCTTCACACTGTTCTCACTGTCCTCGTTTGATATTCAGCTAACCAAAAAGCCACCGCCAGCATTGTGTATAGGCACCAGGCACCATCAGTTAAATAGTGACTTCTCTTATTGCTGTCTGTCTGTCTGTCGCATTGGGCAGACTTGTGCCTCTGGTGATTCACACACAACAAAATGCCTTAAAATGGTCAAGATCTAATAAAATAAAAAAATAAAAATTATTTTAACGCTTTGGGAATAACCAAGTGTTTTATCCTATGGTAGAGCGTTGGCTCAGAACCACAAGGTTCTGGGTTCAATACCAGCCCTTGCCCACTCAGCGTAAGAGTAGCACAGGGAGCTGTGCAGTAAAGTGAGTAGCTGATGGTAGGTGTAGCGCTCCACCTCAGATGCCAAAACAATTCACCTAATCAATAAGCCACCAGGCACCATCAGTTAAATAGTGACTTCTCTTATTGCTGTCTGTCTGTCTGTCGCATTGGGCAGACTTGTGCCTCTGGTGATTCACACACAACAAAATGCCTTAAAATGGTCAAGATCTAATAAAATAAAAAATAAAAAATTATTTTAACGCTTTGGGAATAACCAAGTGTTTTATCCCATGATAGAGCGTCGGCTCAGAACCACAAGGTTCTGGGTTCAATACCAGCCCTTGCCCACTTAGCGTAAGAGTAGCACAGGGACCTGTGCAGTAAAGTGAGTAGCTGATGGTAGATGTAGAGCTCCACCTCAGATGCCAAAACAATTCATCCAACCAAAAAGCCACCAGGCACCATCAGTTAAATAGTGACTTCTCTTATTGCTGTCTGTCGCATTGGGCAGACTTGTGCCTCTGGTGATTCACACACAACAAAATGCCTTAAAATGGTCAAGATCTAATAAAATAAAAAAATAAAAATTATTTTAACGCTTTGGGAATAACCAAGTGTTTTATCCCATGGTAGAGCGTCGGCTCAGAACCAGAAGGTTCTGGGTTCAATACCAGCCCTTGCCCACTCAGCGTAAGAGTAGCACAGGGAGCTGTGCAGTAAAGTGAGTAGCTGATGGTAAGTGTAGCACTCCACCTCAGATGCCAAAACAATTCACCTAACCAAAAAGCCACCAGGCACCATCAGTTAAATTGTGATTTCTCAATGCTCATAGGGCAGACTTGTGCCTCTGGTGATTCACACACAACAAAATGCCTTAAAAAATGGTCAAGATCTGATAGAATAACTAGGCGGTTTATCCCAATTTTACAAATGAATGGGTAGTGTGTGGTGTAATGGTTATCGTCATAGAAAATGGACACAGTGAGACAAGTTCAAATTGTTGACAAGCCTGTTTGCATTTCACATAGTGCTAATACCCTTAGGAAAGGTATGAATCCAACTATTCACCCTCCAGTTATGGATAAATAGCAGGCAACCAGTAATGGGCCGGTTTAGATCATTGGTAGAACACCTGGCTTTGAACCACAGGATTCTAGGTTCAATACTGGCCCTCGCCAACTCAGTGTATGAGTAGCACAGGGATCTGAGAGCTGAAGGTAGGTGTGCCACTCCATTTCAAATCAAAACAATCTCTTCTGTCTAGTGCTAGTGAAAAGGGGATAGACTCCCTCGCTGTCTGGCTGATATCGACAATAGGCCACCCCAACAACTTTACTTTACTTACTTACATACTAATGGGTGGCGTGTGGTGTAATGGTTATCATCGTAGGAAATGGACATGACAAGATGAGTTCAAAATCCTGGACAAGGCTGTTTACATTTCACATAGTGCAAATACCCTTGGGAAAGGTATGAATTCAACTATTCTTTCAGCTATGGGTAAATAGTAGGACAGACTGGGCTCTTTAACCATGGTTAGGCAACCAGACCACGTGAAGGAAAACTCTGAATTCAAATCTGTTAAACTCTGCTTAAGAAAATGACCATGTGTCACATCCTGTTATGTGTGGAGGGGTTGGGTAAATATATACTAATGAGTGACCAATTAAAACTACAATTAACCATTTGTAAACTCACTTTTTCTCCCTCTCATCATTATCATCACTTAAGCGGAATTTAACAGGTTTGAATTCAGAGTTTTCCTTCTCCTAGACTGGTTTCCTAGCCAAGGATAAAGAGCCCAGTTTGCCCTACTATTTATCTATAGCTGGAGAGAGAATAGCTGGATTCATAAATTTCTGTATACCTACATTTATAAATGAAATTATACTTACACTGTGAATATGTATATATATACATATGCATACACAATAATTCTACCTCAGTCTAATCAAATCTATCTATCTCAGTCTACTCAAATCTATATCTCTGTCTGCTCAAATCTATATATATCTATCTGAGTCTACTCAAATCTATATATCTATCTCAGTCTACTTACATCTATATATCTGAGTCTACTCAAATCTATATATCTATCTCAGTCAGTTCAAATCTATATATCTGAGTCTACTCAAATCTATATATCTATCTCAGTCTGCTCAAATCTATATATCTATCTGAGTCTACTCAAATCTATATATCTATCTCAGTCTACTTAAATCTATATATCTGAGTCTACTCAAATCTATATATCTATCTCAGTCAGTTCAAATCTATATATCTATTTCAGTCAGTTCAAATCTATATATCTATCTCGCTCTACTCAAATCTATATAATCTATCTATATATCTATCTCTGTCTACTCAAATCTATATATCTATCTCAGTTTACTCAAATCTATATATCTATCCCAGTCTACTCAAATCTATATATCTATCTCAGTCTACTCAAATCTATATATCTATCTCAGTCTACTCAAATCTATATATCTATCTATCTCAGTTTTCCCAAATCTACATATCTATCTATCTCAGTTTTCCCCAATCTATATATCTATCTCACTCTGCTCCAATCTATCTATCTATATCTATCTATTCTAATGTACTTATCAATAATTGAACACAGATGAGACTTTGAATTCATAACAGTGCACAAACATATAATTCCATACTTAGATATCAATGTATAATTTCATACACACAAATGCACACACACACACCTGTGTGCAAACTCACACATTATTATAATCATTAAACACATAGAATATAAAAGAATGTATGTGTGTAGATACATGCAGCAAAAATCAACTTTATGAATATGAAATTAAGATTCATAAATAAATAATCCCTCTGACTACTTTTAATGTTCCTCTACCGAAATCCAACAATCAATACTTATAATGCATACATACATAGATATGTAAGGCATCTCTAATGTATACAATTGATTAATGATAGTAGATGAGCAATGATCAGATATAGGTAAATTAGCTACACAGGTGTACATTTGAAAAAAGAAAGTGATAAGTATTAACAGTTTAATTGCGTAATCTTTTATCTTGGTATGAAAAAAAAAAAAAAAAAAAAATCAAATTAAAAAGAAAGACATAAAAAGAAATTAAATTTATTGAGAAGGATTTAATGAAATTAAAAACATAATTTCTTTTACTTCTTTTCTTTCTTTTTTTTTTTTTTTTTTTTAAATCTATTACTCACTTCTCCCAATTTTACAGGTAACGACAGCTAACAAAAAAACTGTGAAAATATTTATAGATTTTTCTGAAAAAAAAAAGATTCTGGCTGTCTTTAAATATTTTATATGAAAATGAGGACGATTAATTTGAAATAATTGTCAGGACTTCAGTCATTTTATATCTATAAGTTGTTGGGGTGGACTAAAATCATTATCAGCCAGATAGTGAGGAAGTCTATCACCTTTTTACTAGTGCTAGACCAAGGAGATTGTTTTTTTAGTGTGTAAGGCGGAGCACCACACCTACCATCAGCTCCTCACTTTACTGCACAATCCCTGTGCTAATCATATGCTGAGTTGGCGAGAGCCGGCATCGAATCTGGAACCTTGTGATTCCTTGTCAAATGCTCTACCGACTGAGCTGAACCAAAGAAGTTAAAATTGAGTTTAGGTCTTTATTACAGATTTGTCATGAATAAAGTTGCTTACAAATAACACTAATAAAATACACTATCACACACACACACACACATATATATATATATATATATATGGAGGTTTAGGAGGTGAGTGGTCTAATGGTTAGAATTGTAGGAAATGGAATTGTTTACCGAAGTTCAATTCCTAGACAAAGCTGTTTGCATTTCACATTCCGCTAATACCCTTGGGAAAGGTATGAATCCAAATCTCCCTCCAGCTATGGGTAAATAGCAGTGCAGACTGAGCTCTTTAACCATGGCTAGGTAACCAGTCTAGGAGAAGGAAAACTCTGAATTCAAATCTGTTAAACTCCACTTAAAAAATTGAACATGTGTCACATCTGCTCATGCGGAGGGGTTGGTATATATATGTATATATATATTTATTCAATGCCAAAGCCATCATTGCAGAAGAACAGTAGTGGTATTATTTAACCCAAAGCCATCCTTGTAGAAAGAACAGTAGTGAAACTATTTAGCCGAAAGTTATCCTTGTAGAAGAACTGTAGTGGTACTATTTAATCCATAAAATTAGTGAAATAGATCACTAATTAAGACTGAGCCTATTCTAGTAGTGACCATCCCAAGCAGAGTTTTAACAGGTTTGAATTTAGAGTTTTCCTTCTCCTAGACTGGTTGCCTAACCAAGGTTAAAGAGCCCAGTCTGCTGGATGGAGAGTAGTTGGATTCATACCTTTCCCAAAGGTATTAGCACTATGTGAACTGTAGCTGGAGGGGTAAGGGGTTTCCTACCTTTCCCAAGATTATTGGATCAAAAGTGAACGTAGTGGTGTAACTGGAGTTTGAACTCACTTACTATGGTGTCGCAATCCAGCATGTTAGCCACTGTATTACTGTAGAGAAGCTGCCAAAAACAATGGCAATAGGGGCGGATGAGGAGTGAGAGTCAAGGGAAGCCATGCTGTCAGCATCACTTGATGATGATGAAGGTTTTCCCATGGAGGAAAGTATTGTTGGTATTGATGGACTACTTTGATTGAATTTGGAAGTTTCTAGTGTTTCTGAAATACATTGCGTATGGACATGTTTTTATTTGGCTGAGAGGTACGTTAACAAATGGTAGCAGAGCGTAGTTCTGTTTCTTTTTTTTTTTAAGAGACAAAAGTTTTGATGAGTGAGAAAAGCAAAATAAAGAAAAATGAATCATATTGGATAAGAGTTTTAAAGAAGAAAAGACAAAAAAACAAAAAAACAAAAGGTAAACAGAAAAATAGTTCCAAACATTAACATATATATATGTATATACATATATTTTTATTACAAATAAGGTCTGCAAAATGTTCTGAATTTTGTTTGTTTTTTAATTTATTTTATTAGACACAAATTTACTTATCTACTTAATTTGTACGAATTAAAAAAGTTCCCAATAAAATAAAAAAATATTAAAAAACAAAAACAAATGAAAATTCAAACCATTTATGGACCTTATTTATTACATAATATTCATTTTTCTCACATTGGACCTACAACAATCTTATATATATATATATATATATATATATATATATATGTAGTCTTTTTTAGCATTGGAGAATTGAAAATAAAGTGTCAATTACGTGTGAAATAGCTGTATTTATTTATTATAGTGTACAATAGATTTAAGGTGCAATTTTTACCATTGGTTTCCAAGCAGCCACTTTTCTTCAAGAACAGGTGTGTTGTCTTGAAGAAAAGTGGCTAACATGCTGCTTGGAAACCAATGGTAACAAGTGCACCTTAAATGTATTGTACACTATAATAGATAAATAAATACACACACATATATATATATACATACTATTTGAGTGTAAATAGTTGAATTGCTTACTTGTAATTCTTCTTTAACTCGTCTTTCCTCTTCCATGGACATCCGCTTTTCATGTTTTTTGTAATATTTCCTCTTGGCTGCTTGTAGGTTGAACCATGTGTAAGAGAAAGCCTTCACATGAGGCAACAATGCCTCGATGAAGGGATGAAATTCATCCTGAAAAGAAAAGAGAAAAAAACAACTATTACTAAACAAAGAAATAAAGCAAAGTTTATATAGAACAGGATTCACACATCTAGAATGTAATTGGGTCAGGGATTTATAACTGGACATGAATGAGATTTTTAGGGTTGGAATTCATTTTTCACGGGATATTATTTTAAAGAACATTTTTTTTTTTAAACTAAAGAAAAAAAAAAGTAAGAATTAAAAAGCAGAAAATAAAGTACTTATTTTGAGGTGGAACATTTTTCTTTTACAACTTTTGAGTTCCCTATTTTTACATATATTTATATTTTACACCTGATGAAGGCCAAAGATGTACAGGTCGAAACATTGTGTAAACAACAAAAACAATGAACATTGACATTATGGGAAAAATTATATACATACTGGGTTTGAAAGATATGAGGGAATTATGCCTGTTTAAGTTGAAAAAAATAACCATTTACAGTGGATTATTCATAGAATTTAGTTCATTAAGTTATAAATCTATAATGAAATATGAACCTTTTATGATTTTTATAATTTTAATCAGTACTGCCTAGATTGCTTATCCAGAGGGTTTTTAAGTTGAATATAATAATAAGCAGTGATGCTGATAGCTTTTTGATTTAGTGCATCCTGGGATGCACATATTTGTTTTGAATGAGTCCCCAGGAAAATTGATGGGTCCCAACTAAAGCCATCTAAATCCTACCTTGTAACTTATCTTGTGTAAAGAAATAAAGAAAAACACTGGGATGCATCTTACTGCATCCTTTTAGATTTTTGTGCATCAGGGGCGCGGGATTGCATACCTATCAGCATTTCTGAATAAGCATTTACTGAATAATACATTGAATTTACTGCATTATGTTAAAAGTCTATAGTAAATTTTACTTTTTATATTTAATAATTAACTTTAATAATATCAGCCGAGGTAGATACTGTCTACCTTGTGTATCTGCTAAAATGTTTGGATAACATCTATTTTTGTAAGATTGTGGGGTCAGTTTAGAGTTGAATCCAGGAAAAGTTCAAAGTATTTTTTTTGTGTGTGTGTGTGTGAGGAGAATCTTTGAACCATATGACCTTTAGGCACCTCATTTGTG
>CM042160.1:39653657-39658657 GCA_023376005.1 Doryteuthis pealeii | reverse complement strand
CATGTACATATGAATATATACACACACAAAAATACATATATATATATATATATATATATATTTATGTATAAACTAGGAAGTTTTCAATTGGTTTATAGTCACAAACAGTTATTAACTGAATAGAGAACTGTTGTATTAAGTGCAAAAAAAGAGATTATGATGAAAAATAAACATTCATTGTATTATATATATATATATATATATATATATATATATAATATAACTAGGCTATGAATGTATGAAAGCATGCATATATATGTGTACGTGTGTGCATGTATCTGAGCAAAAATCTTTCATGCAAACACAAGTCTTATATTGAATGAATATGATGTACAAGTAAAGGTTTAATCAATTTTCTTATTTAACTTTTCTTGTTTCCTTACGAAGGGAATTCATAGAAGGACCAAGGGAGATAACAACAACTAAGTCTCATTCTTCTTCTTGACAATGGGAACAGAATGGTCATGAGACCCAAAAGAAAAAAAACACTCTGGAGAATTGTTACACTCTCTTAATGTTTATATGCATTCTTTTATAAGGAAACAACAAGAGTTAAATACAGAATTAATAAGACATTTCTAGTCCATCATATTCAATACTTCTACATGTATGTATGGGGAGGGGACAGAAATGATAACGCAGTCAATTACAAGAAAAAAAAGTAACTTCCATTGTTTAATATTTCTGATTGCCATATTACTTCTCCCAACCATATATATATATATATATATATATATGTAATATATCAAGAAAAATGAAAAAACACAGGTTTAAATGGGTTAAGTGGTGAGTTTATTGGCCGACGCTGCAGTGTAAAAATTTTAAACAGATTGAATAAGAAGGATTACCACTCACTTTTTCTCATCATTCTCTGATATATAATTTCTTATCTTATGCCCTGAAGATGATCTATTTAATAGATCGAAACACTGCAGCGTCGGCCAATAAACTCACCACTTAACCCATTTAAACCTGTGTTTTTTCATTTTTCTTGATATATTACATACCGTCGGATTTACTTCCTCTCTTCACATATATATATATATATATTGGTTAGGAGGTTGATTTAGAAGGCTATCACAATGCAGTTTGGAATAAATAAAAAATAATAATACGGTAACAATTGTGTGTTGACCTGTATTTTTTATTATTTCTTGAATTTTCGAGGTAATACCTCTTTATCAAAAGAATTGAACTGAAGCAGTACAGCTATGGCATTTCTTCGAAAATTCAAGAAATAATAAAAAATACACCATTGTTACCGTATTATTATTTTTTATTTATTCCAAACTGCATTGTGATAGCCTTCTAAATCAACCTCCTAACCAATACATACACAATGCTTCAAGCAAATTATGAAACTCTCTTATATATATATATATATATATATATATATATATATATATATATATATAGTGATGCTGATAGCTTTTTTTATTTTGTGCATCCTGGGACACACATATTTTCATTAAATGAGTCCCCTTGAAAATTTATGGGGCTCAATTAAAGCCATCTAATTCCTATATTTTAACTTATCCTGCGTAATTCATTTCTAAGAAACTATTGAAAAGTATTTACAGTTAGCTTGAAATCGTAAGGGATGAAAAAAAAAAATTGGGATGCATGGATATTATTTGATGTGTCATGGACGTAGGGCACATACCTATAAGCATATATATATATATATATATATATATAGAGAGAGAGAGAGAGAGAGAGAGACTTATAAGTTTAATTCATTCCACTTGTAACTCAATTTCCTTGTATATCCCCACCAAAAAAGAAAAACACCCTAATTTTTTTTGCTACATTTTTTCTAGGTCTTTCATTTCTATCTATCTCTCTAGTTCACTCATTTCTGTCTATCCAATTCATTAATTTCTATCTATCTATCTATCTAGTTCATTAATTTCTATCTATCTATCTATCTAGTTCATTAATTTCTATCTATCTATCTATCTAGTTCATTAATTTCTATCTATCTATCTATCTAGTTCATTAATTTCTATCCATCTCTCTATCTAGTTAATTCATTTCTATCTATCTACCTATCTATTTAGTTTGTTAATTTCTATCTATCTATCTAGTTCATTAATTTCTATCTATTTATCTATCTATCCATCTCTCTATCTAGTTAATTCATTTCTATCTATCTATCTATCTATCTACCTATATATCTATCTATCTAGTTCATTCATTTCTATTCATCTACACACAAAAATATATATCTTAATATACCCATCTCTAGAAACCTTGTCATGAGCATAAATAAGCACTGATGCATGTATACATAAATACTAATACATATACACACACACACATACATACAGAAAATGTTACAAATTCATTCAATTGTGTAAATGTATGTGCATTTGCCAATGTATGCATGTTCTAGTGTATACACAATGTGATATATGTATGTTGATATTTATTTACATAGGTATTCATAACTTATTCATATATGCGTAGCATATATGTACACTCAGAAATCACGGGTGTGTACACACATGCATCCAAGTAAATATTTGGATTGGCTGGTCAGGTTAAAGTCTCAAGAAGGAATCGGACCTTGTCGCATGCAGACGATGGTAGCGCCGAGCCCAAGATATAAACTATGAACAAAGTGTAAAAGATCAACGTTTTCACCAATAAATATTCATTCCTCCACAGCCACCCTTCATTTTTAATCAACAGGCTGCTCCCAACCCCCCAAAATCACAAGAAAGCAAAGATTGTTGCTAAACTTGGGATCCTCCTGTCTCATCGAAAGAGGACAGAACAGCCGACCATCAAAGTAGTGTACAACCAAAGGGCAGTCCACTAGTTGTGGGCAGTGTCTAATAGCAGCTTATCAGCTGACCACGATAGAAGATTTGTAATCAAATAAATTTTTTCCACAGGCATAAAATTTAGCGTTGGCAGGTAGAGCTTAGCAGTGAAGCATAAGCTGACAGGTTACCAGGCCTTTAAGATTGCTGGGTCAGTGATATTTATTAACAAGTGTTTAAATAGAAAACTGAAAATTATTTTAATAATACAAAAACTAACTCTTTCTCTCTAAAGAAAAAAAAGAGTGGGGGACAAACTTTCAGGTTAGGATGTACCTGTAGGAACATTTATAGTAAGAAAGTAAAAGAAAAATAAAGAAGACTTTTTTCTCTTTTTGATTTGATAAGTTTTAAAAAAAAATAAACTGCCTACTCTTATTAAAAAGAAAGTTAACAGCAGATAGGATATCATTATATGAACTTTTCAGCCCACACTTATTAAAAGAAAGTTAACAGCAGATATGGCATCAACCTCCTATGAACTTTTCAGCCCACACTTATTAAAAAGAAAGTTAACAGCAGATATGACATCAACCTCATATGAACTTTTCAGCCTACAACTTTTCAGCCCACACTTATTAAAAGAAAGTTAATAGCAGATATGACATCAACCTCATATGAACTTTTCAGCCCACATTTATTAAAAAGAAAGTTAATAGCAGATATGACATCAACCTCCTACAAACTTTTCAGCCCACACTTATTAAAAAGAAAGTTAACAGCAGATATGACATCAACGTCCTACGAACTTTTCAGCCCACACTTATTAATTAAAAAGAAAGTTAACAGCAGATATGACATCAACCTCATATGAACTTTTCAGCCCACATTTATTAAAAAGAAAGTTAATAGCAGATATGACATCAACCTCATATGAACTTTTCAGCCCACACTTATTAAAAAGAAAGTTAATAGCAGATAGGACATCAACCTCATAGGAACTTTTCAGCCTATAAACTTTTCAGCCCACACTTATCAAAAAGAAAGTTAACAGCAGATATGACATCAACCTCATATGAACTTTTCAGCCCACTCTTATTAAAAAAAAGTTAACAGCAGATATGACCTTTTCAGCCTATGAATATTTCAGCCCACCCTTGTAAACATTAACTTTTTCATATTATAGAAGTTAGAAAAGGTTATTTTTAAATAGGGGAAGACAATAACTGATCAGGTGTAAATATATGATCAAAGGGTAATATCAAATCAATAAAGAGCATATATAATAACAGCTGCTCATATGAGATTTTCTTCAGATCACACACAGATACTTGACCAGGGGGGTAAATGCCTGATTATTGAACAATATTTAACTGGAGGCTAAAAATTTGACCAGTCAACAATAACTGGCCACACAGAATTATCTGATCACAAAATTGTGTCTACTCAGTGGTCAATACATGAGAGGACATCCTCTGACGACATGAACATTTCTCTAACCACACACACTCACACACAACTATTTTGACCACGGGGAATTATCTGATTATTGGTCAGCATATAATCACAGAGTAATACTGACCACACAGAAATATCTCATTTCAAAGTTTTGTCTGATAGATGAAATGTATCAAACAAGAAGGCAATGTTTAAGATGTAACTTAATCAACCTTTCTGACCGCTACGTACACCTCCGTATGAGCTTTCAAAGAAGAAAATAATTAATGAATAAATTATTTATTTTGATTGCGGCCATACTTTCTGGCCAGTACTTAGCAATCGCTCTAGTCTAGCTCAGTTGGTAGAGTGTTCAACTAGGAACCACGAGCTTCCGGGTTCGATACTGGCCCTCACCAACTCAGCATATGAGTAGCATAGGAATCTGTGCGGTAAAGTGAAGAGCTGATGGTAGGTGTGGCGCTCCACCTCAGATGCCAAAAAAAACAAAAACATCCTTGACCATATATATATATATATATATATATATATATATATGACACTTTTAGAAATGCTGATTTAATTTATTTATGTATCAGTACGTCTGCATTGCTATATTTCACTTCAAACTAATGTCCTTGTAAAAAGCATAAATTCATCTTTTCTCACAGTTACAAGTAAATAGTAGGGCAGACTAGGGTTTTTTTTTTTAGCCTTGCTTAGGCAATCAGTCAAGGAGAAGGAAACCTCTGAATTAAAACCAGTTGTACTCTACTTCAAAATTGACTTTGTGTC
>CM042160.1:39616157-39648657 GCA_023376005.1 Doryteuthis pealeii | reverse complement strand
CTTTTAGAAATTTAAAGAAATTTCTAAAAGCCTTTTAAGTTTTGGTCAAAATAAATTTTACAGAATAACGGTTTATTGAGTTTTTCCTTTCTTTCAAAGGTATATATATATATATATATATATATATATATATATATATATATATAATATTAGTAGAGGAAGAAAGTTAAACTCAAAAAACATTCTGAATGTTGTCTGAGTTTAACTAAGGAATCACATCAACTTAGTTAAGCGTAGGGTAGGGTACTGATGAAATCATTTGGATTGAAACCATGGTAGACCCTTAACTTTTTCCTCTACTAATATAATTATTATTACTGCTCTATGTTTATAGTAAATATATGGTGGACTTTCCTATCATGAACAATAGATGAGGGTCAGCAATGAGTGATTTGTCTCCTCCCATGTTGTGCATGCTAACAAGAAGACATTTATGTGTTTTCTAGAGTGTGATAGCAACCCCAGCCTTACTGTCAAGCTATGAAGCCACACTGACAGATGGAATTTCCTAAAGCAGGAGTCAGATGTTTTTGTTTTAAAATTAAACGGAGATGATCTCGCTGTTTTAGTCTATTTTCTTACATCATTCTTTCCGATATATATATATATATGATCTAAAAGATTAAAATTATTGGAATAGCTTGTTGTGGGCATTTTATATTTTAAGGTTTTTAAATCTTCAATGAATTGTTTTCTTTCTTTCTTTCTTTCTTGCATAATGAGAAATGAGTCAATTTCAAAGAAACAATTGAATGAATACTCAAAGAAATGATAATATAAGTATTTAAAAACTAGAAGAGTTAAGCCCCTTAGATGTAATATAGTGACTATTATGTTTTTAAGTAAACTCCATTGAAAATTTGTTTAGAATTTCAATACTTAAAACTATTACCTTAAAAACAACAACAACAAAAAAGAAATTGCTTTTGATGTCTACATAGTTTTTGAAGATATATGTTTGTGAATATATAAGTTTTAAGCCACTTTTTATATGAATAGAAAAACTAATTCAGATTTCTGTCTTGATATCGTGCAGGTAAGGCTCTTCCTAAAGTCAGAGTTGTGCTATAAATCTAGAAGTGGACAAAACAGAAGCACAAGCAAGTCTTAAAAGTATCTGGGTAGGGCTTAGAACTTTTTAAAAGACTTATATATATATATATATATATATATGTATATGTGTGTGTGTGTGTGCTATGAATGAAAAATATAGATATATAGATATTGTTTGAATGATTTATATATATATATATATATAATATATATAATATATATATAAATTTGTTAATTCTGATTGCTTTCAGTGTTTGTACATTATCAGAGGATTCTTTATTCCATGACTGTTTAGACTTCAAGACTAAAAGTCATGTGACTGCCAGATTGGCTTCACGTTTTCAGAATACAAGGTGTGTCAAAAAGTACAAAAAATCCTGATACTATTTTGACACACCTTGTATATACATATTTATATACAGACTGAAATCTCTAAACTTGGTATGGCATCCAATTTATAATAACTATGATATATAATTATTTAGAATAAGGCATGTCATAATATCCTATGTCCTGATATACAGATCTTCCCAAGGTGGGTTCTGCGGTGGACTGAAACAAGGATTATATATATACATATACATATATATATATATATAGAAAGGATAAATAAATAAAGGAAAGAAAATGTTGAATGGATCAAATTAATTTAATGAATTACCAACACGTGTTTCAGCCAGGAGTTTGTTCATGTACACATTGTATTCTATCTATTATCATTTTTTTATTATTTTAAATATGAAATAATATAATTATATAAAATTATGAAATATATAATTATACAAAGAAAAACGGCATTCTTCAATGTGTACATGAGCACAGTCCAGGCTGAAACACGTGTTGGTAATTCATTAAATTAATTTTATCTATTCAACATTTTCTTTCCTTTATTTAATTATCCTTTCAACATATTGTTGGATTCATTTCCATTTTTCAACTTACATATATATATATATATATATATATATATATATATATATATATTCGTCTGGGACTCCCATATTATGATGGAAAAAAAAACAACAAAGACTGGTGGTGTTCTAGGGTATGCTGGGTTAATGGTAATGATTTTTAGCCCGAAACAATACCTGACCCCAGGGTCATAATCTGATGAAAGTTTTGTTGGTTGCACAGCTGTTGTTATCATTGTTTTAGTTTTTTGTTTGTTTGTTTTTTAAGGTTTTTTTTTACCAAGTGTATAAAATATAGAAGAAAGAGGGAGGTCGGAGTAGGAGAAAGATTATATAATGCGTAACAAAAAGATTGTATAGATATGAATCTCCGAAGTATCCGAGATGGAAGTCTTGGGTTTTTGGATGATCTACAGTCATGCCAGTCCACTTCTAAGCATCACTCACATTTCGGTTGATTTTTCAACTTTGAATGGATCGTCTCTCGACCATTCCTTTACCCTAGTTTCTTAACTCAAGACGATACGGACAAAAATCAACATTTTTCAACAAATATATCCTACCCTGATGCTCTATCACTGAGTATCATGCATTTATGCATAGAAAAGGACTTTATTTTATTTATTTATTTTTGCTGTATTTTGTTTTTCTTCACAAAAAAAAAAATAAATGAATAAATGAAAATAAAATGAAAAAAATTTTCAAATAAAGAAAGTAAATTTAAAAACAGCAGTCTGAAATTCCAACATTGAGAAATGTATAACTGATAGTTAAGAATAAAAAAAAAGAAAAAAAAAAAAAAAGAAAAGAAATATGGTTTATGATTTTATTTTGATCCCAAAATATGATTTATATAATCTACAGTTATCCATTAAACATGAGCCTGGAGAAAAAAAAAAGAAAAAAAAAAAAAGATGAAATAAATAAAATAAATGTTCATGTGATTTCACAAGATGTAAAATTGCGGTGAATAACAGCAAAATATGGTTCCTTCATCACAAATTTGTAGAATGGGACAACTTAGAAATCTTTCTCATTTATGACTTTTTTTTTCTTCTTTTTTCTAAATTTTTTTTTCTTCATCTTTTTTTTTTCCTCTTCTTTTTTTTTTTCCCTCTTTTTAATCTTTTTTTTCTTCTTTTTTAGTTTCTTGTTTTTAGAATAACAGTTAGTGAATCAGTTAAAGGAAAATTTATGAATTGATGGATGGAAAATGCCAAGTCCTTTCCAGAACATTGGTGATCGTGGCTCTCCACAGCTTCCATTATAAGTAAACTATTCTCCCTCTTTCTACTTAGTGTCACATCCTTGCTCATGGTGGAGAGCTTTAGTAAATACATAAATACAAGACAATAAGGAATGATAACTGATAATGCTTCATCTAAGAAATTATATATATATATATATATATTCAAACAAATTTGGTTATGTTTCTTCCTATTATTTCTCTGTTAACTCTGATACTCATTAATTACTTAATTTAGTTAATTCAACCTAGCAATTGCTAATTACTCTATTCACCTTGTATCTTTGCTTAGTAAACCTTTTTACCTATGGTTTAATACTCGTTATGTTTCTTTCTATTATTTCTCGGTTAACTCTGATACTCATTAATTACTTAATTTTGTTATTTCAACCTAGCAATAGCTAATTACTCTATTCACCTTGTATCTTTGCTTAGTAAACATTTTTCCCTATGTTTAATACTTGTTACTTTTCTTCTTCTTATTTCTCTGTTAACTCTGATACTCGAATTTCCCTGTAACACTTTTTAGAAGGAGAACAAATGCTACACTTTGATCTAGGCCATTTGCCCATCAAGACACATGAGATCTCTTAAAGACATAGGTAAAACTTTGTCTTGGGAGAAACTTATGTATGTATGCATACAGACTGAAAATTGAGTAAATGAAGGAATAAGAAATAAAATAATGCAATTTTCTTAAAAGTAAGGAGAAGTAAAAGAAAGTGCCAGCGAACAATTTTCTATTAAAAAGAGGCGAGGCAAGAAAACGACAGTTCATTGGTTGATCACTGATAGGCATCAACCAGCACACAAAATACAGAGAAGCCATTTTGTCGACAGTTTCGTCTAGTCAATGTATATAATTGGTTCATGTTAAAATGTCGAAACTACAAATAGGACTTTCAACAATGCTATTACCAGTAATTTAGTTTCTCATAGATAGATAGATAGATAGATAGATAGTTAGATAAGAAAACTTAGATGAAAACAATAAGATAGATTAAAAGAGTTAGATTTGGAAAGATTATAAATAGTAGAGATAAACTTACAAGAGATTGATCAAAACTTTATATATATATATATATATAATATATATATATATATATATATAGGCAAATTTCCTAATATATTTAAAGGGAGAATAGACAAAGATAAGGGATAAAGATTGAAAGACAATCAGAAAGATAGATAACAATACTCTGATAAAATGACGGGAAGCTGGACATTGAATGTACGTGATCGCAGGTAAGTCATTACAGCAACTAGATAGTCGGTGGCAGGGATGAAAGGGAGAGTAAATAGTACTCATACAACCTGAGAAAGAATTTCTATTTTTTTTTTTATTCATTTATATATATGTTTTTTTTGTTTTTTATTTTTTTTTTGTTATTCTGCTTTCCTAGCTTTTCTTGAACACAATCGAATGTAAGCTGTTAAACCTTAGACTCAACATTCAAATGGAGAAACACCCCCAACCCAAATCTGTTTTGGTTTTAAGCATTCTGCCTGACTCGGACATTTCTGAAATACAAGGGTGAGGATACAGAATGACCTGTCACAAGGGGGGGGGGCGAATAAGTGAAAGGGGTTGGGAAAGATAGACTAATAATGCCAAGTTGATGTGATAATAGACAGAAAAAGTCAGGCACTAAAGAAAAGAAAAAAAAAGAAAAAAAAAGAGAATTAGCCATGGAAAATCCATTATGTCAACAATCAAAATCCAAGGTTATTTACCAGTCAGTATATATACCAAATTACCCAAAGGAATTTATTCTTATATTGAAAAGAGAAACTAGTGGCAAAAGAATTAACTTAGGAATACATATATATTTTGATAATCTCACATTGTATATATGTATATTATATATATATATATATACACATATATTATATATAGAGATATATATTGCAATAGTATGAAGGTGCATGGCATAATGGTTAGAGTCGTAGGAAATGGACTCATCAACCTGAGTTCAAATCATAGACAAGGCTGTTTGCATTTCACATAGCACTAATACCCAAGGGAAAGGTATGAATCCAATTCTCCCTCCTATTATGGGTAAATAGCAGAGCAGACTGGGCTCTTTAACCATGGTACGGCAACTAGTCGAGGAGAAGGAAAACTCTGAATTCAAACTCTGGGAAAGGTATGAATCCATATATTCTCCCTCCAGTTATTGGTAAAATAGTAGGGCAGACTAGACTGGATAGGTAACCAGGCTAGGGGAAAGAAAATTCTGAATTTGGAAACCTGAAGTCAGTCATTAATTGGGTTTATGGTATTCCTTGTGCACCAATTCTTTCCTATCGACTGTGCTAAAAAGTGCATATGGTCCAACACAAGCCTTCACGACTATAAACAAAACACTGTGCTGGTTGTTCATTGGATGAACCCTCATGTGTTGAAATCGACGAGAGAGTCCATATTGCAATAGTGTACGGTTATCATTATCTCACTTGGTGAGTTAGGGGTGGACCAAAATTTTGCAGTATTATTAGTGAGACCTCAATATCAGTGATAGAGCTACTATATATATATATACATATATATATATATATATATATATGAATGAATATGAATATATATTAGTTTGTGTATATATTTATCTATTTCCTGGAATGATTCTGTGACCCTGGGTTTCATGCCTTCATTTAGGCATTCATCAGTGGTATTGGGAAAAAATGGTATCATTACTTAATAGTATATATGAACTCCACCTTTTAAAAGAATTGGCAAAAGGATGTCTCCTAGTTTTTATTTCTAAAGTTATCTGGTAGGTGAGTTGGAATCAACATGTCTGTATTACAGTCAAGTCACACAGAAAGCATCAGTTCTTGCTAGATCACCCAAGTTAAGCAGCAATCAGCCTGTTCAATACTTAATTCAGTGATCACTTAAGCAATAGCAGGTACTATAAACAAGTTGGGTCATTTATTTATAAAAACTGACTTGATTTTATATTAAATGACCAGAAAGCAGTTGACATGCTACAAAACCAAGCAACCAACCAACATGTCTGTAATCTAATAGAGTTATCCGTTGAAATCTGATCTGAAATTTTCAGTGAATTATTGAGGTCAGTCAGTCAGTCAGTATACTGTTGGTTTGGACAACAGCAACTGGCTAAGCACAACTGAACCAGTGCTCGATAGCTGGAAATTATGGGACTCAAGAATAGTCCATTCATGTATTTGAGTAATTCCATTCCTGGAGTCTTGGTTGGCTGCTTGGTTTCTATGATGTTATGAGGCTTCAAAAATACTCTGGCATTCTGCAGTAGGATTGCAACAAGGTTAGATCTGTATCGAGTTACAGCTACTTGTTGCCTTGTCTTACCAGTTCGACAGTAATTGGAACTTAGTATGATTATTCTACATGAATAATGTTTTGTCCATATGATTTACAGAAACGTATTGACTAGGAAGGGGACTATAATAAAAAGTATACATTTGTGGTGCAAAATGAACATTTTTTCATCATTAGGTTGTGGACTTATGTTGTCTCTTACACTACCACAACTTGTACTGAGCCAAACTCCATGAGGCTATAATCTTAAATGTAAATGAGGAAATGTTTTGGACCATATGACCTTAAGGCACCCCTTTTTGATCTTGATTAAGAAAGGACATGTTTTTCATTTACACCGTCAATATCTGGTTTTTAGATTTAAAAAAAAAAATTATAAAACTAACCCCTAACCCCTAACAAACAACCAGATATTGATGGTGTAAATGAAAAACATGTCCTTTCTTAATCGAGATCAAAAAGGGGTGCCTTAAGGTCATATGGTCCAATGTTTTATACACCATCAAATATTGTACACATTTTATTCATTTGGGCTTACTTGTTATTTAATAAATATCCCATGATGCTCTAGTGAATAAAGACAGTTGCTTTTTGGTGATTAAGGAAAAACTGTATTAGGTGAACTCTCTTTTGGGAAGCACTGGTACATATTTGTGGAGACTAAAGACGAGAGATATAGAGTGAGTTGATAATTGATTTTAATCTAATATTACACTCTGGTTGTTTCTATGAGAGAGAAACGAATTTGGGTTAGAAAAAGAGTCTGTTCTAATAATAAATATAAACAAAAGTTGGAGGCGCATGGTCAAATGGTTAGAGTCATAGGAAATGGACTCATCAACCCAAGTTTAAATCCTGGATGAAGCTACAGTTCACATCGTGCTAATACTCTTGGGAAAGGTATGAATCCAACTACTCTCCCTCCAGCTAGGGGTAAATAGTAAAGCAGACTAGGCCCTTTAACCTTGGTTAGGCAACCAGTCTAGGGAAGGAAAACCCTGAATTCAAACCTGTTAAATCTGCTTGGTATGGTCACTACTAGACTAGGCAGCTCAGTCCTAATTAGAGTTCTATTATAAAAAAAAAAAATTAAGTCATGCTGAAGGCACTGGTTCCTGCTAGATCACTGTAGTTAAGCAGCAATGAGTGTGTTCAATAATTAATGGGGTAACAACTTAAGCAACCTGAGTCCTTTGTTTATCAAAAATGACTTGATTCAGTATTAAATGACCCGAAAAGGGTTGATATGCCATAAAACAAAACAACCAACCAGATATACACAAATGGGTTATTTCCTATAACTCCAACCTAAAAAAAGGGGAACCACTCTGATTGACGGACAAATTATTTATTTATTTACTGATCTACTAGGAAAAAAGAAGTTGGGGTTAGGGTTAGGGTTTAGGGTTAGTTTAATGGGAAAATAATGGGTAGATTAATTAACAGATAAAATTCATTCAGAGGGGTTCAAGTCCACCCTATCTGGCGGCAATCAAGCTAGCTGCTGTAAGTAAGTAAAGTCGGCGGGCGGCCTAATGTCGGTAACAGCCAGACAGGAGGGAGTCTATCCCCTTTTGGCGGGAGAGGAAATAGTTGCTACTATCTTTGCGAGAAGCCTTTCTAGATGTCTAAGATGAAAGCCTGGTTATTTCCTATAACTCCAACATAAAAAAGGGGAACCACTCTGATTGACTGATAAATTATTTATTTATTTACTGATCTACTAGGAAAAAAGAAGTTGGGGTTTAGGGTTAGTTTAATGGGAAAATAATGGGTTGATCAATTAACAGATAAAATTATTCAGGGTGGTTCCCCTTATTTTTAGGTTGGAGTTATAGGAAATAACCCACAATGAATACAGTCGACACATAATCGTAAATGGGAACATTCAAATTCTATTATATTCATGTATATTCAGATGCCCACAAGTTTTTGTGGATCTTAGCAAGATGGAACGTCTATGAATATGATTGTAAAATATGCAAATTTATGAATGGGGTCAAAAGTATATGTGTTCAGATATATGTGTATGCATATCACTTGCTGGGGATGCATGGTCTGATGAAGTTGAGTACATACATCTATCATAAAATACTTACAAGGCTTATCATAAGTTTACCTATGTGGCTGCATATATGCAAATGCAATTATGGGTAACTGAATAAGTTTTCTTTCCAATTATTGTCCAATGAGAATTTCACTTCCATTCTTCTGAAATGGTCCACTAAACATTCATATATATATATATATATATATATATATATATATATAAGTAAAAATATAACAAAAGATTTGGAATTTTTGCATTATAGTCTATTTCAGGAAGCTTAGACAAAGCTTCCTGAAATAAACTATAAAGCAAAAATTCTAAGTCTTTTGTTATATTTTTACTTATAAATTTGCTCTGTGACTCTAACATTAAGAGTACACATAGAACTCTGCAAACTGTGACACATTTTTTATAAAAAAAAACCTATGTCATAAGGAGATTTCTTCTCCGGACTTTTGGATTATATATATATATATATATATATATAGATAGATAGATAGATAGATAAGTAAATACATATGTTTGCAGACACACTCAACACACACACACACACACATATATATATATATATATATATATATATATATATATATTTACTCCTCTGCATGAGCAGGGTGCCACACAAGGTCAGTTTTTAAGCGGAGTTTAACAGGATTTAATTCAAAGTTATCCTTCTCCTAGACTGGTTGCCTAAACAAGGTTAAAGAGCCTAGTCTGCCCTACTATTTACCCATAGCTGGAGTGATAGTACATGGATGCACACCTTTCCCAAGGGTATTAACACTATGTGAAATGCAAACAGCCTTGTCCAGGATTTGAACTCGTGTCGACGAGTCCATTTCCTACAACTCTAACCATTACACCACACATGTTCACTTTATATATATACATATATTCAATTCTTCCTCCTATTTCTAGTTCCCCAGTCTCTTTTCTAGATTCTCAGCGATTGTCTCAAGGGTTCAAATTATAATTTGGTAAGGTTCTGGTACTTATTGAGTTTCTTGCTTTCCTTTATTTTTACACTGGGATCTGCTATTGGGATTCTGTCAATTTTGAGGTATCCTTTTTAACTGGGCCTCAAAGCTGCTAAAACTGCTCACAGAATTTGGGAAGTGTAAGGAAAAAGGGTGATTACTTGTCCCTTGAAATAAAGCCTTAAAGTGAACGACAATCAGTTTATAAATTATGATGCTTTAAAACACATGGCAGAAGAGAACCCAACACTCAAAAACTTTCAGAAGAGCTTGGATCATCAAAGACACCATACATGGAACATTACATATAAGCTTCAAAGATCATACAGGAACTTCTTGCTTCTTCTGGATCTTCATCTTCTTGCTCTCCTTCTTCTTGCTCTCTTCTTCTTCTTCTTCTCTGCTGAGAAGGACTTTTACTCGTTTATCATCATCATCATCGTCGCTGTCATCATCCTCAAAGGAAAGACTGCATTATAGTTGTACCTTCTTCTTCTTCTTTGCTGAGAAGGATTTTTACTCGTTCATCATCATCATCATCTTCTTCTTCTCTCCACCTTATCTTTGTCTCATCTTTTTATAAAGTATCTTCTAACAATTTTTCCTCTTCGTCTTTTAATATTATTCAATTATTATCTTATATGTTCACTTTGTTTATCTTTACATTCTTCTTCTTCTTCTTCTTCTTCTTCTTCTTTCAAAATTCTTCTGATTCAAAATGAAAGTACTTTTGATACACACAAATATCTTTGTTAGTAGACACTGTACTCTAAATGAAGCTGCTTGCATGATTATTAGTATTTAATAGGAATACTTGAAACCATATAACTGTGCAAATTACTTGCATTAGATAGGAATACTTGATATCATATAACTGTACAAATTGGACACCTCACATGGTGTATTTGTTAGCAAGCTTGTTTCACAGACAATTGTAGGTGTTCGATTCACATTGGGTGCCCCATACTTCTCGCTTTGTGTCACATCTAACCTTTGTTTTGGAATCAAGTTGTGTTTGAAAAAAATCCATTTTATTGTTTCTAATTAGTCGAAAATTTGCAATTAAGTCAAAACTTACCCGTTTCTTACTTCACATTCTGCTTGTCACTTTCCCCTTCTCTATATATATCTTTAACTAATCTTTAGATATGTTAGTTTTCTCTGTGAGTGTAAAGAGAGAGATTCAAGAGTGTGAGCGGTAGATGAACTTATTCATAAGTTAATCTAGAATGCCAGAGAATCTTCCCAATTCTTCTTTGTTTTTGTTTTTTTTTGGGGGGTGCCCTGTTCAATTTTCTTCTCCTCAGTAAAGAACGTTTTTTTCATAGATACTTTTCCATTAGAGATTTTTGATTTCTTTGATTTGATCTAAATAATTTTCTCGTATTTGTAATGATGAATATATGGAAGAAGAATATATGGATTCATACCTTTCCCAGGGATATTAGCGCTATGTGAAATGCAAACAACCTTGTCTAGGATTTGAACTCGGGTCGACAAGTCCATTTCCCACGACTCTAACCATTATGCCACGCGCCTCGAGTATCAACAATAAATTTCAACCTATCATAACATCCACATATATATATATATATATATATATATATATATATATATATATGAGAGAATGGGAAATGAATCCGACAATATGAGGAAAAAATGAGTAAAGAAAAGAAATGTAGATGGATAAAAATGAATTTTATCGATATTACTTTTAATCGATATCACTTACACATGTGTTTCGGTCTGTTTATCAAAATGTATACAGATTTACGTTATTATTATTATTAAAATAGTCAGATGGAGTTGAAATGATGATGATAATAACAATAGGAAAAATGCATAAAATGTTCCGTACACAGATTCAATAGCTGTTCACCAGAGAGAGAGAGGGAACCTCATATATCTCAGCTTACAGACCTTTGGCCTAACTGCTGAACCATACTAACAAACGCTTTAAAGGTTTCATATTTATACTGTGTCGGTATTAAAGAGTATTTCATTGTTGTAAATGCTTGATTGACTGTTAGCAGAAACCTCCACCCCCCCGAAAAAAAAAAAAATCTTTTGTACTAGTCGGGAAAAAAATGAGGGTTTTAAAAGCGGCGTTTTATTTCGGCATGATAACGAATGTTGCCGACCCTGCTCTAGGACGAGAAATCTAAGACTGCTCTGTCTATACACACGTGCTAACGACTGGGCTTTATTTCTTTGTAAGAGCTGAAAAAGTGATAAGTAGTAATAGGCAAAAAGGAGATAGACCAGAAAAAGTGAGAGTTGAAAAGGAAAAAGTTACTTGTAAAGAGAGAGGTGACTAGTCGACTGCTGTAAGACCATAGGCAACTTGGCCTGGGTTTGTGTTGGTAGATTGTTTGGAGGCGACCAGTAGTTACAACGGTAGAGAGCAATGGGCAGTGAATGGCGATACAGAGAGAGAGAGAGAGAGAGAGAGTGTGGTTAGTGGCCGGCGGGGGTTGGGTGGTGGGGGTGCGGAGAGGGTTAGCACTGTGGCCGTTATCGGTCGAAACGGCGTGCACAGTAGCAAGGCCCACAAAATCAATACTCGCATCCAAGTGAGGAGAGGAGAGAAGGAAAAGATGCCATGGGTGATGGTGCGTGAGTGCCTGCATAGATGTAGGTGCCTATGCCTCAGTCGGAAGGTTTGGGAAGTTCGTGTTTTTCAGAGGCTGGGCGGGCAGACAGTAAGGCATAGGGTCTGGGGGTGAATACAAGGGAAGGAAGGGTTGGTCGTTTGGACAGACAGAGAAAGAGAGAGACAGAGACGGAGAGAAAGAAAGAAAGAGGGAGATATAGAAAAAATAGAGAAAGAAAGAAAGAGAGAGAGGACTGTAAAGGCAGGTGTACAAGGGGTGTGGTTGGGGTGGCTGGTTTTGGCCTCTACGCAGCACACATAAAACTGAACAATGACAGAGGCTAATAAATTGATAGTAAAATACAACGCATCACAAAATCGCCCAGTTTAGACGTTTCAGGTTGCAATAAATAAAGTAAACAATAAGTTACATGAGTGCACATGTGATGGAACAGTGTATTTTACATGGCAGGAGTAGAAAACAAGCTTTGCCCCAATGAGAGATAGATAGATATGAACAGACTGAGATAGATTGATATGAATATATATTGATATAGATCTTGATAGATAGATATAAACACTAGAGATAAATAGATATGAATAGACATAGATAGATAGATAGCTATGAACAGATTAATATATAGATACAAATTGATAGATAGATAGATGTAGAAATGGACATATAGATAGATTGATAGATATGAACTGACAGATATGTATAGATATAGATATGAACAGATATAAACAGATTTGGATAGATATATGAACTTATTGATATACATACATATGAATAGATATAAACAGATTGAGATAGATAGGTAGATATGAAATAACAGAATGATAGATAGATATGAACAGATTGATATATATATATATATATATATATATATATATATATGCATAGTTAGATATATATGAATAGATAGATATGATTGATAAAGAGATGAACAGACTCAGATAGATAGATAGATATGATATCAGACTGAGATAGATAGACAGATAGTGATAGATAGATAGATAGATATGAACAGATAGATAGATAGATATGAACAGACTTAGATAGATATTAAGACTTAGATAGATAGATATGAACAGACTTAGATAGATAGATAGATAGATATGAACAGATTGAGATAGATAGATATATAGAAAGTAACAGACTGAAATAGATAGAAAGAAATGAACAGACTAAGATAGATAGATAGAATGTAGAAGGAGATGATGTAAAGTGTTAATAAAAATGTGAGGGAAAAAAAAAATAGAAGTTGAAAGTTCAATGAATATCAAGGTATGTGCCTAAATATTGTTGGTGGGAAGTTAGACTGGAAATGTCTCGAAAAAGGTAAAAAAATAAATCAAGTGATTGTGCTGATAATGAGAAATTTTGGAGATGAAGTGGGGGGGGGGTCATGAGTTACGGTGATGATGGTGATGCTATTAGTGAATGTAGTGGTGATGATGATAATAAAAAAATGATGGAATGATTATTTTATAATTATAGTTAGGAAGGGAAAAAGAGACAAATTGAAATTTGGTAGGGGTGAAAAGGAAAGTCCAACATGTAAAAAAGGACTTAGAGAAGAAGAAGAAGAAGAAGAAAAAAAGAAGAAAAAGAAGAAGAAGAAGAGGAGGAGGCAGAGAAAAAGAAAAAGGATATAGAGGAGGAAGCTGATGTAAAAGAAAAAAGAACCTGAATAAAACAAGGAAGAGGCAAAGAAGAAGAACAATAACAACGAAGAAGAATGAGGCAATTAAGCTGGGGAGGAGGCAGAGAAAGAGAAGAGGATGATGAAGAGTAGGAGGCAAAGAAGAAGGATGAGGATGAGGCAAAGAAGGAGAAGGCAAAAGAAGATTGTGGAAGAGGAGAAGGCAAAGAAGAAGAAGAAAGAGGCATAGGATGAGGCAAAAAGGAAGAAGATTATGGAAGAGGAGGAGGCAAAGAAAAAGAAGGCAAAGAAGTATAAGGCAGAAGAAGAAGAAGAAGAAGAAAAAGAAAGCAAAGAAGAAGAAAAGAAGTGAAGAAGAAAAGTAGAAGGCAAAGAAGAAGACAAGGAGGGAAGGAGGAGGAGTAGGAGGAGAAGACCAGAAATAAAAGGACTGGTCAGTGAACGATAAAAACATATCAAGCGCTGAAAGAGTTGCAATTAAAATCTAAATGGAGTCTTTTTTTTATTATTCCAGTAAAATCATATCTATGTATTGTACAGTCTCCTCATCTTTTGTTTTTTCTTTTCTTCTTTATTTCCTTCCTCCCCATATACATCTATCTTTATTTTCACTTCATCTCTCTCTTCTTCTCTTCTATCTTTCTTCTTATCTCTCTCTTCTCTTCATCTCTCTTTTCTTCTCTTCTCTCTCTTCATCTTTCTCTTCTCTTCATCTCTCTCTTTCTCTCTCTTCATCTCTCTTCTCTCTCTTCTCTCTCTCTTCTTTTCTTCTCTCTTCATCTCTCTCTCTCTCTTTTCTCTCTCTTCTCTCCTCTCTTCTCTCTCTCTTCTCTTCTCTTTCTCTCTCTTCTCTTCTTGTCTCTTCATCTCTCTCTCTCTCCTTTTCTTCTCTCTCTTCTCTCTTCATCTCTCTCCTTTTCTTCTCTCTCTTCATCTCTCTTCTCTTTCTCTCTCTTCTCATCTTGTTTGTTTGTTTCTTTCTTTCTTGTCCCCCTCTTATCTCCATCAATAAATAAATAAAATGAATGAATAAAAATTTCCTCTTTTGCAATGGTGTCTCAATTCTTCAGTCAGCCAACCCAATCTCTGACCATCTTTTTCATTTATTTCTTTCTCCTCCACCCCCAAATTCTAATTTCTTTTTTCTTTTTTTTGTGAGTATGTGTATAAAAAGAGAAAGAAAATCATAAGCACCTTCACCCAACCAACACCCAACCCACCTACCCTACAGCCTAATTCAGGGGGTGGGGTGGGGGGTGGGAATCTTGCTGTTGGTGCATTGCTGCCGGTGTCTCAATAAATATCAATGGTAGGTCAAAATCAGGTGATATTATGCCCTAAATTGAATACACTTATTATTCCCTGACAGTTTCCATTTCAGAGTCTTTCCGAAAAACTCAACCGCCAGTCTGTTTTTCAATGATACTTTCTTCTGGAGTTCCGGGCCCGGACTTTTCTGACACAAAATGATTAGTAATTATTTCTTGTTATTTATTTATTACTCAAATCATATCTGAACATGCGGAGGCGATAGCCAGTGGTGGAGGAGGAGGGGTTGGGCCACATATGGAGCGGGGAGAATCGGTTATGTTGTTTTTCCTTAAGTCACTTCTAAGATAACAACTTAGCATGTAATTCCCTCTCCCTTACCGGGTCTTCACTATTTCCAAACATGTTATATACTTTTTTCCATTCTCGTAGGGTGGGGAGAGGGCTGTTAGATTAGGACGAAGGAGCTGGGCAGGGTGAGTTGGAGATTAAGGCAAGGGGTGGGGGGAATCGAGAACTCATCTTTTGAAACTCTAAGTCTACATTTATAGCCTGAGATGTATAATATGATCCAGACACAATAGGCGTTGCATATTACTGTTGGGGTTGGTGAGCTAGTCTAGCGGACCATTATTACTGGGCAGTAAGTTTGTTTCTCCTTTGGTGTTCCATACTTGTGGTCTTGTGCCAACACTGAGCTAAGCTTACTTAATAGCCATACATATATTGAAATCACAAATACATATAGTCACTATACAAGTATTGATATGCCTCTGCATGAGTAGGATGTGGCACAAGGTCAATTTCTTAAGTGGACAATGAATGATTTAGTAAGAGAGAGAGAGCGAAAACAGTGAGGTGAAAAGTCTTAGATAGATAGGTAGATAAGTAAGTAGATAGGTAGATGGTCTGAACAGACACTGACAAAAGAGAAAGACAGAAAGTCTTCCTCTTTCTAAAAGATGATATATGTATTTACCCAAACCCTCAACACAAGTAGGATGTGACAAAAGGAGGGAGAATAGTTGGATTCATACCTTTCCCAAGAGTATCAGTACTATATGAGATGCAAACAGCCTTGTCCAGAATTTGAAACTGGCCCAAGCTCATAAGTTACATTCTCCAGTGGGCACCTATACATGGGTGCATTAGTATGGGTTGGTTAGCAAAGTCATTGCTCTTGGAAGGTCCTCTGTGCAACATCTAGAATCTGCACAGAGCTGATCTATGTAGGTCCTTGCTGGATGACCCACACTGGCATGTCCACGTCATATTCATGAGTAATTTAGAGCAAGTTCCTTTTCTGCAAAGCAAGAATTTGATCAGCTCAGCATGGATACCAGAAGTTGTGCAGAGGACCTTTCAGGAGTGATGGCTAATAGGGACAGGTGGTGAGTAGTATCATGGAGATCCATGCTGTTGGCACAACCAGATGATGATGATGATGATGATATTACTTGCTAAGAAACCCCATTTGCTCAACCTATGAAGTCAGAATTTCATCTTTTTGTATGTTTAGCTGTGGGTAATGTTTTCCACACATTATGCCATGTGAGTTTGAACCTTGTACTCTTTGGTTTACAATTCAATGCTTGGCCTCTGAGCTAATTCAGCAAGTGTTATAAAGTGGCATTATAGCTTTTGTTTTTATATGTAAGTGGAGGCATATGCCTATTCTGTATATATATATATATATATATATATATATATGTAAGAGTTTTGGAAGTGAGGAACAGGATTACTGATTAAGCAGATTGTATTCATTAGTGCTACGATGTATCTCACCATCAAAGTAATATATATGTAAATATAATTGTCCACATTATTTTGACATTTTTGTCCTTGAAAAGTTTTATTCCGACCATATAAGTACAAATTTCTTCGTGGCCCCCACCCTCACTCCATCCAACCTTTCACATTCAATTTGAACAGATTTATTTTATTATTTATCATCATCATCATCATGTCGTGTGGCAGCATGAATATCCATGACAATCTCTTGCCAGCCGTCCCTATCGGTCATCGCCGTTGGGAGGTCCTCTGTGTAGTATCCAGAATCTGCACAGAGCTGATCTATGTTCTAGTTGGATGGCCCACACTGGCGTGTCCATGTGATCTGCTGGAACTGCAAAATCCACCAGTTGACAAGTTCTTTCTTTTTTGTTAATCAACACTATTATTATTATATTACTAGTTAAACATTAATAATACTTGATAATATTTCACCCAGAAAAAGATAGAAATCAATGATATATTTATATTTTGTCTGTAAAAATGATGTGCCTTAATGACTGAAAAAAATTGCAGCAGTCATGTATTTTCTTTTCATCCCCACCATCAGTCTAATAAAAAATCATTGTCAACACTTATTAATTTTTGAATAGCATTTCCTTCGTCTTAATTTCAAATACTTTTTTATATCACAAACCATTCAGATTGTTAGTCTATGGACACGGACATATATTTAGAACCTAGTACGTGTCCAATAAGTATATAACGTCTGTCCCCCACTTCACCCCACGGATTTGCCAGTCTAATAGTTTTATCTCTAGTTTTTTTTTCAGATCTCAACCTTTTTAGACACAGGTGAAGGAAGAAGGGGTGATGAGTACATATATTAGTACGCTTTACTGATTTTCGACATGATTTTTGTTTTAGCAATATCTAAAAGTTTCATTTGGCAAGAGGTAGACATCATCTTGTAGCATTTATTTAAAGTAGTTTTACTGATGGAAAAAATAAAATTACAACACCACGTGCTGCTGATTTTGATCAGGGGGGTGGGGACAAGTATGTGGATAGGGTCTGTGTACTATTGACCCCCCCTTATGTTAGAACCTTCAAACATTAATTTGTATATATAATCATTTGGTGAAATCCACCAATATTGCTTATATGTTTACTCTTGACTAAATTGTAACACATATTCATCAGATAGCAATTTTTATTTTCTCTATATATATATATATATATATATATTATATATAATATATATATATATATTATATATATATATATATATATATATATATATATATATATATATATATATATATATATATATATATATATATATATATATATATATCGGTCTAGAAAACAAGGTTCCTAGTTCGATACCCGCCCTCGCCAACTCAGCGTATGAGTAGCACAGAGATCTGTGGGGTAAAGTAAGGAGCTGATGGTAGGTGTGGTGCTCCACCTCAGATGCTAAAATAATCTCCTTGGTCTAGCGCAAGTGAAAGGGGATAGACTCCCTCGCTGATTGGCTGATACCGACTTTAGGCCACCCCAACGACCTTACTTATATATAAAATCTTTGATGTATATATATATATATATATATATATATATATAAACTTTGTTATATATATATATATATATATATATATAAAAAAACTTTGATTTATTTATATATATAATATATATATATATATATAATATATATATAAACTTTGTTTTTTCTATTTCTATATATTACTATATATATATATACATATATACATACATACATACAGATACATATACATAGTAATATATAGAAATAGGAAACACAAAGTGTTTCAAAAAAGATGAATTTATTATGATCTTTATGTCAATGCTGAAACACTTTGGTTTATGTGAAACATATGTAATACATATTTATTTATATTTATATATATATATATATATATATATATATAATCTTCATACAATGACTGCTATTTACACAGTAGCATTGCAACCAACAAAGCCTTCATCAGATGATGACTCTGGGTTCAGGCATGGTTTCGGGGCCCAAGCATCATTACCACTAACCCAGAGCGCCCCAGCAGTATCTCACAATACCACCAGACTTTGTCGGTTTGATGTCACAAAATAGGACTGCCATATCCACGCTGATGCGGTTAGAGCTTTCTCCTGGATCTTATTTAGGTATTTCCTCTTGTCTGGTAGAGAAAGTCCAAGTTTAGACCAAAATGCCAAGGTTGAGTTGGCAATAAACCCCCGATATATATATATATTAATGTATATTCATATTTTGAATAAAGAATTGGTATGCTATTTAAGTCAAATAAATTTCTTAGAGTGATAGTATAAAATAAAGTTTGAGAACCACTGACCTATCACTTGGGATTATACTCATTACTATGAGTTTTATAATTTGCAATATTTTGAGAATTTAAATTGCCTTGCCAATTTAAATTTTAAATTATTAAGATCTTAAACTTCACAGCAATTCTTTTTTTTTTAATTTAATTTTAAATTAAAAAAAAAAAGGTCTACACAGACTGAATTTTTAAAAATACAAAAAAATGTTGTATTAAGACTATCACAACATCAACAGTAACATAATTTTTTTCTTTCTTTCTATTGAAAAGCAATAAAAATTTTATCTGACTTGATTAAGGAAAATTGCTTTTTGTTTTCTCATATATTCCATTATGTTTGATAATTTCCCAATCTAATTTTCAATTCTGGTAATTATATTTAAAATATCTTCTGAAATGAAACTACTAAGAGTTTTACAATACATTTAATATCTTTTATCGGATGATATCAAGAATTTATTTCATTTGACATGTTTCAAATATTTTTATTGCATTTGATGGTATAATGTATTTACAGCATAATGCTTTCATTAAATTGTGTAAGATATCATATCCATTTTTTTTTATTCATTTATTTATCTCATATTTTCAAAGAATCCATTTTAAAAATTTTGACAGCATTAATAGTTTTTATTAAGGTTACATAAACAAATTAAATATGCCATAAAAGTTTTAATCTGTTTTTGAAAAATCCCCCAGGAGAAACTCCAAAAGTCTGCTTGTGTTCAGAACAATTATCGACTGATAACTAATTCCTCTGAACGTATTATAGCAACATCTTAGTTGTCAAGTTTTTAAAGATCTGCTTTGCTGTATTTTCCCGATGAAAAACAATTTCCATTTTTAGATGCGTTTTCTCCATGGTCTCCCAAAGAAACAGATGTTTTACATTAAGCCTCTTTAAAGATACAAAATGAACAAACAAATTACCATATGATCTGTAAAGAGTCAAAAGCAATAAGTCTATAGGGAAATCACCTTTAGTTAGAACAGCAATAGTTTATATTTCTGCTGCTTTTTTTTGTTTTTTAAACTATGCTTATCACTTATAATCGTGTCTGACATATTTGTTAGACAATACGGTTTTAATCATATTCTGCAATAGACAGGATAAAGTATTTGTAGTCATATTTAGGTTTATTACAATTTCACACAGCAATTGTTATCTATATTTAAAAAGAATAAAAACATTTATACTGTCTATTAAAAATCCTCTAAGAACAGAAGTAAATAAAATTCTTGATAATTTTTTTTTTTTAAATGGCAAGGACATAAATAAAACTCTTTGAGTAGCTCAGTAGACAAGAGGAGAACCATTTCATATTGTTGATTATGAGTTATCTCCCTTGGACAGTTTCAGTTGAAGGAACTCTTTGGCAAAAGAGTGAGAAAGTTAGTTGGCAACTGACTACATATATGATGTATATGAATCAAATCCTAAGCTTATCTCTCATTTTCAATTTGATATGTCCAACATATCAAACCCCGGTTTCGACCGGGGGTCCAGTGAGCTTCGGCATTAATCCCAGGGGGGCATTCCCCCAGGTAATACCTTGATTTAAAGGGGCAGGGCTGGGCAAGTGCCTGAGGCGCGCCCCTTGAGGAGAATGCCAACGGGATCAACGCATTTTTTGTGCCTACCACCCATGAGCTTCGGCTTGTGGGTTGGCCCTCATAAGTGGGATGAGAGGCAAATACCAATTTCTCAATTTCAGCTACTAAAGTTGTAGTAAAATTTGCTATCAACATTCAATTAACAAAAGTTAAACTGATTCCAAACCAACAGTGGATTTCCCAAATGTTTAACTCAGCCTGTTACAAGAAAGGAGGCACTCATTGTGTAATGGTTATTGTCATAGGAAATGGACACAAGTTTAAATCCTGGCGGAGGCTGGTTGAATTTCCCATAGCACTAATACCCTTGGGAAAGGTATGAATCAAAGTATTCTCCCTCCGGCTATGGGTAAATAGTAGGGTAGACTGGGCTCTTTAGCCCTGGTATGGCAACCAGTGTAGGAAAAGGAAAACTCTGAATTCAAGCCTGTTAAATTCTGCTTAAAAATTGCCCTTGTGTCACATCCTGCTTGTGGGGAGGGGTTGGTAAATACATACAAGAAAGGATCAAGTTTACTACCAATGGCTTGTAAGACTAGCAACTTTCAACTTAGCTT
This sequence comes from Doryteuthis pealeii, assembly GCA_023376005.1. Taxonomy (NCBI): domain Eukaryota; kingdom Metazoa; phylum Mollusca; class Cephalopoda; order Myopsida; family Loliginidae; genus Doryteuthis; species Doryteuthis pealeii. The sequence continues at coordinate 39,627,322 of CM042160.1, read as the reverse complement.
GTTTTTTCATCATTTTTATACATTTACACTGTCAGATTTATATCCATTTCTTTCTTTATATATATATATATATATATATATATATATATATATATACATATACACAGAGTAGGCCAAAAGTAGAGTTACAGTTAACACTTAAACTTAATGAAGTAACTGTAACCCTACTTTTGGCCCACCCTGTATATATTTAGTGATGCTGATAGCTTTTTAATTTAGTATTTACTGGGACATACAGATTTTATTTGAATGAGTCCCCATGAAATTTTATGGATCCCAACGAAAGTTTCTTAATAAATTGTAGGGTTTTTATTTATAAACTGTGGAAAGGTAAGCAAAAGTTTTCTTTGAGATGAAACAACTAAAGCCATCTAACCCCAACCTTGTACCCTATCCAGTGTAATTCATTTCTAAGAAAATATTGAAATCTATTTACAGTTAGCTCGAAACGGTGGGAGGGGGTTTGAGAAAAAGAAAAACACTGGGACATATGGATACGATTTTACTGCACCCTTTTAGATTTTTCTGCATCAGGGGTTATGATGTAGGACATGTACCTATCAGCATCTCTGATATCCCAACCGGGTATCTCATACTTCTGAACTTAGCTAAACGTAGGAAATAACAACTAACAGGCCCACCAGTATTTTCTAGTCAATATTATATATAAGTACTTATACTGCAGTGCAGATTTTTAGTTTATTTTTTTATTCTTTTACTTTTGCCTTTGAGCATATGACTTTGATTATTTGGCCATGTTAAAAATCAACACAAATATGCTTTACAGAAAAAGGCCATTTTTTTCTTCACATTTTCACAGCAAAAACAAAAAAAAAAAAAAAAAAAACAAGACAAAAAACCCCAACAAACTACATAACAATGAATCAATCTTCTTGGTTATCAATTTAAAATGATAATATCATTGACTATGGTCGATTTTACAAGTATTGACATGTACTCAGCATGTAAAAGCTCCAATCAAACCTATAAACTCATCCCTTATTCTGTTTTTTAATCCCCCATTGGCAGTATAAGAAAAGCCATTCGTTTACAAAAGCTTCAATCAAACCTATAAACTCATCCCTTATTCTCTTTCCCGATTCCCTATTAGCAGTATAAGAAAAGCCATTGCTTTGCAAGAGCCCCAATTAAACCTATAAACTCATCCATAATTCTCTTTTCAGATTTCCTCTTGGCAGTATAAAAAGAACCATTGGTTTACAAAAGCTCCAATCAAACCTATAAACTCATCCCTTATTCTGTTTTTCAATCCCCCATTGGCAGTATAAGAAAAGCCATTCATTTACAAAAGCTTCAATCAAACCTATAAACTCATCCCTTATTCTGTTTCTCAATCCCCCATTGGCAGTATAAGAAAAGCCATTGCTTTGCAAGAGCCCCAATAAAACCTATAAACTCATCCATAATTCTCTTTTCAGATTTCCTCTTGGCAGTATAAAAAGAACCATTGGTTTCCAGAACAGAAGCTCAAATCAAACCTATAAACTCATCCCTTATTCTATTTCTTTATCCCTTCTTATTTCATATCTATTGCTATTATTTTTTTTGTACACAGGATTAATACTTTTTATTTTTATTTTCAAATGAAGTATTGTAAATTATTATCAATTTTGATTAATATTCTCTTTTCTCTTTCTCACTTTGTATAGAGAAATTAGTGAAATAGATAACTAATTAGAACTGAGCCTATTCTAGTAGTGACCACCCAGGCGGAGTTTAACAGGTTTGAATTCATAGTTTTCCTTCTCCTAGACTGGTTGCCTACTATTTACCCATAGCTGGAGGGGGAGTAGTTGGATTCAGACCGTTCCCAAAGAGTATTTGTGCTATGTGAACAGTAGTTTCATCCAGGATTTGAACTCGGGTCAACGAGTCCATTTCCTACGACTCCAACCATTACACCACGGGCCTCCATTAAGAATTGAAAATTCTAACAATGATTTAACCATCAAAGTACTATTTAGAAATGTATCTATTTATTACATGTTACTATAAAGACTAGTTGTTTATTTTGGATTGAATCAGAGATCTCACAGTATTTGATGAGAATGAGATGCTCTAGCAAGGAATAAGAAGTGCTATAGAGAAAAAGAAGGGGGAAAAAATAAATGGAGAATTTGGCACTAATGTTTCCTAAATTTCAAGTTTGTCCAATTAATAACTTGGCGGCTGTTTACAGTAAACAGGGGCCAAGACACAGAGAAAATAAAAACTTACCCCTGGGTCAATTAGTTAATAAGCCAGAGCAAATTGCTTTCAATATTATTAGCAGAAAACACTTAAAACCAGTGGATGGACATTCTTACTTATTTCTTATGATTTAAAGAAACAAAAAAAAAAAAAAGAAAAGAAAAGAAAGGAGTTGTCTCCCTTGGTAGAGTTGGTTGGTAATTTCAGAAAGGCTGGGCTCTTTTCACATTTTTTCCCTCCTTCTTCACCCCAGAGCAAATTTTGGGTCATTTGTATGTATGATTAATGAGTAAATGAAGGAGTGACAAGGGTGTGAGAATCTAGAATAAAGCGAGAGAAAAGGTTGAGGTAAAGTTTTTGCAGACTTTAATTAAGGTGGTCGGTGGTTGTTGGGTACGGGGGGGGTTCAAGAGAAGAAAGGCACCTATACAGAGGTTATTATTTGACAGTGAAGCATTTCTTAGAAAGAAAAAAAAAAAAGAAAAGAAATAAATAAAAATAAAAAAATAGAGGAGGACATATGATGCTTGACAGAGAGGATAGTGGATGGGCAATGGGTGGGGGTTGCAGATTACAAGACAAAAGGTGGGTCAGGGTTTGAGGACCCTGATCTAGTTGGTTTTGTTCTCTGGGTAAGCAAGGGTAAAGAAGAAGAAGGGGTGAGAGTCTAAACAGATCTTTGGGGGTCAAAGGCCATGATAATAGTCTGAGTAAAGAGATGAGGAAAGGACACCGTTTGGCAAATGGCCAGATACCAAACTGAAAGTCTCCCCCCCTCACTTATCCCCCCCCCGATTTACTGGGAAGAACAGAGAAGAAGAGGTGTGGTACTATGGCAGTTTGGTAATCAACTGTAGTTTAGATGGAATGGGTAGAAAAGTTTATTTTGGTGGTAGTCAGAGATGCTGATATGTACGCGTCCTGCATCCCTGACACACAAAAATCTAAAAGGATACAGTAAAATCATATCCATGCATCCCAGTGTTTTTCTTTTTTCTTCCCTCACCATTTCAAGCTAACTGTAAATACATTTCAATAGTTTCTATTGAAATGAATTACACATGATAGGTTACAAGGTAGGAGTTAGACGGCTTTAGTTATTTCCCCAGATCATAAATAAAAACCCTACAATCTATTAAGAAACTTTAGTTTGGACCCATTAAATTTTCCAAGGGACTCATTCAATGCAAATATTTGCATCCCATTACACACTAGATTAAAAAGCTATAAGCATCACTGGGTAGTACTATGGGTGTTGATAAGGGTAGTTTAGTAGGGGTATACACTGGTTAAAATAGAATATACTCAAAGGTAGTCAAAGAAATGTTATTATGTTAGTGAAATACCATTTATAGAATATTTTGAAGAATTGAATTTAATAGGACAAAAGTTTGATACAAAAATAATTGAGATCAAGAGTTTTTTTTTTTTTATTATTTTTAAGTCTGCCTTACTATTTAACCATAGTTAGAGGGAGAATATATGGATTCATACCTTTCTCAAGGGTATTAGCGCTATGTGAAATGCAAACAGCTTTGTTCAGGATTTGAACTCTGGTTGACGAGTCCATTTCCCACAACTCTAACCATTACACCACACACCTCTATATGAAAGAAGTGGGTAAGTGAGCAATGGAATGGTGTTGGTCATTTGGAGAAGCAAACAGAGGGTGGAGCATGAGGGTGTGATTTGATATTGAAGATCACCAAGCGAATCCCTAACAGAAACTGACAGAGATCTACAGACTTTTCCAGCCACTGCCAAATTCACTTAGACTCATTTCAAATAATAATAATAATAATAATAAACAATGGACTTTAAACTTTTTAGTCCTGTGTCTCCTAATTAGTGTTCTGGGCTCATTAACAGCAAATTTGCCAAAGCTGAAGGCTTTGATGATTCAGACTCATTCAATAAGTAAAATACAAGATACAAGAGAGGGTTAGTGATGATGTCAGTAGGGTCTGGGGATAAAGATATTCAAATTTCTTGGCAAACATTTATACTGGGGGATTAGTGGCCTTTCTCCTATGATATGTCATCTCTTCATTAGGAATGCTAATATACACATACATATTCATATAGGTACACATGTATAAATATATATATGAAGATTGTGGTGAAATGGTATATAGGTGTCTTGGAATTACAGTGGAAAAAAAGGTTCTATAAACATAAAAAAAAGTTGTTTTATGGTTATATAGTAATAATACTTAACTAGTAATTCACGTATAGAAGATTAAGGACAAGTGACAATTATCTGTAATTGGTCATTGTTAATGGAATGAGAACAATCTACCCCAATGGATTAAATAAAATGTTCAGTTCCGTGAAGGCTCCTAGTTTTGACAAGAAGGTTCCCAAGTTTGACAAGAAACATCTAAAAAAGCCTGGAAGGCACATAGGCCAAAACATTGTGTATATAACAATAATGATGAGGACAACAGTCTGAAAAAATCTAAATAATACAAATTATCAAGTCTCATTGCCAAAAATTCAGACAAATGATGAGATGATATATAATTTAGTTGGACAAGGTCTTATCTCAATCCAACCATGTTTATCTAAATCAGGGGTTCCTGACCAGGGGTGTGAGTATCATTCTCGGGGGTGCGAAAAGTGTCCATTTAAAATTATATTTATTTTTTTTTGGTTATTTCCTAGTTGAGTAACATGATATTACAGGGTGACCCAGAAAAAACAGAACCCAAATTATTTATTTTCCCATTAAACTAACCCTAAACCCTAACCCCTAACCCCCCTAGTTGAGTAACATAATATTACAGGGTGACCCTGAAAAAACAGAACCCACAAATTTTGTAATAAAACTGTTAATTTTAATTTTTTCTTAAAGTTTAAGTCCAACAAGGGTTGGGTTTAGGGTTAGGGATAGTTTAATGGAAAATAAATAAATAATTGGGTTCTGTTTTTTCTGGGTCACTCATGTTACTCAACTAGAAAATAACCTTTTTTCTTTTTGTAATTAATATTATTTATATTTTCATTTCCTTATTTCAGATTATTATTATTATTTAAAGAGTGAAATATATATATTTATATATATTTAGAGATCTTTTGATAAAACTGTAGTATTGATTCACATACTATATTTTTGAAAAAGAGTATAAATTGTAGAGCAAAACTCTTTTAAAGGAATGGGAATAGAAAAAGGTTTGGAACCACTGATCTAAATAGTACAGGTTAGAGAAGAAACCACTTTATCAGAAGAATCGCAATCATCCCATCTGCCTAAGTCTAAGTTTGTTAGCTATGTCATTAAATCTATAGCCCTAATTACGTGCCACTAGATTCAAGATCAGCAGTGACTTCATGTCTGTCACAAAAATCACAGCCCCACCCACCCACAAGAGACAAGCTACCTGTCTATCTCCCAAGAGTCTACAAAGTCTTCAAATTACCAATTGCAAGGTCTATATTTGTTTTTACACTGTCTGCCCGCCGCATGTAAGGGGGTGGGAGTAGCTTGCTATTTGAGAGGAGGAGGTAGAGCAGTGTTGGGTGAGGCATTAAAGGGGGGGGGGATCACCTCACCTTGATAAAGATTTTTTGCACTGTGATCAGAATAAATGATGAATACACATTTAAACAGAAATAATATGCAAATTTATGTAAATGATTGTGAATAAGTCGGTTTCATGGCATGTCAACCCTTGTTGGGCTACTTAATGACAAAATTTGTATTATTCTTTTTTTTGCAAGAAATTATGGGGTTAAAACTGATAATCATTTGTGAACATATATATATATATATATATATATATATATATATATATATATATATATATATATTTACTAAATCCTCTGCATGATTAGGATGTGACAAAAGGTCAATTTCTAAAGTGGAGTTTAACAGGTTTTAATTCAGTTTTCCTTCTCTTAGTCTAAGCAAGGTTAAAGGGATCAATTTTCTCAACTACTTAACCATAGCTGGAGGGAGAATATTTGGATGCATACCAATACTAGACTTGCTTGTGATAATACAATTCAAAATTATCTATCTATACATATATAAAGGGCATATATGTCCAGAGGAAACATTGAAAATAAAACAATTAATGACAAAGTAAATATATATACACATTAAAAATATCACCAGGGCTTGGTTTTTGAGCAAAAATAATAGATTGGATTTATATTCGCAAAGATAATTAAAAAATAAAATTTAAATGATAACAGCATGGATTTTATTTTATTTATATTTTAGATAGTAGACATTAATATTTCTTTTCAGAGTAGCTGGATCAATGCAAGGTCTGTGTTTTTTTTACATAGGGATTTAAATTGGGCATCCCACAAGGATTCAATAATAATGAATTTTAAAAAATTCAAGGATTCAATAATAATGAACTTAAAAAATCCCCCTCTACCCAGGTGATGTCGGGTAGCTGCTGCTAGTTAATAATAATTCCTAAAAAGCTTCAACAAAATAAAAAAATTTTTTTTTAATTCTTTAGATTAATAATACAAGTATATTTAATGCAGATAAAGTTTTGAAATAAATTCATTCTTAATGGATACTCAATTTTCTTTATAATAAACACATTTTTCTATTTAACCAATAGATGGTACCTTAACAGGTACTACCACCCTGTGTAAAAAAATCTGGGTACATAAAAAGAAGTACAATTTTCAGTTAATAAGAAACAGATTCATTTTTTTTTTTCTTAAACATTGAACTGCAGACTAAACACCAGGTGGTATCCAGTTTAGCCGTTTTTGCAATCAACAGAAAAAAAATAATCTTGAGTCCTTTGCCAATGTTGGGGAAAAGATCTTCTTTTTTTTTCGCTGGGTGAAGTATTTTCTCCCATTAAAATCTCATCAAAAAGTCATTTAAAGTGAGTGAATATGTATGAAAAGGCCAAAAATGGAATAAAAAGGGGGAGATAATCTTTCTTTACAGACAATTCTGTTCACTTGTATTTATAAAGAAAAAAAAATGTTTGCTTTTGTTTTGTTTTTAATGGAGGTAACAATGCAAAGGGAGACGGAAGAGGGGTGGGGGTAATGTACACTAGGGACTGTGCTTTCATAACAGCAACAAATTAGTTTAGTTGTACTTCCATGGTTATCATTGTAGACCTTACAAGCTATTGATAGTGAATTCAGTCAGCACTAGTTACTCTAAGTATAGACAATTATCTGTATTACATATATATATATATATTATATAATTGATGCTGCCTAAATTAGCTCTTAAGGGAGGAAAGATGATGATGAGAGATGGAGACTGGGTTTCTGAGTCAATAGAAACAATGTTACTTAAGAGAGCATCAGATTAAATGTGGCCAAAAATCTTTTTCAGTTATTGTATAGAATGCCTAAATACTGCGAGGCGTAAAATAAAATCATTTGTCTATGCTTTCTAGGCATTCTGTAGTTTAACGAGTTTGTGCAATTTGTGAAATGGCAGAACTGTGGCAAAGAAGGTACCTTGCCGTTCCTTGCCAACTGCTGTTTGCTGACAAACCTTGGTTCCTTTAGTGCATACGAATCACAACTGCTTGCTCTCTTTTCTATTGTGGTTTTAATTCCATATTGTGGAGGCTACTAATTCATATACAGTGTGCCTAGGTTACACATTTTGCCAGTGGTATGGTTTTGTCTGGTTTACGTGTTTAACAACAAATCAACTCCTTTTGGAGTATTTATTGGCAAAATTTGATTCATTGGTAAATTATTGATTGTATTAATAATTATTCATAGGTTTGGTTTGCTTTGTTTTATGGCATATCAACTCCTTATGGGTTATTTAATAGCAAAATTTGAAAAAATTGTAAATGTTTAATTATAACCATAAAAATATTTTCAAGGTTCAATTGCACTTTTTTTTTATTTGTCTATATTTGTTTGTACAACATTTTATGGTTTCAAGTATTCCTATCTAATACTAACAATTTGTACATAATTATATACGGTATCAAGTATTCCTATTTGATTCAAACAATCTATACACAACAATATGGGGCTAAACTTGCAAATCGGTCAGAAAATTAGGGTAATCCAGAAAAAACAGAACCCACAAATTTTGTAATAAAACTGTTAATTTTAACTTGGGGGTTTAGGGTTAAGGGTTAGGATTGGGGTTTAGGGTTAGTTTAATGGGAAAATAAATAAAATAAATTGGGTTGTTTTTTTCTGGGTCACCCTGTATACAGGGTGACTGATTTGCAAGTTTTGCCCAATATGGTTTAAAGTAACTATTTCTATTTAATAGTAACCATTCATTAGCACAGTTATATGGTATTAAGTATTCTTTATCTAACACCAATAATTTTCAAGCAGTTATATGGTTTCAAGTATTCTTATCCAGTACTAATATTTTCAAACAATACTATTTGACCTATAGATGGGATCCTAACAAGTACTACTACTCCGAATCAGAGTGGACCTGGAAGTAATGGCAATGAAAGGGTACTCCACACTCCCTAGAGCTCCATAACTGAAACCTCACCACTGAATGCAGTTTAGTGTCATAGCCAGGACGCCCCTTTTTGTGGGGGTCTTACCTGTCTACAGGGGATAGAGTCGGTGTATTCTAAACGCCGTCAATAGGGTTGATTTTGCCATTGGGTAACAGAAGTAGGAGGTGGGGAGTAGCTGTTTTGTTTTTTTTTAATGGAGAAAATATATGCAACAAAGAAGAAAAAGAAAAAAAGTCAATTATGAAATCTATCAGAAGAGTGCCAGAAAGGGGATGGGACAGAAGCAAGGTTTGAGAAAAACATTTCCCGGCCCCGGGGAAAATGGCCGGACTTTTTGCCGACAGACATTTTGTTGTTGAAAGTAATTTTTAATTATTTTATTCACTAATTAAATTAGTTAATTTCAATTTATGATCGATTGAAAACGTTAATTATTGTCTTTATCCGTTACTGACCATAAAGGTGATAAAAATATATATATATACCTAAAAAATTAAAAGATTTTTGGAAAACAATTATTTAAAAAAATAAATGTACGTACTTGGAAGAACATCTAAATAATACAAAGTTTCAAAAGTTACATGATCAAAATAAAAACGAAACAGTATTTCAGGATTTAAAACAAAAATACTGAATAAATTTGTATTTTATTTAACAAGGGGCCGGTTTAGTTTAATCGGTAGTGCATCCGTTTAGAAAACACAAGGTTCTGGTTTCGATGCCGACCCTCGTATGAGTATCACAGCTCAGATCTGTGCGGTAAAGTGGGGAGCTGATGGTAGGTGTGGCGCTTCACCCCAGATAAAAAAAAACAATCTCCCTGGTATAGCGCTAGTGAAAAGGGGATAGACACCCTCGCTGTCTGGCAGATACCGACAATTGGCCACTGTGCCGACTTAACTTTTTACTTTTTATATTTGGTTTCTTAAAAGAAAACAAAAAATATATTAACGCAATTATTTTTTGTCCTACAAATTTTTGCATTTATTTCTTTTCTTTTTTTTAATATTTTCGCTCAGATTTTAAATTGAATTTTTGAAATTTGAAATCGATAAAATAAATTCTGAACTCTTTAAAATTCGAAATTATTGAAAAAAAAAAAAATTACCGAAACATTCCATTATTCGATTTAAAAAAAAAGAAGAAAAAGTACCACCGATAAAAAAAATAAAAATTATTGATTAATTATTGTTAAAATTTAAAATGAAATGATAAAAATTTAATCTTTTAAGTACAGCAATAACATTTTAATCAAAATCTTTAAAATTTTATCTTTTTAATAAGTCAACAATGCATTAAATTTGTTAATGCATTGATTATGAAATAAATATTTTGAGATAATACAGATAAATAAAAATATATAAAAAAAAACCCCGAAAAATTTTACTTTTGACCAAAATTCTCTCAAAGGAAATTTATATTTTCAACAAATATTAATAATTTTTACCGGTTTAGATTCAGTTTAAGAGAACCACCGTAATTACGTTGCCATAATGGATGTTTCATCTCCAGTTTGATCAGCTCTGTTTGAAAATGACATTTGTTTCGAATTTTTTCGCAAAAGAAAAAAGTTTTGTTAAGTGGGGTCAAGTGAATGTTTATTGCTAATTATTTTTACGTTTTTTTAATTTTTTTAAATATTTTTATATCGTTAATCCCTATCAGACTACATTGGATTAAATTTATTCTATCATATCGAATAACGTAGGCAATGCCAAAATGTCGTCTGCTTTTCATTTAAAAAACGAATAAAAATTAATCAAATCGGTTATTTTGTAAAATACAGTTTTTACGGCAACTATTCAATAGACATTTATCTTTTCTTCTTTTTTAAAAAATAAGTTTTCGTAAATTATGTCCATGATAGATTAACGAAAAAGGTCCGTTATTTGCATAAAACTGGACACTAAGACAATATCGGGTTTAGCGTTATTCTTATATCAACCTAGCATCTCACATTTCACTTTTGAAATTGACATAGCATTTCACTTTTCAGATTCATACCTTTCAAAAGGGCAATACCTTTGTTTATTTGTCAAAACTTGAACTGGGTTACATTTCCATATAGTCTGCATTCGCGTTCAACCTAATGATTATAATTTCTCAAGGGAGATAATTATTAAATACTATTTTTAGAGTACTTCCCATCATTAATTTAGGCAACTTAACAATTAGATTCAACATTGAGTTTAATGGTTGCTAGGGGCAGTTTTTAAGCAAGTGGATTTCCAGAAGAATGAAGGAAAAACGAATTTCCAGAAGAATGAATTAAAAATGGATTTCCAAAAAAATGAATTAAAAATGAATTTTCAGAAGAATGAATGAAAAACGAATTTCCAGAAGAATGACTAGGAAATAAATTTCCAGAATTATGAATTAAAAGTGAAAGAAGGAAATGAAGAAATTTTAAAACCTAAAGAAGGAGAAATAATTTAAAATGGAGGTTAGAGAGAGAGAGAGAGAGAGAGAGAGAGAGAGAGAGAGAGAGTATTCTAAAGATGAACTCTG
>CM042160.1:39583657-39606157 GCA_023376005.1 Doryteuthis pealeii | reverse complement strand
CCCAACAAGGGAGGGAATGATCTTTTTTTTTTTAAAGAATTTGGAGAAAAAAAATTGAGAAATGATGTTCCAGTTGTACTAAATTGCTCGTAACAATCTATATCATATAGACAAACAATCTCCTATTTAATGATATAGACTCAATGGAAATTATTTTGCTATAGAAATGAACTGGAAAAGATTTTCAATATAAATACATTGGAATGATTTTACTATGAAAATGCACTGGAAATGGTTTTACTATAAAAATGCACTGGAAATAATTTTCAATATAAATACATTGGAATGATTTTACTATGAAAATGCATTGGAAATGGTTTTGCTATAGAAATGTACTGGAAATGGTTTTACTATAAAAATGTACTGGAAATGGTTTTACTATAAAAATGCACTGGAAATGATTTTGCTATTTGCTGGAAATTTTGATTTTGCACTGGAAATGATTTTTAAATATAAATACATTGGAAAGGTTTTAATATAAAAATACACTGGAAATGATTTTGCTATAAAAATACACTGGAAATGATTTTGCTATAAAAATGCACTGGAAATGATTTTTCATTATAAATACACTGGAATGATTTTACTATAAAAATGCACTGGAAATTATTTTGCTATAAAAATGCATTGGAAATGTTTTTTCTATGTAAATACCTTGCAACTGAGTTTACAATAAAGATGCACTATAAATCATTTTACTATAAAAATGTATTGGAAATAAATTTTACAATGAAAATGCTTTGTAAATTTGATAGTTCTTTCAGCATCTATAAAGGAAGAACACAAACAAACTTTCCCTAATTATTAAACATTGACCAAAAAATTCAACAGAACAAAAAAAAAAAAAAAATTCTCTTACTAACAAGAAGATAATCAGAAAACATCTTGAATCAAATCTGAACATATCAGAAGGAAGCCATCTTTATAAGAGTCAACAAGAAGTAGGAAAATATGAAAGACAAATGACCTTTTCTCTGTCTAAGCTGAACCTTGTATGGCGTTCAAAGAGGCACAAGAATAAGTGGTGTGAGGCTGATTGACCCTCAGCTTTTGTGACAAGTAAATTATATTGCTTCCCAAATTACCAGCTTACTGTTGGCATTTATAAGCATCAAGTCTCTTTAAAGAGGCCTGCTGTGCTTGTGACTTATGACCTGTTATGGAGTGGGGGTTATGCAACTTATGCTACCTGCTGGGTCATAACTCATGGGCTTGTTGAATTGTGACTTGGGTCACAACTTATAGTCTATTAAGCTGTGACTTACAGTGCTATTAGGTTGTGACTTATGAACTATTAAATTGTGACTTATGGTGATTTTTGAACATTGGAAAGGCTTAGGTCGATGGCGTTGATAGTTCATACAAACATTCTTTGGTTTCAGTCAAAGTAAAAGATTTTGCTAGATTAGCCTCACGTTGGTACCAAATTATAAGCAATTTGTTCATAAAGTGGTTAAGTGGTGGTATCTTCAATGATCTGGCAGCAGTATAGTTTGCTCATCATGATATATGAATCTGAGATTTGAAAACCTAAATTTTGTAGAAGATATACAATCGCACTGTGGAAGAGCGTGGTGTAATATAGAGCTTCAATTATTTTAAGTTTTTGTTTGTTTTTTTCTTTGTGTAGTGGGAGTATATATATATATATATATATTATATATATATATAAGATTTATCCAAAACTTGGTAGTAAGGGATGATTCTATATGTGATTTCTAAGATACACTGTATTAATATTGTATGATCCAGTATGTATAAATACAGCGAATCTTTAAATCACTGAAGAGAGCTCAATGTATAATAAACTTTTTAGATTATATACAGAGCAATATTTATCATATAAAGGAAGGAAGAACTCAACACCGTAATTCCATAATAAATTTATTTCGACCAAAATTGGGGCCTTTATAAATCTAAGTTGATTTAATATATATATATATATATATATGTATATATATATGTATATAGATGAGAGGCAAAGTCAACTAGCCGTGTCCATTTAGAGTTTTTCAACAGATTAGCCAATGACCTTAACTAAATAGCCTTAATCTAGAAAAGAAGATTGTGTCTCTTCCTAAAAACATTCAAACGTTTCTCTCTTCTTAAACTGATCTATACACACTAAATTGATTGATCTATAAAACTAGTTGTTAAACAATGAATACACTTTGATTGAATTAACTGCAATAGATGATAATAACCAACTGTTTCTTTTTATTATTTAAACGGCAGTTATATATATATATATATATATTATATATATATATATATATATATTATATATATATATATATATATATATATATATATATATATAGGTCGGGTTAGCTCAGTCGGTAGAGCGTTCGGCTAGAAACCACAAGGTTCCTAGTTCGATACCGGCTCTCGCCAACTCAGCGTATGAGTAGCACAGGGAATAAAACCAACTATTTCTTTTTATTATTTAAAGGGCAGTTATATATATATATATATATATATATATATATATATATATATATATATATATGGTCGGGTTAGCTCAGTCGGTAGAGCTTTTGGCTAGAAACCACAAGGTTCCTAGTTCGATACCGGCCCTTGCCAACTCAGCATATGAGTAGCACAGGGATCTGTGCGGTAAAGTAAGGAGCTGATGGTAGGTGTGGCGCTCCACTTCAGATACTAAAATAATCTCCTTTGTCTAGCGCTAGTGAAAAGGGGATAGACTCCCTAGCTGTATGGCTCATACCGCATTAGGCTGCCCTGACGACTTTACTTACTTTTACTTATATATACTTGCAACATTTGCTCGCTTGCAGGGCTAAGTTTATTGCCTGGTGCCTGAGGTGCCCGAAAAAGGGGAATACAGAAAGGAATCATGCATTTTTTGCACTGCCCATCACATGAGCTTTGGTTTGTGTATGGCTCCCCACATTTAAAAGACCTTGTCTCAAATCCTAGCCTGGTGGGAGGTCAGGTAAATTGAAACTGTTACAGATGATGGTGATTAAATGTTGATTTTTTTATAATTTGAGAAAAAGACACTTTTTGTATGATGTTAATTTTTAAGTCACAGGATTTCTTTCCCTAAAAATGTATTTATTGTTTGTTTAATTTTTGTTGTTTTATTCTAAATTTTGAGTGAGTATTTCCAGAAATTTCAATGATAATTATGTGTGTATTAGAATGAATGCTACTGTTTATCATTCAAATCATTCGTTTAAAGAACGATGACTAAGTGAAGCGTTATTTTTAGCAGATAATCATTTATACACACACCCAACATGTGGAAAATGATTAAGATTAATTAGATATGATTTAAACTTCTTGCCATTTAGGAAAATATTGGGCACTATTGTATTAGATTTGTCCCAGGTTCTTGCTCTTAATAAGGCTATACTACTTGATTTTTATTATTTATTTGGTTACTAGCGTAAAAATGTACCTCTCAGAAATTTAGAGCACTCTTTCTATTTTGATATGCTTTTGGGGGTTAGCAAGCTAAGACCATTGTTAGTAAGTTGGATTCTCACTGGGCGCCCCATACTTCTGGCCTTGTGCTACATCTAAGCTAAGATTAGTAAATAAACTATATCTGAAAAATGTTAAATAATTTTATGCAAATATTTCTGTCACCTTGAAGGACTTAGTTCAATGGTAAAAGAAAAAGGAAAAAAAACAAAAAAAAACAGATTAAATTATTTTTAACAATTTTATCTTCTTCAATTTTATCAACAAAAAAAAGATATCACTAAATCTCATTATTCTTTGTTGCTCCCCTTCCTAGTTAAGATGCTTTCCAAATCTCCTGGGTAATGGTATCCTTGAATATAGTCGTGTTGGGTTAACGACAAAAAAGATTCCCCGGCCACTGATTTAGCTGATACAGCTTTCCAATTAAGTTGAAAGAGAATCAAAAACACTATTTATAGAACTGATATTATAATTAATTAATTTAAAAATAGTTTGTCTGAAAAAAAAGTTTGTAAAACAACTTCATGCAAATATCTTTATCAAACAATTTGAAGGACTTAGTCCAATGGCCAGGGAAGAAGGGTAAATTATCCCTGATTAATATTGTTCTTCACAATTTTATGATTCAGAGTAAACCTAGACATTGAAAAAGGTGTTAAAGAGTTAGGTTCTCACTGGGTGGCTCATATTTTCTATGAGTATAAACATTTTTTAGTCAAGGCCAGTGATTAGGGAATAATGATAGATTACTCCAGATTAAAATTGTTCTTTTACAACTTTTTGGTTTAGGGTAGACCTGGGAGTAATGGCAATAAAGGGGTGACTCCACTCTACACAGTACTCCAGAACAGGAGCCTCACCACCAGATTCAATGGGAATCAAACAGATATGAGAGAGAGAGAAAGAGAGAGAGAAAGAGAGAGAGGGAGGAGGGAGGGAGAGAGAGAAGAGAGAGAAGGAGAGAGGAGAGAGAGAAAGGGAGGGAGAGAGAGAGAGAGAGAGAGAGAGGAGAGAGAGAGAGAGAGAGAGAGAGAGAGAGAGAGAGAGAGAGAGAGAGAGAGAGAGAGAGAGAGAGAGAGAGAGAGGAGAGATGGAATAATAAAGAATGATACTTGTCATCTAGTAGATTTTACCATTCTAACAAATCACAGAGTGAAAAAATGAAAGAAAGCAAAAACATAGTCAAAAACCTGGATCTTGCCCGAGGGCTAAAAAAAACTCCGGAACATGAAGATGATGGTGATACCAATTGTAGTTAGTGCCCTTGGAGTATTTCTTAGCTGATCTTTTGTTTGTTAAATTGTGAAAAATTCAGAAAAAATGCAAAATGCAAAATGCAAAAATATCTATGGATGAGATGCAAAATGAATATTGCATTCCACAGAGCAAGACATTCACGGACGATGCCTTTACCGCTTGGGCTACTAGTTGACTTATAGTGCAGTCATGACTTATGATCTATTAAGGTTTAATTTATGGCACATTTGGGGCACAAGAAAGACTGGAGTCAGTAGCACTGATGGCTCATAGAAAAACTCTGGGCAGAAAGTGAAATTGCCGCTTAAGTGTTTGGCAATTGGCAAGTTTCTCTCCCCCAAGGGAGATAACTTGGTAATGAGAACTGGACACAAAACCACAGGGTCTTGCTACAGAGTAAATTGAAAGTAACGTGTTAAGGAGTAGAAGTATATAGTTGAAGAAAAATACTGGGTCATGTGACCATTTGATAAAGAGCCATTTTCAAGACGGCCTTTATAATCAATCATTAGCTGAATTATTTTTTATTAGTATACAAACATAAAATGCTCATGCACTCACACACACACATACACACACGCACACACACATATATATTTTATATATATAAAAAGTAAAGTCGGCGGGGCGGCCTAAAGTTGTTATCAGCCAATCAGCGAGGGAGTCTATCCCCTTTACACTAGCGCTAGACCAAGGAGATTGTTTTTGGATCTGAGGTGGAGCGCCACACCTACCATCAGCTCCTTACTTTACCGCACAGGTCCCTGTGCTACTCATACGCTGAGTTGGCAAGGGCCGGTATCGAACTAAGAACCTTATGGTTTCTAGCCGAACGCTCTAACGACTGAGGTAAACTGAAAAATACTGGGTCATGTGACCATTTGATAAAGAGCCATTTTCAAGACGGCCTTTATAATCAATTATTAGCTGAATTATTTTTTATTAGTATACAAACATAAAATACTCATGCACTCACACACACACATACACACACATACACACATATATTTTATATATAAATTAGGGTAGCATGGACATAAAGTTAATGGCACTTGGTTACTGACAGTTTCTCACCAAAACGATTGTTCAAACCAAGCACTGATAAATTGAATAAGTATTGACCTTATGTAACATCCTCCTCGTATGGAGGGGTTAGGTGTGTATATATATATATATATATATGTATGTATATTTGTGTGTGTGTGTGTGTGTGTGTGTGTGTGTGTGTTTTGTAAAGAAAAAGGCTTAAAAATCATCTATTTTATGGTTATAGATCTAATTCTATACATATATGTATATGTTCTCATTGGCTCATATATATATATATATATATATATATATATATTATATATATATGTTCTCGTCGGCTTATATGAATATATATATATATATACATATATGTTCTCATCGGCTTATATATATATATATATATATATATATTCTCTGGACTTCTGTAATATATAGTTTGAGCCCTTCAATTCTTACTTAGACATTATATGTTTTACTATTAGTTAATTACTTCTTTTATCGGTATCCATATTGTAAATGCACCTTATTTAAAAGATTTCCAACATTACCATTCCTCATATGTTCTGGTTTGGACAGACATTTTACTTGAGTTGTCTTCAACTCAACCCTTGAAAAAAAAAAAAAAAAAAAAAAAAAAAAAATGAATAAATAAATAAAAAAAAAAAAGAAGAAAAAAAAGAAGGAGAGTGGCAATAATTCAATGCTGACCCCTTCCTTCCTTCTTATACGAGTTTCTTATTTTGGCTGTCCTTTTCATTCCTTGTCAGTGGCGGATGGCAAGAAAAAGGTCGGTAAGTGTAAATCATTGGCCATGTTTTTGCCTCGAGTCACAATTAGTATTCTTTGTATTTAGGGTGCCGATGGTGGGGGGTCGGGGAGTGACTGTATTTCTAGTGTGTTTTTCTTTTTTTTTTTTTTTTTCTTTTTTTTTTAATGTTTTTAAAATGGTTCTTTCTGAATGTGTTATTCTTTTTTTAACGTTCGTTCTCCCTTAAATGTTCCTTTTCTACATCGCTCACATTATCACTGATAGATAAAAAAAAAAAAAAAAAAGTAAAAGAAAAAAAGAAAGAAAGAAAGTCCAATAGGTGGGCGGTAGAAGAGGGATTCCGGCTGGTCTGAGGAATGGAGAATAGCCCGAAGTCAATTGACTGACTTTGTCCATTTCTTTTCGTTCTTTCTTTTTTTTCTTTTTCTTTTCTTTTTTTTTTTTTTTTTTTTGGTTGAGTTCCCTTTTTTCAAAGAACGATAAAGTGTTTTTGAGCAGCGAACAAGTGAAACGATTTGAATTAAAACTTTTTCAGTTTTATGAGGCATTGTGACATTGTCAATAAGAGTGTTTAAGTATCGCTTCCTTCCTCCCTTCTTGCTTTTATGAATGAGAATCAAATTTTGGCATTTGTCGACTTTTAAGGCCAAGTTTTTCATCTTTATTCCTTTTATCAACACAATTCTCTGGTCATCTTCAGGTGACAGTGTAGATAATTAACACATTTGGTCACATGTGCAATGCGCAGCCAATAAAATGCATACCTTAAAAACCTGATTTGTTGAGTGAGTGTCTATGTGAGGCAATGAAGGTAATAGCTTTTTGATCTGATTACTTAGGCAGGGAAGGTAGTTGTATGTATTTTCCAACTTGTCCTCATGAGTAGGATGTAACACAAGGTTAATTTATTAGGCAAAGTTTAACAGGTTGAATTCAGAGTTTTCCTTCTCCAAGACTGGTTAAAGAGCTCAGTCTGCTCTAGTATTTACCAATAGCTGCAGGGAGAACAGTTGGATACATACCTTTCCCAAGGATATTATTTACAGAGCACTCTTTCTATTTTGATATGCTTTTTGGGGGGTTAGCAAGCTAAGACCATTGTTAGTAAGTTGGATTCTCACTGGGCGCCCCATACTTCTGGCCTTGTGCTACATCTAAGCTAAGATTAGTAAATAACTATATCTGAAAATATGTTAAATAATTTTATGCAAATATTTCTGTCACCTTGAAGGACTTAGTTCAATGGTAAAAGAAAAAGGAAAAAAAAAAAAAAAAAACAGATTAAAATTATTTTTAACAATTTTATCTTCTTCAATTTTATCAACAAAAATAAAGATATCACTAAATCTCATTATTCTTTGTTGCTCCCCTTCCTAGTTAAGATGCTTTCCAAATCTCCTGGGTAATGGTATCCTTGAATATAGTCGTGTTGGGTTAACGACAAAAAAGATTCCCCGGCCACTGATTTAGCTGATACAGCTTTCCAATTAAGTTGAAAGAGAATCAAAAACACTATTTATAGAACTGATATTATAATTAATTAATTTAAAAATAGTTTGTCTGAAAAAAAAGTTTGTAAAACAACTTCATGCAAATATCTTTATCAAACAATTTGAAGGACTTAGTCCAATGGCCAGGGAAGAAGGGTAAATTATCCCTGATTAATATTGTTCTTCACAATTCTATGATTCAGAGTAAACCTAGACATTGAAAAAGGTGTTAAAGAGTTAGGTTCTCACTGGGTGGCTCATATTTTCTATGAGTATAAACATTTTTTAGTCAAGGCCAGTGATTAGGGAATAATAATAATAGATTACTCCAGATTAAAATTGTTCTTTATAACTTTTTGGTTTAGGGTAGACCTGGGAGTAATGGCAATAAAGGGGTGACTCCACTCTACACAGTACTCCAGAACAGAAGCCTCACCACGAGATTCAATGCGAATGAAACAGATATGAGAGAGAGAGAGAGAGAGAGAGAAAAGAGAGAGAGGGAGGGAGGGAGGGAGAGAGAGAGAGAGAAGGAGGGAGAGAAGAGAGAGAAAGAGAGAGAGGAGAGGGAGAGAGAGAGAGAGAGAGAGAGAGAAAGAGAGAGAGAGAGAGAGAGAGAGAGAGAGAGAGAGAGAGAGAGAGAGAGAGAGAGAGCAGAGATGGAATAATAAAGAATGATACTTGTCATCTAGTAGATTTTACCATTCTAACAAATCACAGTGTGAAAAAATGAAAGAAAGCAAAAACATAGTCAAAAACCTGGATCTTGCCCGAGGGCTAAAAAAAACTCCGGAACATGAAGATGATGGTGATACCAATTGTAGTTAGTGCCCTTGGAGTATTTCTTAGCTGATCTTTTGTTTGTTAAATTGTGAAAAATTCAGAAAAAAATGCAAAATGCAAAAATATCTATGGATGAGATGCAAAATGAATATTGCATTCCACAGAGCAAGACATTCACGGACAATGCCTTTACCGCTTCGGCTACTAGTTGACTTATAGTGCAGTCATGACTTATGATCTATTAAGGTTTAATTTATGGCACATTTGGGGCACAAGAAAGACTGGAGTCAGTAGCACTGATGGCTCATAGAAAAACTCTGGGCAGAAAGTGAAATTGCCGCTTAAGTGTTTGGCAATTGGCAAGTTTCTCTCCCCCAAGGGAGATAACTTGGTAATGAGAACTGGACACAAAACCACAGGGTCTTGCTACAGAGTAAATTGAAAGTAACGTGTTAAGGAGTAGAAGTATATAGTTGAAGAAAAATACTGGGTCATGTGACCATTTGATAAAGAGCCATTTTCAAGACGGCCTTTATAATCAATTATTAGCTGAATTATTTTTTATTAGTATACAAACATAAAATGCTCATGCACTCACATACACACATACACACACAACACACATATATATTTATATATATATATATATATAAAGTTAGGGGAGCATGGACATGGAGTCAATGGCACTTGGTTACTGACAGTTTCTCACCTATGCGATTGTTCAAACCAAGCACTGATAAACTGAATAAGTATTGACCTTATGTAACATACTCCTCATGTGGAGGGGTTAGGTATATATATATATATATATATTATATATATATGTGTGTGTGTGTGTGTGTTGTTGTTGTGTGTTTGTAAAGAAAAAGGCTTAAAAATCATCTATTTTATGGTTATAGATCTATATTCTATACAATATGTATATGTTCTCATTGGCTCATATATAATATATATATATATATATAATATATATAATATATGTTCTCGTTGGCTATATAATATATATATATATATATATATATGTTCTCATCGGCTTATATATATATATATATATATATATATATCTCTGGACTTCTGTAATATATAGTTGAGCTCTTCAATTCTTACTTATATATGTTTTACTATTAGTTAATTACTTCTTTTATTGGTATCCATATTGTAAATGCAACTTATTTAAAAGATTTTCCTACATTACCATTCCTCATATGTTCTGGTTTGGACAGACATTTTACTGAGTTGTCTTCAACTCAACCCTTGAAAAAAAAAAAAAAAAAAAAAATGAATAATAAATAAAAAAAAAAAGAAGAAGAAAAAGAAGGAGAGTGGCAATAATTCAATGCTGACCCCTTCCTTCCTTCTTATACGAGTTTCTTATTTTGGCTGTCCTTTTCATTCCTTGTCAGTGGCGGATGGCAAGAAAAAGAGTCGGTAAGTGTAAATCATTGGCCATGTTTTTGCCTCGAGTCACAATTAGTATTCTTTGTATTTAGGGTGCTGATGGTGGGGAGTCGGGGAGTGACTGTATTCTTCTAGTGTGTTTTTTCTTTTTTCTTTTTTTTTTTTTTTTTTTTTTAATGTTTTTTAAATGGTTCTTTCTGAATGTGTTATTCTTTTTTAACGTTCGTTCTCCCTCAAATGTTCCTTTTCTACATCGCTCACATTATCACTGATAGATAAAAAAAAAAAAAAAAAGTAAAAGAAAAAAAAAAAAAGAAAGAAAGTCCAATAGGTGGGCGGTAGAAGAGGGATTCCGGCTGGTCTGAGGAATGGAGAATAGCCCGAAGTCAATTTGACTGACTTTGTCCATTTCTTTTCGTTCTTTCTTTTCTTTCTTTTTCTTTCTTTTTTTTTTTTTTTTTTTTTTTGGTTGAGTTCCCTTTTTTCAAAGAACGATAAAGTGTTTTTGAGCAGCGAACAAGTGAAACGATTTGAATTAAAACTTTTTCAGTTTTTATGAGGCATTGTGACATTGTCAATAAGAGTGTTTAAGTATCGGCTTCCTTCCTCCCTTTCTTGCTTTTATGAATGAGAATCAAATTTTTGGCATTTGTCGACTTTTAAGGCCAAGTTTTTCATCTTTATTCCTTTTATCAACACAATTCTCTGGTCATCTTCAGGTGACAGTGTAGATAATTAACACATTTGGTCACATGTGCAATGCGCAGCCAATAAAATGCATACCTTAAAAACCTGATTTGTTGTGAGTGTCTATGTGAGGCAATGAAGGTAATAGCTTTTTGATCTGATTACTTAGGCAGGGAAGGTAGTTATATATATTTTCCAACTTGTCCTCACGAGTAGGATGTAACACAAGGTTAATTTATTAGGCAAAGTTTAACAGGTTGAATTCAGAGTTTTCCTTCTCCAAGACTGGTTAAAGTGCTCAGTCTGCTCTAGTATTTACCAATAGCTGCAGGGAGAACAGTTGGATACATACCTTTCCCAAGGATATTAGCGCTATACATATTTACCAACGCTTCCACATGAGCAGGATGCGACACAAGGTCAATTTCTTAAGCAGGTTTGAATTCAGAGTTTTCCTTCTCCAAGTCTGGTCACCTAGCCAAGGTTAAAGACCCCAGTCTGCCTTACTATTTGCCCATAGCTGGAGGGAGAATTGGATTCATACCTTTCCCAAGGGTATTAGCGCTATATGAAATGAAAACAGCCTCATCCAGGATTTGAATTTGTCTTGCTAAGTCCATTTCTTATGATGATAACCATTACATAATGCACCTCCAACAATGAAACAGGTTTCCCTCTTTTCATATCCTTTTCTCTGTCATAAAACTGTGTAAAGTCGTTGGGATGGGCTCAAGTCGGTATCAGCCAGACAGCGAAGGAGTCTACCCCCTTTTCATTAGCACTAGACCAAGAAGATTGTTTTTGGGTCTGAGGTGGAACACCACACCTACCACCAGCTCCTTACTTTACCGTACAGATCCCTGTGCTACTCATTTGCTGAGTTGGCAAGGGCTGGTATAAAACCAGGAACCTTGAGGTTCCAAGGTGAATGTTCTACCGACTGAGCTAAACCGACCCTAAAAGTATATCCTTTTTTGTCAAGATAACCAGCAATGAGTTTGAATGCAGGGAGATGTGGATTCATGCCTTTTACAAGGCCCAAGTAAAAAGTTCAAATTAGTGCAAAGAGTATGTCAACTGCCTCAGATGGGATTTGAACCTGGAACATAAGTTTTCTTGCTGATAACCATTTTCTCCTTCCTTCTTTACAGTAAATATTCACACATAAATATATAAATATATATATATAATATATATATATATATATATATATATATATATATATATATCAACATGTGTACAGGTTACAAAAATAAAAAAGAAGTGCATCAACAATACTCATACCTGATGCACATACGATACCTAGATCCTAATTAGCATCAGGTGCTGCAATTCTATATTCCTTATGTATGTAGGTGTGTACCTAAAATAAATGCATTATCGGTAACAGACCCACGCCAGACAGGATACGTAGGCCCCCATAGACTCTCTATACAATATCAATATTCTTCACCGCCACTTGCCTCTACCTATTCTAGATCCCCTCAGAATTGTAGGCTCATGCCAACTGGCTCACCTAGACCCCCTACTCTGTGCGGGCATGGGAAACATTGGATTCTAGAATTTCTGAAAGTTGCAAAACTTTTTAAGACAATTGTTTGTTTTCTTTACAAAGTTGAGTAAAAGCTTTTTCCTTGGCATTTAACTGGTAAATCAAAGTCCTGCCAATATCAAATTTCGCGCTCTCTCAACAAATAGAAAGATAAAGAAATATTAAATTAATTCAAGGTGGAATGGGTTCCGTTCTCAATTTTCAATGCCTTAATTATAAATTTGAAAAGGAAATATAAGAGGATGAGGTGTGTGTGTGTATATATATATATATATATATATATATATATATATATCTGGAATAATGATTTAAAAAAAAGGAAATGAACAGACACACAAACATAAGCGCGTACACACACACTTACAACACACACAAACACACACATAAACAAGCACCCCCCCCACACACACACACAAACACACACAGAATTTGGAAGACATGAGACAGAACAAATGAACAGCCAAAGCAACAACTTCAGTTCTAGTAATCTTCTGTAGAAGGGATTTTTATCCCGAAATATTAAGAATTGGGAATAAACAAACAACACCACAGTTATCTTCTTTTTTCTTTACACTTGCATTATGATAGCCTTCAAAACCAACCAACAAACCAATATATATATATATATATATATATGGAGGCGCGTCATGGGAAATGGAATTAACCCCCGTTCAAATCCTAGACAAAGCTAGTTTGCATTTCACATAGCGTAAAATACCCTTGGGAAAGGTATGAATCCATATATTTTCCATCCTGCTATGGGTAGGTAAAATAGTAGGACAGACTGGGCTCTTTATCCCTGGATAGGTAACCAGTCTGGGAGAAGGAAAACTCTGAATTTGAAAAACCTGAGTTCAGTTGTTGATTGGGTTTGTGGCATTCGTTGTGCACCAATTCTTTCCTATCGGCTGAGCCAAAAATTGCAAATCGTCCAACACAAGCCTTCACCAAGAGCAAGAAGTGGAGCGCCACATCTACCATCAGCTCCTTACTTTACTGCACAGATCTCTGTGCTACTCATACATTGAGTTGGTGAGGGCTGGTATCGAACTAGGGAACCTTGTGGTTTCTAGCCGAACGCTCTACCGACTGAGCTAACCCAACCCTAAGCACACTGATGAATCGGACATTTTCACTCCTTTAAAGACATCCACAGTGTGTATAAATCTTCCTATGATATCGTCTCTGCTTGTGTATAATCACAGATGTGTGCACCAATCCTATTGATAAACATCTTTAGATTGCTTAAGCTCCCTAGTAAGTCCTTTTCTATTATTTCTGACTACAACACACCTGAATTGACTTACTCTCTGTACTGTTTCTCCATCTCTCCCCCTCTTCATCCTCCTCCTCCTCATCTTCATCCCTGCTCCTTATCTCTCTCACTCTCTCTCACTCTCTCTCACTCTCACTTTCCCCTTACAAACACACTTGACTTATTTTCACTCCCCTCCCAGCTCCCCAGTCCCCCCACTCAGCAATAAACAAAGACGAATAAGTCCATTTCTCTCAATCAAAACAAGGAACCAATCAATACATTATTAGTGAAGCTGATTTAAAGAAAGTAAAGATTTGATACAATCATTTGGCTTTGGGTAACAAAGAGTGAAAAAAAAAAAAAAGAGATTAGAGCAAAGAGTGGGGGGGAGAAGAGAGAGAGAGAGAGAGAGAGAGAGAGAGAGAGAGAGAGAGAGAGAGAGAGAGATGGGAATAGGTGAGACAGAGAAAGATATATGGGAATAGGGAAGACAGAGAGAGAGAGAGAGAATGTATATGGGAATAGGTGAGAGAGATAGATAGAGAATTTATGGGAATAGGCAAGAGAGAGAGAGAGAGAGAGAGAGAGAGAGAGAGAGAGAGAGAGAGATGGGAGACAGAGAGATACGAATAGGTGAGAGAGAGAGAATTTATGGGAATAGGCAAGAGAGAGAGAGAGAGAGAGAGAGAGAGAGAGAGAGAGAGAGAGAGAGAGAGAGATGGGAATAGGTTTGAGAGAGAGAGAGAAAGAAATGTATATGGGAATAGGTGAGAGAGAGAGAATTTATGGGAATAGGCAAGAGGGAGAGAGAGAGAGAGAGATGGGAATAGGTGAGACAGAGAAAGATATATGGGAATAGGGAGAGAGAGAGAGAGATATGGGAATAGGTTTGAGAGAGAGAGAAAGAAATCTATATGAATAGGTGAGAGAGAGAGAGAGAATGAGAGAGAGAGAGAGAGAGAGATGAAAATAGGATATATATATATATATATATATATATATATATTATATCGAGAAGAGATTTGAGATGAGAATAGGTTAGAAAAAAACTCCAGAACCATATATATATATATAGTGAGAGAGAGAGAAGAAAAATATTGGTGAGAGAGAAGGGGGGAATAGATGAGAAAAACACCAGCATTAGACAGAGAAATAGAGTGAGAAAGAGACAAGAATAGGTAAGAAAAACACCTGAGAGAGAGAGAGAGAGAGAGAGAGGAGAGAGAGAGAGAGAGAGAGAATATAGTGTGATGATAATAGGCCAGAAAAGGTAGGGAGAGAAAGATATGTGACAGAAGAGAGAGAGAGAAAGAGAGAGAAAGAGAGAGAGAGAGAGAGAAATAATAATAGAAATCAATGTATTGATGTGAAATTCAATCAACAATTTTTTTTCATCACAAGAATTGAATGGAAAGAAGGAAGAAAACTAGAAAGTGGTTTCTTAAGGTTTCTCAAAGAAATACCCAAATCCAAAAGTACACTTTTCAACTGAACAATTTTTGGCAAAAGTCTTGGTAATCACTGTGATGTTATTAACAATAGAAAATTACATTATTTTGTAGAGTGGATATTTGGTAAATAATGCAAATTAAGAATTATAATTTGCATACAAGTATTATTGGTTACATTTAAAAGAAAAAAACAAAAAAAACATTCAAAAGTTATGTCCCTTTAAATTGACTAAATCAGAAATAATCTATTAGGTAAGGTCCAAGGGAGGTAAGATGAAAAAAAAAATCAATCTCTATATCCCATATTAGAGATGCTGATATGTACGCGTCCTGCATCCCTGATGCAAAAAAAAATCTAAAAGGACGCAGTAAAATCATATCCATAGGTCCCAGTGTTTTTCTTTTTTCTTCCTTCGCCATTTCAAGCTAACTGTAAATATATTTCAATAGTTTCTTCGAAACAAATTACACAGGATAGGTTACAAGGTAGGAGTTAGACGGCTTTAGTTGGGACCAAAAAATTTTCCTGGTGAGGGAAGAAAAAAGAAAGACACTAGAATGCATGGATATGATTTTACTGTGTCCTTTTAGATATTCATGTGTCAGGGATGCAGGACATGTACCTATCAGCATCTCTGTAGAAGTACTTACTTCTGGGTATTACAGTGAATATATGTACTAATTTTAGATTTTGCACTCATCACCTTGGGAAGCCTGCCACCATTTATTTATCAAAGTTAAAGTTATTTACTGAAATAATTCTGGTGGGTATTGGGTTAAAGCTTCTTTTTTTTATATATATATGATTCAGGTAAAAAGTGAGATGTTTAACTTTTTTTTATATACTTTTTGATTCAATGTGTGTCCTGGGATGCGCATATTTACTTTGAATGAGTCCCCGGGAAAATTTATGGGTCCCAACTAAGGCTGTCTAACTCCTACCTTAAAAGGCCTTTGAATGATACACAAATGAAATGAACCTTAGTTTTTCAACGATGCAACCAAAAAACCAAAACATAAAGAAATAAAAATTAACTTTTACCAGACGCAACGCAGCTTAATGCTTTTACAATATATATATATATATATATATATATATATATATATATATATATATATTTTAAATATAGGTATTTAGCTATTTATAGATTTTTTAAAAAAAATTATCTTTTGTTATATATTTTATTGATTTCTTGAGTTCATGTTTGAAAACTCTCAGCGATTCGATTATCCCACATATTTTTTTTTAGACTATTTACTTCATCTTTGTTATCAACTTAACATTTCGGCCAATACAGTAATTGGCATTCCCGAAGTGTACATCGTATCATGTCTTTAGAATTTGCTTGATATCTTTTTTATAGATAGATAGACAAATATCACCATACTGATATGAATAGATACATATATTGATACCCAGATAGAAAGATATGAAACAGATAATAACAGACTGATATAAACAGATACATATATTGATACCTAGATAGAAAGATATGAGACAGATAATAACAGACTGATATAAACAGATACATATATTGATAGGTAGATAGATATGAACAGATTAATATAGATAGATACATACAGTAAAACCTAGATAGATTGATAGGCTATATATATATATATATATATATATATATCATATAAAGGAAGGAAGAACTCAACACCGTAATTCCATAATAAATTTATTTCGACCAAAATTGGGGCCTATATAAATCTAAGTTGATTTAATATAGCTCCCCAAAATTCAGTCTCATCAGATGGGTCTCAATTCACTTATGAAATTGCACATCACAAAAAAACAAAACAGTGTATCTTAGAAATCACATATAGAATCATCCCTTACTACCAAGTTTTGGATTAATCTCATATATATATATATATATATATATATATATATATGATAAAGAAGATGACTTATTGGGGAATAAAATATCAAGTTAATCGCAATATCTACGGTCGATACAAATATCAATCGAATAAGTCAGTGTTATAAAGAATATAAAGTGCTCAATACGTTAGTAGAGCAGATTTAATAAGGTGTATATAGAAATAACCTACACAAGTTTCACCATAAAGGATTTCAGGGTTAATTGTAATGAATTAATCAAGATATTGATTAATTTATAGGCAATTGCGGAAATGAATAATGCAATTATGACCATTGAAAACAGTTTCACAATGAAGTTGGACGCTATGTAATTGATTGCATCATTCAAAATTTAAAGTGTCAAACACAATGTTGTTGAATGCTGAACGTGATTGTTAACATGAAATATCATGTTCAGCATTCTTGTTACTTGAAGCCACATACTTGTGTTTAGGTTATTGGTATTATTACTTGGTTTGGTTTCTTTGTTTAATGGCATATTAACTTTTGAGGGTTATTTAATGCTAAAGCCATCCATGTAGAAAAACAGTAGAAATACTATTTAACCAATAGCTGTGTAGCATTAATACTTGCAATTATATAACTGTGTGCAAATTATTTGTATCAAATTTCAACATTAAATAATCCATAAGGGGTTGATATGCCATTAAATAAATAAACCAAACCAATACCTTATCAAAAGTTAATGATATATTTTGTTGACATAAGAGAACAGATACTACACTTTGATCCTAGACAGAATGTTGTAAATGGGGTCCATTTGCAACAAACTCAGATAATACCTTTAAAGTCAAAAACGTTTTCTGTTTCACCAAAAATATACAATCACGTGAAAATTTCAGGTAAAATTTCAATCAATTTACCTTTTAATTGATATCAATGGAAAATTTGAGCTCTGAGATGAGTATAGATTATTCTAATATTGGTTTGTATTGCTGATAATGCGATTCGAATTTCTTAGTCAACCGTTTTCAAATTTTCTTTCTTTGTATTGATGCAGAGAAGTTAGCTTCCCACAAATAGATTGTTGTGAAATGAGGCAGAAAAATCAAAGTACTTTTCTATGCTGACTGTATCCCCTGCAGAGGGGGGTAAGACCACCCTAAAAAGGGGGTGTCTTGGGTATGAAACTAAACTACATCTGATGGCAAGGCTCCAGTTCTTGAGTTTTGTGAAATGTGGAGTACCTCTTCATTGTCATTACTCCCAGGCCGACTCTGACTGGCTGTTGGTTTTAAAGTGGACCGTTTCGTCTATATATATATTAACCGACCCCTCCGCACAAGCATTGTTATGTAAGGCATATTATTTATATTTTTTGAAGGCAATTACAATGTATATATCGTATAAAATTATATATATATATATATATATATATATATATATATATATTACCAACCTCTCCATATGGAGTTTAACAGATTTAAATTCAGAGTTTTCCTTCTCCTAGACTGGTTACCTAGCCATGATTAAAAAGCCCAGTCTGCCCTACATTGTAATTGCCTTAAAAAATACAAATAATATGCTTTACATAACAATGCTTCAAAAGCAAATTATCAATTCCATTTATATATATATATATATATATATATATATATATATATATATATATATATGCATAGACTTATGAGTCCTTGCTTGACCAATCCTTCTGTCTTAAGAGAAATTCTTTCCTTTTTACTAAACCAACCCATTGCCATGTGAAATATAAAAGAAGTGGAAATACTGAGATACTTTGATTCTTTGATGACCCGGTGGGTTGGTCAACTTAGAAAAAAAAAGAAGAAAAAAAAGAAAAATTTGTTATTTTTCCTTCCTACAAGATTTCTTATATACAATAAACAAACAGTGCTGCTGCTGCTGCTTCTTCTTGCCCAGATTTTCTCTTTCAGTTTTCATGCCCCTGGTCATTTTTATTCTGGTTGTTCTCTTACTGCACAACCTCCCCTTTGAGCTTTTTTTTATGTGCCTCTTAGTGTCCAGCTAGGAACCACAAGGTTCCTGGTTTGATACCAACCCTCACCAACTCAGTGTATGAGTAGTACATGGATTTGTGCGGTAAAGTAAGGATCTGATGGTAGGTGTGGCACTCCACCTGATGAAAAAATAATCTCCTTTGTCTAGCGCTAGTGACGAGGGGATAGACTCCCTCACTGATACCGACTTTGGCTCACCCTGATGACATTATTTTTACTTTTACAGTACACCTATTCCTCCCTTCACCCTCCCCCACACACATACATTAATATCAACCCCCACCCCAAAACCACATAATCTGACCCAGAAGCCAGAATTATCGGTCTTAAAAATCTAGAATCAGAACATTTAGTCATGGAAAGTTTTTCTTTGGTTTTTCTTTTGTGTTTTTTTTTTTTTTTTTTTTGTTTTCGTTTTGTCTTTTTTTTTTTCTTTTTTTTTTTTTTTCTTACCTGAAGAGGGAGTAACAGAATGTTTTTATTTATCTACTTTTCTTCTTTCTTTTTGTTGTTTTGTGTTTTTTGATTTTTTTTTTTGCTTTTGTTTTGTTAAGATAGCAGAAAAGAAAATTAAATAAGAATAATCACTCCTCCTCCCCCTCCAGCCCTCCCACCCCCTTACAAACAATGGAAAAGAGACTCAGAAAATAAAAAGATGTTAAAAAGAATACACAGACTTTTTGTTGTGCGAAGATCATTGGTTTTGAACTTATTCGATAGTGTATTCTTCATACATAAATAATCATTTGTAAATATCGATCTGTAGAGACAGTTTATTTTATATGAAATATATACATACAAATATGAATGTATGCACACACACAAGTATAGATATATGTTTTTGAAGGGCTTGAAAGTAAGTACTTTGGTGGCTATTTAACTGTATATTTCAAATTTAAAAAGAACCCCTTAAATAATTTACTTATATAAAACAATCTCTCTCTCTCTCTCTCTCTCTCTCTCTCTCTCTCTATATATATATATATATATATATATATATATATATATATATATAATTTAATATACCAAACTTGTTGGTATATATATATATATATATATATTATATATATACTCTCTTGAGTCACATGCAGTCCCATGGTGACAGATGAGCACGTAAAAAACGTGTGTGTATGAGTGAAAGTTTGGGGTCTCACTTGTATTTTATGCGACAGGACGTGTAAAAGCAAAGCTGTGCTTCTGAGCCATTTGCGTGCTCACAACCAAACTTTGTAGAAGTGGCCTTCTTCTGTGAAGAAGTGGCAATCACCACCATATATATATATACATATATAAAAACCGAACCCCTCTATTTTTTGGTGGGGTTTGGGTGCTCTGATAGATAAAGGGTTAAGTATTTTGTGTGATGGCTTCAAATGACAGAAAGGAATTGGATGTTGCAAAGGTGCAAATCTACATTTGTGGTCCGAGAGAAAGAGAGAAAGAGAGAGAGAGAAAGAGAGAGAGAGAGAGAGAGAGAGAGAGTGGCAGAGAGAGAGACAGAGAACAGGTAGACTAAACAACGTAGAGATAATTTTCAACAGTAACATTCTAATGGGGCAGCTGCAGTCAATTAAATGATGGTAGTTGAAAATCCAGTTTGCTTTTCATTTGATGTGTGTCGGAAAAACAACGTTAATCTTTATAAAGCAAATAAAAAGAATTTAACTCTGCCAATGAGGATTGTGGAAAAGACCATCAAATACTGTATAAGCTTGTGTACATGGACCTACCTATATATATATATATATATATATATATATATATATATATACACACACAGATGCTGATAGATACACGCCCTGCATCCCTGATGGACAAAAATCTAAAAGGACGCAGTAAAATCGTATTCATGCATCCCAGTGTTTTTCTTTTTTTCTTCCCCCACCATTTCAAGCAAACTGTCAATACATTTCAATAGTTTCTTAGAAATGAATTACACAGGAAAGGTTACAAGGTAGGAGTTAAACAGCTTTAATTGTTTCCACAGATCATAAATAAAAACCCAACAATTTATTAAGAAACTTTACTTGGGACCCACCAACTCATTCAAGTCTTAAAAGGACTTAACTCTCAAAGCAATGAGAGTTATGTCCCTTTGTTCTTTTTCTGAGAAGAAGCTTGTAAACAATGGCAGCCATTTTTTATTCAATGTAATTTTCACAAAGAAAACACAAAACTTTTCAAATCCATTTTAATGCATATTATTAACTCCAAAATATAATAAAATGTCTTTTTAATAACAATTAAGTTCATTTCAAATAATGCGCAAGTACAATCTTATGGTAGTAATTTAGTCACTTAAGTTCAAGATTAGCTAAAAGTTTATATAGAAGAGAAAAGAAAGTAATATGCCGTGATGTGTGTGGATTAAAATAAAATTACAATATAAAGAAAAAAATAAACTCCCATGAGCATTCACTGGAAGAACCCTCCATGAATGTGTGGGAAAAAGGATCCCCTTCTGACCCCAAAAAGAATCTCTTGGCCATTTGAGTATAGGCCTTGTCTGGGATAACACACTACTACTGGCCAGGGAGAAATGTCCTTGCCCCACGGTGGTGGCCATGACCGGTGAATAAAGCCTAAATCATAAAACCACCTTCTGTCTTTGTCTCTTTCTTTTCGTTCCTTGAATTTCTTCCTTTTCAGCATGACCACCAAATAAGATGGGGTTAAGAGTAAAACCCTAGAACACGCACCAAGAATAGCAAACCACCTTTAAACCCCAAAATACAAAACCTCTTGTTACCCCATAGATGCAACTCAAAATGTTTTTGTAGATTTTGTAAAAGTTGGTTCAGTGGTACCTAATGAAAAATGTATTCAATGATATTTTTTGAAATTGTTTAGATGCAGTTTAATGTCACACCTGGGACATCTCTGGTTTTTTTTTTTGTTGTTTTTTTTGTGGGGGTGGAGTATTACCCTTCCACATGGGAAACAGCAGCATATTCTAGATCCTCTCAAGAGGGTGAGTAGAAGAAGAGGAAAAAAGAAATGCAAGAAAAAGAATACTGGAAGAAGAAGAACTCTAAGAAAAGAGAGGGAGGAAGGAGGTTAAGAAGAAGAAGAAGAAGAAGAAGAAGAAGAAGAAGAAGAAAGAGGAGGAGAAGAAGAAGAAGAAGAGGAGGAGAAGAAGACTTTTCTGATGCAGTTGAGCAGAAAATAACTGAACAGTCAGTGAAAAAAAATCAACAAAAGGAGACAAATTGGCGGATGAAGAGAGATTGATGATTTTGAGAAGCAGAGAGAGAGAGAGAGAGAGAGAGAGAGAGAGATTGGGGAGAAAGAAAGAAAGCTAGAGAGACAAAGAGGGGGAAGAAAGTGAGTGTGTGTGTTGTGTGTGTGTGTGTGTGAAAGAGAGAGAGAGAGAGAGAGAGAGAGAGAGAAGAGAGAGAGAGAAGAGATATGAAAACGGGGGAAAGATAGAGAATAGGGACAGGATAAAAAGAGAGTCAGAGGGAAGAACAAATTTAGAAAGAGGGAGTAAGAAGTGATATAGGACAACA
>CM042160.1:39566157-39571157 GCA_023376005.1 Doryteuthis pealeii | reverse complement strand
TGTATATATATATATATGTTGAAAAGAGAAATAAAGGAAAGAAAGTATAGAATGGATAAAATAGGATATTTCAATCAATTTTACTTACACGTGTTTCGGTCAGGAGTTTATCCATGTGTATATTATTCAATCTATTATTATTTTTATATAACCAAATGAAATGAAATAATAATAATGAAAATAATTTCATTTGGTTATTTAAAAATAATAATAGATTGAATAATGTATACATGGATAAACTCCTGACCGAAACACGTGTAAGTAAAATTAATTAAAATATCCTATTTTATCCATTCTATACTTTCTTTCCTTTATTTCTCTTTTCAACATACCGTCGGATTCACTTCCATTTTCATTTTATATATATATATATATATATATATATAGCTGTTAAAAAAGTCAAGCTGCACTGATGAGACGTAAACATCGATCTTTGATGCTATTTCCTCAAACAAGGGTTCAAGTAAAAGATCTAATTTTTGGTATCAGTATTCAGTATACTAACATGCAACTTTTGCATACATGGACAATTTGATATTTTTAAAAAGTGAAAAATCGACCTACCCTAATGTCTAATCCAAAGGGAGAAGGAAGCCACAAAAACAAAATTAGAGAGAAATTAAAATATGATGGGACTAAGAAAAAGGCACGATGTATATCCGATCAGTGAAGGTCTGTTTAAATCAATATCAATATATTACAACCCTCCTTTTAAGAAAGAGTGAGAGAGAGTTAAATCAAGATTATTATACTTTTTACAGATGGAACTATTAAGCAATAGCTCTTAAGTAAACATATCAAACATTGTAATAATTAAATTCTCATACTGTGGTATATCCACAGGTCCTGCTAGTTTTTAATAATAATCATTGCTTTTCCAATATTGCAAATAGAACTTTTAAAACAAGTTATCTGTAGTTTTCTTTCTGACAATAATTATTTCCCGTTGTTTTCCTGGATATTTCTAAAAAGTGAAAAATCAACCTACCCTAATGTCTAATCCAAGAATAAAATGAATAGTGAATCAACTCTTTAATTCTGCTCATTAGAAAAGAAAGAAAGAAAAAAGAAGGAAACCACAAAAAAACAAAATTAGAGAGAAATTAAAATATGATGGGACAAAGAAAAAGGGCCCAATGTATATCCGATCAGTGAAGGTCTGTGTTAAATTCGCAGCCTGTAGTTTCCCTTCTGTAATGAAACACCATGACAATAATTATTTCACGTTGTTTTTCTGGACATCCCATAAAAGTGAAAGAGTCAATAAAGAGAAAAAGATTGAGTACCTTACTTACTAATGACTAGTTATTTGCGATTGCATTGGAACAGGGAAGGGTTTCTTGCCGATAGTGAAACATTGATTTTCATCATGTAAAAGGCGGGGTCTTACAGATTATAATTAACTCTACACATCATGGGAGAGTGTTTGACAGTCTTTCTTTGTACACTAACACATATAGAGGCACACATGGTGTAATGAACACAGAGGAGTTCAAATCCTGAATGAAGCTGTTTGTACACTAACACATATAGAGGCACACATGGTGTAATGAACACAGAGAACAGAGTTCAAATCCTGAATGAAGCTGTTTGTACACTAACAGATATAGAGGCACACATGGTGTAATGAACACAGAAAACAGAGTAAATCTGAATGAAGCTGTTTGTACACTAACACATATAGAGGCACACATGGTGTAATGTTTATCATCATAGGAAATTAACACAGATAACAGAGTTCAAATCCTGGATGAAGCTCTTTTGCACTTTACATAGTGCTAATACCCTTGGGAAAGGTATGAATCCAACTATTCTCCTTCCAGTGGATGCCCATACTTGCTACATAGTATCACATCCAACCCATTGCAAACAGATTGGGTAGGAGGGCATCCCATTGTGGTATAATTGTTAACAATCTAGTCTTGCAGATCTATTGCTACTGAATAGAGAGTTTGGTCCTTGCAGGATACCCATGCATGATACTTGTGACTCATCGACCTGTAGCAAATGGTTCATTGGGTTGATATGCCGTTAAAACCAATCAACCAACAACTGAAAGGTACCGACTAACAACAAAAGACACCTGAAAAGATTGGTGAGTACAACAATCGAAACATGAGTATAACAACATAAGTATAACAACCAAAATGAGGACAATAATCCTAATTGAATAGGTTCATGTCTATATTCTATGGCATAATTTTATTTCCTTCAAAAAAAGACAGAATGTCTTCAATGTTGACTTTTTCAAATAGATCTTTCATGTTGTTTGCTTTAAAATAACAGTTTCTGATGTGAGCAAGAAACCTGCATTCCATGAATAAGCGTTTAACAGTCAAAGGCATTGACGTGTTTCACACTGTGGTTGTTGTTCTTGTTTAAATATATAGGAGTGCATTAGTTTTGTATGACCAATGTGTAATCGAGACACAATGACTTGTTTCTTTCTAGACTTTCTTAAAGTTGGTCTCCAGCCTCCCAAAGTGGGTTTGATTAGGAAGAGTTTATTGTGGATGTTGTTATTCCAGCATTATCATTATTGCCATTATCAGGACAATGAAAAACATTTTCAAACAGATCTTTCATATTGTTTGCATTAATATAACGGTTTCTGATGCGAGCAAGAAACCTGCATTCCATGAATAAGCATTTAACAGTCAAAAGTGTTTGACATGTTTCACACTGTGGTTGGAACTAACGTAAATAATAACAAATCCTTATCTCCAAAATTTAGACAGACACACAGACAACTTGCTTATTTTATTCACATTTATCTATTTTAGTCAATTCCTATTTATCAAATTGACTCTGTTCGTATCTAACCCAATCTGTTCACGTCTATCCTGCTACAGAAAAAGAAAGCAAATGATTGATAATGATCTTGACAATAAGGTATTTTTAAAGCAATGAAGTAATTAGAAGTGATTGATTCTAAAATAAGGGGTTTTGTTGTTGGTATATTATTAAGTGAAATCAATAATAATGAATTTAAGAATATATATATATATATATATATATATATATATATATATACTAGTACAAAATAAAAAACGCCCTCTGGGCGATGTAAAAATAGATTTTTGAAACATATTGCCTGAGGGGTGGGAATAAAAAATTCAGCGAGCATGTACCCTAAGTAAGTAAAATCATCAAATTCATTAAAGGATTAAAAAATAAAACAATTTGAAATATAAACTTTAAATATGTATTAAAATAAAACAAACTATATATAGATAGCTGAGAAAATGCTATCAAATCTACAGATACAGCATTTCTGGGTTGTTTCCTAGTTGAGTAACATGAGTGACCCAGAAAAAACAGAACCCAAATTATTTATTTATTTTCCCATTAAACTAACCTTAAACCCCAACCCTAACCCTAACCCTAATCCTTGTTGGACTTAAACTTTAAAAAAATAAAAATAAAAATTAACAGTTTTATTACAAAATTTGTGGGTTCTGTTTTTTCTGGGTTACCCTGTAATATTATGTTACTCCACTAGGAGGGGATAGGGTTAGGGTTAGGGTTAGGTTTAGGTTTAGGGTTGGGGTTTAGGTTTGTTTAATGGGAAAATAAATAAATAATTTTGGTTCTGTTTTTTTCTGGGTCACCCTGTAATATAATGTTACTCAACTAGGGTGGGTTAGGGTTAGTGTTAGGGTTATGGTTTAGGGTTAGTTTAATGTGA
Source organism: Doryteuthis pealeii (assembly GCA_023376005.1). Lineage (NCBI taxonomy): Eukaryota > Metazoa > Mollusca > Cephalopoda > Myopsida > Loliginidae > Doryteuthis > Doryteuthis pealeii. Next base: position 39,567,469 of record CM042160.1, on the reverse strand, counting down.
AAATAAATAATTTGGGTTCTGTTTTTCTGGGTCACCCTGTAATATCATGTTACTCAACTAGGAAATAACCCATTTCTGTGTATGAAGGAGCCAATGACGCATAGATTGTCCTTTTTTCTTTTTTTTTTTTTTTGTGAATGTGACTTGTTGCTTTTAACAATTCTGACATTACTATATGATTTACAGGCTCAACAATTGGTCTTACTGCACGAATGTATTGAACATTGATGTGTGTGTGTGTGTGTGTGTGTGTGTGTGTGTGTGTGTGTGGAAAGTGAGTACAGATGCATCAATAATTCACTTCCCCCCGCCCTGGCTTAAAAGCTTCATGCCAAGTATTGGTTATTGAAATAATTAGGCTGATAGACCAAAAAAAAAAAAAAAGAAAAAAAAAAGAAGAATATAATGGGGTTGGGTTAATGAGCAAGAAATTAAAAAAGCCAGTAAAGGAATGCATCAATTCATATAGCACTAATATTAGGATTCACTTTCCAAATGGATTTCAACACTCACATTATATATATATATATATATATATATATATATATATATGTATTTACCAACTCCTCCGAACGAGCAGGATACGACATAAGGTCAATTTCTTAAGCGGAGTTCAACGGGTTTGAATTCAGAGTTTTCCTTCTCCTAGACTAGTTACCTAACCATGGTTAAAGAACCCAGTCTGTCCTGCTATTTACCCATAGCTGGAGGGAGAGTAGGATTCATACCTTTCCCAAGGGTATTAACGCTAAGTGAAATACAATTACACGTCCAGGATTTGAACTCGGGGCGACCAATCCATTTCCCATAACTTTAACCATTACACCACGCGCTTCCTAAATATATATATATATATTATATATATATATATATATATTAAGAGAGTTTTATAATTTGCTTGAAGCATTGTGTATATATTGGTTAGGAGGTTGATTTAGAAGGCTATCACAATGCAGGTGTAAAGAAAAAAAAAAATACGGTAACAATGGTAACAACAAGAATACAGTTGTATAAAAAATTCCATCATTTTCAAAAAAAAAAGAAAAATTAATTAAAAAAAAATGCCATAACTAGACTACTATATATATATATATATATATATATATATATATATATATATATATATATATTCATTATAGTGTACTGTACATTTAAGGTGCAATGGTTTCCAAGCAGCATGTTAGCCACTTTTTTTTATCTAGACAATATAGCAAGCCATGTTGTCTTGATGAAAAATGGCTAACGCCTATGCAGCCACCTGTTAGCCATGGCTGGTGACCCATGATGCTTAAGGGAGTCCTAGTGGATAAGC
>CM042160.1:39548657-39558657 GCA_023376005.1 Doryteuthis pealeii | reverse complement strand
AAACCCTAAATTTTTGATAGAACCTTTAAACTTTTGATAAACCCTAAAATTTTTGATAGAGTCTAAACTTTTGGACAAACTTTTCAATTCTAACTTGTAAAATAAAGTCACTTGTATTTTATAATTAAAAAGTTAGTTCAACAAACTTCTTCAAACATGTTTCTTCATGAAACTTGCAAAGGATTTGAGATAACAAAACTAAAGAAATATATAAAGAATCAAACATAAATAAATATCTTAAGTCTCGATGTAGGTCAAAATTTTTGACAAGCTTATTTTCACTTGTACCAATTTCTTTTTTTTTTTTTTTTTCTTTCTTAGAAAAAATTACTTCATAAAATGAATTCAATAAAAGAAATAACTAAAATATATCAAATGAGATCAACACTAACCTTATACAAATCCATTCTGGTACATTATTGTGTTTCGGCTTAGCTCAGTTGTAGAGCGTCCAACTAGGAACCGCAAGGTTCTGAGTTCGATAGTGGCCCTTGCCAATTTAGCGTATGAGTATCATAGGGATCTGTGTGGTAAAGTGAGGTGCTGATTGTAGGTGTGACGCTCCACCTCAGACGTGAAAACAAACTCCTTGGTCTAGCGCTAGTGAAAAGGGAAGGTAGACTCTCTCGCTGATACCGACTTTAGGCCACCTCGACGACTTTGAGAGAAGACTTTATTGTGTTTAATTTAAAAAACTGAATATCAATATAATAATGATATCAGTAACATTGTTGGGAGCTGAAAAATTCTTTCTTCTTTTTAAGTTGAGACTTAAACATTTCAAAGATAGATATTTGAATTTGATGAAATCCAGTTATTATTGAAATGTATAATAATAATAATAATAATAATAATAATAATAATGATATGAATGAAAGAGTGAGAATTCTCTCCAAGCCAAGTTAACTATTTTTGGTGTGTGCCAATTCACATTGGATTTACCATGAGGGCATAAAAGAAAGAAAGAAAGAAGGAAAGAAAGAAGGAAAGAAAGGAAAGAAAGAAAGAAAAGAAAGAAAGAAAGAATAAAGATTAGCTTACTTACTTACTTACTTTGAGTAATCAAAGCAAGTCTTAACAAGTTCTTTTTGAGCAAACCAATTTGTGAAAAGAGAAAATAACTCTATCATGAAATAAGTAAAAATCATAAAAGATTTTATATATATATATATATATATATATATATATATATATATATATATATATATATATAATAAAGTTAATCCTTATGAGTCAGATATACCTACTAATAGTTTCGATTAGTAGCTCATCAGGGCAAGAATCTTCTCCTGACAGGCTACAAAGTGAAACAATTAGTAGGTATATCTGACTCATTAGGATTAACTTTATCATTTGCTCTACTTAGGTATCAAGCACTTTTTACATTTTAGCTTTAGACAATCCTAGTGGTTTATTTATATATGTATCTTTTATATATAATTTTGTTTTCTCTTTTGGGCAAGTGTTATAGTGTTAATTGATTATTTTCGGTTGGTGTGACCCTATTGGTATTTTTTTTTTCCCAGATGAAGTTTGGTAGTATATTTTTACTAACAAATTATTTGCTGTTTTTTTTCTTACCACAAGGGTTTACTAATAGGTTATATATATATATATATATATATATTGGTAATTTTTCCGAGATAAAATAAGGAAAATAAAGTGCTCAATTACAAATGTAAGAGCTTTATTTATTAATTTTTTGTAAACAATCAAAGGAAGATAACTTTGTAAGCCTATAATTTGGATTCATCAGCATCCATGAACTCAACGAAACATTGCAGTTATTCGCAAATTCATAACTGCAAAAAATGATTTTGCAGACACACCAAAGGGATTAAAGGTATCCTGAAGAAAGCAAAAAGCTTGAACCTTAGGTAGATGCCTACTAAAACCCTTGTATAAACAGTTATATTTAATATATAATATATATATATATATATATATATATATATATATATATATATAGTTTAACAGGTTTGAATTCAGAGTTTTCCTTCTCCTAGACTGGTTATGTAACCAAGTTAAAAAACCCAGTCTGCCTTACTATCTATCCATAGCTGGGGTGAGAATAGTCAAATGCATTTCAGTTTCAGAATTTTTTTAACAAAATGCTATGAAACACAGGTTTATGCAAGTGCAGCACTTTTCCTTTTTTTCTATAATCACCAGAACTAACTCTATATGACTTTTTGGTGATAGATTTAAAATTTATCTCAATGATAAGATTTGAGGAGATGGAGAATATCTAAAAAAATACAATAGCACATCTTCATAACATTTTATAAAAGGAGTTTCAGAGGTGCTTCGACTAATAAAAAACTCAGTGGAATAAGCGTATTGAACATCAAGAGAACTATCTTTGAAAAAGTTAACATTTTATTCAGAATCTATTTATTTTTTGCATAAATATAGCTTCAGTCTCAATATCTTTTGAACAAACTTGAGGTGAAAGTAACAGGACAGTCAGTTACACAATACAAGTGATTATTATTATTTCCTCCTTTTGAGTTTTCACATCAGCATTAGCTGATGGTCTTTCACTGGAGTCTGAGTGACAGCAACTGTCCTCGGGTGTCCAGTACTCTTCTGAGTATTCTGGCAGTATTATTATTATTATTATTATTATTATTATTATTATTATTATTTATTTATTTTTTCTTTAAATAGTGAATGCTCCCCTTGTATTGTAATTGACTTTTCTATTACTTCTGTCTGCTCCATTGTGTGTGTGTGTGTGAGAGAGAGAGAGAGAGAGAGAGAGAGAGAGAGAGAGAGAGAGAGAGAGAGAGAGAGAGAGAGAGAGAGAGAGAGAGATTGAATGAACACAATGATTAGAGAAAGATCAAAACAGAACAACACTGCTACAGTCTTTCCATCTTTTCTACGGAATGTTTTAGGCTACAACACCCTTCTTCCTTTACGAATTAAAGGGATTATTATCAGCAATAATAGAGCAGCAATTCTAAAAAGACGCTAGCTGATTTTTTTTTTTTTTTTTTTTTTTTAATTCTTTTATCCACGCATGATATTTTCGTGAAAATTCTTAAAAGAGTACATTCGTGATATGAGATCGGGTAAAGTAATTAGTACAAATAATAGATTTCGGGTGGAGAAAAAAAAAAAGAAAAGAAAAAAAAATGTTCTAGTGCCACCCGTCTCCTCTTTCTCCTCATCCTAACCACCATCTACCCCCCCCCCAAACCACACACACCGCAATACTAGTTCCATGTGACGGGTACTACGCTAGTCACATGTTCGTGTCCATTGATTGCCAAGCAACCACATAGCCGCAGTTGCACACACATGCCTTATACGTACACACAAACACACACATGCCCGTAAGTAAACATACACGTACACACACACAAACCCGTACGGGTGCGCACACCTATAAGTACGTACACACACACACACACACACACACACACACACACACACACACACACACACACACACACAACACAAAAGCCACTCACATGCCTATACGTACACTTACAAACACATACACACAAGCCCGTAAGTATACACTGACATATTACTGTGTGTGTACACGTACACTGTGTACACTGTACACTGTGTGTACAGTACAGCACATACACATGATTGCAAACACGCACGCACTTACGAGCGCGCACATGCCTACACACACACACACACAACACACACACACAAGCCCGTACGTGCGCGCAAATGCCTATAGGTACACTTCTTACACACACAGAAAAGCGCGTATGTACACACAGAGACATTACTGTGTACACACACACACACACACAGATGACTGTTAGTACACACACACACGACTGCACGTACACACAGACACATCCCCTTGCTTACACAAACAACACGGGACAACGATGTACAAGTTACAATCACTTGGTATCGAATATTGATGAACCCGTTTCCACTATAGGAATGTAAAGGGATGAAAAAAGTATTCGTCTAAGTATGGCGCAAGGCTAACATCTGTGGGCTCATTTATCTATTAATAATCCACTGATTCATCACGAAAATGCTTTGGTTTTACAAGCACTCGGAAATATTCATTTATATTTTATTAAATCAGTATAATTCTTCTTCCTTCCTCTCTCTCTCTCTCTCTCTCTCTCTCTCTCTCTCTCTCTCCTCTCTCTCTCTCTCTCTCTCTCTCTCTCTCTCTCTCCATAGTAAATAAGTAAATAAAAATGTGTGTAATAATCTTTACTAAGGTCCTATGGCAAAAATAATTTATTGATAAAGCAACACTGAAAATTTCATTAAAATCGGATAATTCCCTAATTTTGGGGTAATTTTTTTTCAGTCGGAGGGGTTTCAATTTATTTTGTAAAATACGGATTTTACGTCTTCTTAGACAGCGTTTACGGCAATGTTTACATATATTTTGAGCAAAATTGACAAAAAATAGTTTAAAATGCATTAAAAATAAATTACATGTGTAATATCGTTTCACTTTTTTTTATTGATGCTCATTATGTTACTACTTTTCGACTTAGACACAAATTTGACCTTAAATAATCGATTTAATTAATTTTAATTCGTTTTTAGAATGAAAAGCAGCTGAAAAATTGGGTATCTACTACATTTGCATTTGTGAATCTCATAGGTAAACAAACCAATATGGGAACGCAAAACAATCAATTTTTCTTTTTCTTTATTTTTTATGATAACCACTCAAACTCATTATTCAGTAGTAATGGATCTGCAAGACTAGCTTGCTAACCATCACACTACGCTTTTTATCCTCTACGCAGGCTTCGCCGGGTAGCCACTTCTAGTAGTAGATAAATAAATAAAAATATGTGTAAATGTAATAATTTTTACTAAGGTCTCCTATGCAAACACTACCGACACAGAAATTTACACACAAATAAAACCAGAAGTACAACCCCCCCCCCAAAAAAAAAGAAAGAAAACATGTCCGGACTTATTGATTATTTACTAGACATACCCAATTTTTCGTCTGCTTTTCATTTTAAAAACGAATTAAAATTAATTAAGTCGATTATTTAAGGTCAATTTTTTTTCTAAGTTGAAAAGTAATGAACATCAGTAAAAAAAAAAAAAAAAAAAAAAAGAAAATAATATTCCGCATGCAATTTATTTTTAATACACTTGAAACTATTTTTTTCGGGCGATTTTGCTCAAATATATCTTAACATGGCCGATGTAGATACCGTAAAATCCGTGTTTACAAAATAATTTTTGAAATAAAATAACTGATGCGTTATAAAATTCATTCATTGATAAATCAACACTGAAAATTTCATTAAAATCGGATAATTCCCTGATTTTTGGTAAATTTTTTTTCAAAAAATATTTTTTGTAAAAACACGGATTTTTTTTGACGAATTGGTTATAATTATTATCTACGTACTTACCCACAACATTGAACTTCCACGGTGGATTAACTACAATCTCAGAGTATATAAAAAAAATGACAATTTTAAAATGTGTCACATGGAGTGGAGTGACAGTTTCCGGTTACAACGTACCTACCCCACCCCCTTTTTAAAAAATCGTTACTACGTGTGTCGGACATAACAACAAATAAACATTTTTTTGTTTTGTTTTGTTTAATAACTGAAGTAGTTTTTACCTCGCATCCCACGCATGCGGGTGTGACACAAGGTCTTTTAATGTGGGACTACCCACGTGCTGAAGTTCATGGAATGGTATATGAAAAAAAAATACATTGATCCCATCGGCAAATCCACCCTCAGGGGGAGCGCCTCGGGCACTGGGCAATAAACCCAGCCCTGCCCATTTAAATCAATGGAGCAGGTGTTGCCTTGGAGGATTAGCCCCCTGGAATCAACGCTGTTAATTACTTTACCGGTCCAGGGCCGAAGCCACTGGACACAGGCTCCGTGGAAGTAGCTGTGCAGAATTTTTAACGTTTTCTTGTCGCAATGTCGCACAGGATGGTGCTTTATTAGGACAACTGACATGTGATTATCAACGCTTTTATCTACCTTCTTCATCGCTATATTTTGTCCTCGTTGTTATTATAAAAAAAAATTGAACTATTTCTCTGAATTTTTTAGATGAGGCTTGATTATTGCTTAAAAACAACAACAACAACAACAACAACAACAACAACAATAACAAACAAATTACTATACATTTAATGTTGAAAAATATTTTTTAAACCATATTTTTAATTGAAATTATACATTACTAACACAAACAACTGAGACTAATTGTCTACCGTTGGGTTCAATAATTAATTTCAATGGTTAATTAAATGTATAGTAATTTTGTTTTTTTTGTTGCGTTTTTTTTTAAGCACTGCCAGTGCTTTAAATTATGTATTGCCAATACGTAATTAAAAACAACCTTAATCCCCAAACCCCTAAACCGTAACCCAATTCGCAAAAAGTTCATTCATAAACTGTAGTTAAACTGTCATGTTAAAACTTTCCGTTTTAATTTTCCGACCAATTTGCAAGTTTAGCTGAAAGCGTTGTGAACTTTTGCACACAACTTATTATTTGCACACCCAGTATCTTAGGTAGGTAATGTATATGATGCTGAATTTGTGAAACTAAACCAGCGAGAAGTTATCGCTGACGTTGCAACCTGACAGTTCCGTTTGTGTTTGTGAGCGGAGTGTGCGTTTTAGACACCTTTTCAGTTTTGATGTCTCTTCCAAAATAAACAAAACAAAAAAAAAAATATTAATGTCAGCTGGTTAGTCATTTATTAGTTTGGTATAAGGCGAGAAGTATCGGGTAGCTAATGAGAATCGAACTCACTAACAATGGTATGTTTAGCCTACCTTAACCAAATCATGACACCACGCGAAGTAACCAACACTAAGAAAGGGTAAGGTAGAGTATGGTACGGTAGGGTAGGGTATTTTCTTTATAGTTGTCGCACTTGCGTGTCCAATTAAGTGACAATTCAATTGATCTTTCTTTCTTTCTTTCTTTCTTTCTTTCTTTCTTTTTTCTTTTCTGCTTTTTTCTTTCTTTGTTTATCTTTCTTTATATTTTTCTTTCAGTTGTTTCTTTCTCTTTTATACCTTCGTGATTTTCTTTCTTTCTTTCTTTTCTTTCTTTCTTTCTTTCTTTCTTTCTTTCTTTTTCTAATTTTCTTTCGTTCTTTCTATCTTTCTATTTTTATTTCTACCTTTTCTCTGTGGACCTTTAAGTACTTTTTAAAATCTTTTAAAAAAAAAAAGGAAAAATTAAACTATTTTCATCTACAAAAGCTCCGACATTTTTAGAGCGTTTAATTTTCGCGGTATTCTTTAAATTATTTTAAAATGCCAATTTTATACTGTCCTTTTTTTTTTCATGATAACGTGAGAAAGAAAAAAAACTCACACGATCAAGGTTTTTTTTCAAGTGTTTTTATTTTATTTTATTTTATTTATTTTATTTATTTTCATCGTATTTTTGACGCGACAGTCTTTTATAATTCAACTTCGATTAGTTGTCCCGAATAGACAGGACAGTCTCTTCTTCAGAAGAAAAAAATATCCATGGGAAAAAAAAGTAATTCCTGGCTCCATTAGAATTACAAGCGAACCATTTTTATTTTATTTTATTTTTTGTTAACATTGTTGGACTCTGTGACTATCTTGCGCGAACTGATTTATGGGAACCAACAAGTTGCCCCCCACTCCCGAAAAATGACAAAAAACAAAAAAACAAAACAAAAACAAAAACAAACACATTTTTTAAGAGATAGAAATAAAGATCTTAAAATAACGTAGTATTGTGGAAAAATCTGAAAAAGTGTGTATTCAGAATATGAGAATATGTAAATAAAACATTTTTTTGTATCTCTCTTATATATACAACTTCTTTAGGCCCACTTAGAATTGCATTGGATTCAATGTAGATGCTCCCCATAGCTTACTAGATCATCTGGGTACCATGCAGGGGCGGAACAAAGTGGTGGGGTCGGGGAGGGCAGCTGCCCCGGGGCGCAAAATATTTACTATTTTGCAAAATCTATCCGAAGAGGCTAGATTCATTTTGAGTTTCTCTTCGAAATAAATTTATTAGTCTAATGACAGTTTGTTAAGTTTTTCTTTCTTTAAATGTTATATATACAAGGTGAGTCATAAAAGTATCGAGATTGAAGCTGTATTTACCAAAAAAGGAATGAACAATGAATGGAACGTTCATTTTTTTTCAGAATAAAAGGTATGTCAAAAAGTACCGAAATTCTCGATAATTTTTGACACACATTATATATATATATATATATATATATATATATATATATAAAATTGAATTTAGTTGTTGTGTTGTTCTATCCACTTTTTCATCTATTTCCAACCACATACACACACACGCACACACACACACACACACACACACACACACACATATATATTATATATATATAAAGTGTGTATATATATATATATATTATATATATAGAGAGAGAGAGAGAGAGAGAGTAAGATTATATATATATATATATATATATATATATATATATATATATATATATAAATGAATATGGATATATATTTATGAACCTAATTTCTTTTAAGTCTGTGGTTGATTCTCAGAGGATTTGAAATCTAATCTATCAAATTCAATTTCTATAATCAAAATAAGGAATGTTAAAGAGACACATATTGATTATCATTAATCAGTAAAATATTGATTTTTTTTCTTTACTGATTGTTTTTACATATTTCGTGCAAACCCAATAGATAAGTGTTGCATATTTTACATAGCGTATTTTTTGTGTGTCCTGGCTATCATGTTGAACCTAGTTAAAAGCTAAATGATGGGTGTAGAAACTTACCTCTACCTCTCTCTCTATTTATATATATACACCCCCCATATATATATATATATATATATATATATATATATATATTATATAATAAACTTTTTTTATAGTGATTGCTATGTTATAATAATGATTATTTTTTATTTTATTTTATTTCGTTTTATCTTTAATATTAATAATTTTTTTTGATTTGATACCAGTAATGAATTTAACAATGGTTTAAAATGACTATCACAGTCCTTAGGTATAAATATTCATATTTAGATTAAAAGGAATTGGGGATAGACTCCCTCGCTGTCTAGCTGATACCGACTTTAGACCACCCAACAACTTTATATACATACATATATAATATATATATGTTTCTATTTATTCTTTAACTTCTATATACAAATGTATATATATATAATATATAATATATATATATATACATTTGTATTTGTATAGAAGTTAAAGAAGGTCCTAAATAGAAACATTCACACCACTAACTCATCTGGTCTGTCGGATAAATATATATATATATATATATATATATATATATTTGGAGTGGTCTAAAGTCGGTATCAGCCAGACAGCGAGGGAGTCTATCCCCTTTTCACTAGTGCTAGACTAAGGAGATTCTTTTTGCACCTGAGGTGGAGCGCCACATCTGCTATCAGCTCCTTACTTTACTGCACAGATCCCTGTGCAGTGTGGTGAGGGCTGGTATCAGACCAGAAACCATGAATTCCTAGACAAGTGCTCTATTGACTGAGCTAAACCAGCCCTTTATATATATATATATATATATACTCATCCACAGACACGTGTTTCGACATCAGGTCGTAAGCTACCTACAGCTGGGATTGAACTCTGATTGGTTCAGTGTCAGTCTGTCACCTTAACCATCAGGCTGTCATCACCTACAGAATGCGAAGGGGATTTTAACTGTTTTAATGCACACAGCGCTTTGTATGTAAAGGCCGTCATAGAGTGCTCCATCCTTTATATAAGAGAGCATTGCATTTACGCTTTTAGTTGTCCAACGCTTTTTATATAGCATATATATATATATATATATATATATATATATATATATTATATATATATTGGAATTAGACATTGAAGTAGGAAATTATTGTATAAATAAATGTTTAAGAAATATTTTATTATAAATTTCTCGATTTGTGGCCAAATAATAATAATATCCCCTTTCATGTCAATTTCAAAACTGAAATGAAAACAAAAATAGAAAAAA
>CM042160.1:39541157-39546157 GCA_023376005.1 Doryteuthis pealeii | reverse complement strand
ATATATATATACATACATGCTGATAGCTTTTTAATTTAGTGTGTCCTGGAACACGCATTTTTGCTTTGAATGATTCCCTAGGAAATTTGATGAGTCCCAACTAAAGTTTCTTAATAAATTGTAGGGTTTTTATTTATGATCTGGGAAAACAACTAAAGCCGCCTAACCCCTACCTTGTAACCTATCCTGCATAACTCATGTCCAAGAAACAATTGAAATGTAATTACAGTTAGTTTTAAATGGTGAGGGAAGAAAAAAGAAAAACACTGGGAGGGATGTATAGATATGATTTTACTGCATCCTTTTAGGTTTTTGTGCATCAGAGATGCAGGACGAGTACCTATCAGCATCTCTGCATACACACACACACACACACACACACACACACATATATATATATATATATATAATATATATATATACATATTGGTTTATTGGTTAGTTTTGAAGGCTATCACAATGCAAGTGAAAGAAAAAGAAGGTAACTATGGTATTGTTTGTTAACCTGTGATTTATTCTTAATATTTCGAGATAAAACTAACCAAATGGACAGCTACTAGCAAAAACCTCAGTTCTGGAGATCTTCTGTAGAAGAGATTTTTATCTTGAAATATTAAGAATAAATCGCAGTTTAACAATCAACACCATAGTTACCTTATTTTTCTTTGCACTTGCATTGTGATAGCCTTCAAAAGCAACCACCAAACCAATATAAACACAATGCTTCAAACAAATTATGAAACCCTTTTAAATATATATATATATATATATATATATATTATATACATACGCACACACATATATATATATACATATATATATACATACATATATACATATATATACAAATATATATACACATATATATATACATATATATACAAATATATATATACACATATATATATATACATATATATATATATATATATATATATATATATATATATATATATATATATATGGAATGTTTGGAATATGGAACTATCAACCACCCAGACAGCACCATAAAATGAGGAGCAGATTTTTTTTTTACAAGACAAAAATAACCTGAATGCAATGAAAGTAAAACGTGGGAAAATAAGAAGCACAAATAATTAATAACAAAAAAGAAAAATGAATAAATAAACAAAACAAAAAAAAGATAAATAAATATAGAAGGGTGTGGTAAGTTGACTTATTTAGTTTGATGCCCTGAAAACAGAAGTGGAATGCATTTGAGTACCCAGGTTGGAAGAAAAAAAAAAAAGAAAAAGAAAAGGTGTCTGCTTGTCTCTTCAGTCTTCCTCAGCCGCCACTGTTTATAAATTTTCAAAAGTAAAATTTTCTTCCCCCAAATGAATAAATAAATTTTAAGTGTTTGGATTATTTGTATTATTGTCCTCATCTTTATTGTTATGTACACAACGTTTCGGCCGATGTGCCTTCCGACCTTCTTCAGGTATTTCTTGACAGACTTGGAAACCTTCTCTTTGAACTCGAGAACCTTCTTGTTGAACTCGGGAGACTTCATGTCGTAATTTGGAGCCTTCAAGGAACTTCAAACCGAACCCTTTATTTTGAGCTGGCAAAATTCAGGTATGAGGTGGATGGTATAGAATAATCACACTAAGTTCCAATTACCATTGAATTGGTAAGACAAGGCAACAAGTAGATGTAACTGAATACGAATCTAATCTTATCGCAATACTACTACAAAATGACAGGGTATTTATGAAGTCTCATAACATTATAGAAACTAAGCAGCCAATCATGACTCAAGGAATGGAATCACCCAAATACATGAATGGACTATATTTGACTTCCATAAATACCAGCTATCTTGGGGCACTGGCAGTTGTGCTTAGCCAGTTTCTGTTGTTCAAACTAACAATATACTGACTGACTTCAATAGATGGTATTAAGTTAGTTGAGGTTTTTGGATAAGGAACTAAGATGTGAAGATATAAGATGGACACATTGCGCAACAGATATAAGGGTTGAGTTAATACAGTTCTTGTTGGAATATTTGGTATAAGGTGTTCTACAATTCCCCACCTGGATTTATAGACTAGCCGTGGTCACATGGTTTTATTCCTTCACCAATCACTAGCCATACTGCGTGGCTGATACACTACTTAAACACTGATACTGGCCATAGTTCTACTAGCACTCATTGAAGAGGGACTTACAATACTCAGGACTGTTTACCAGAAGAACAAAAAGATTCATTATCAGAGGATTACCAAGGATCCAATTCCACCGGACAAGCGCCTTTGCTTAAAGCCTACAGGATGGCCCATTAGATTCTAAGTGACAATTATGTGGAGGTTGCAAGTTCAATCTTGACTATAAGCAAAAATAACACAGAATACTTAACCTAGCTTAACACTTGTACACAGTCATGGTTAACAGAATGAATCAATAACCTACCCCAATAAATTAAATAAAGGGTTAGGTTCGAATTTCTAGGAAGTATACCAAGTTCAACAAAAAACACCTAAAAAAGGCTGGAGAGCTCATTGGCTGAAATGATAAATATATAACAATAAAGATGAGGATAACAGTCTGAAAAATCTGAATAATACAAATCATCAAGCGTCATCTCAAGAATTTAGACATAGAAGTAGAAATTTTGTGGTCCATCGTTGATACTTTCAGAAGGGGCTGGGGGCACGTTACACTATAGGGAGTCCCCCCCATTTTATCACTTGTTCTTTAACCATGAGTTTTAAATAGACCAATGCTGTTTCACTATATTCCTTTTTTTTGGGGGGGGGGGGTCCAAGGAATATTTTACATTATGTATTGAAATATCATGGGTGCTAATAATTGTGAGTAGGACTATATATTTGTATTTGTGTGTGTGTGTGGGGGGGGTCTGTGTAGTTTCTTTGATATCATTCTTGGAATTATCTGTGAAAATAACAGGATTAACTTTCCTTAATAAACACTCTTCACTTTTCCTTTTATTTCACTTTTTTTTTTCACTCCTGTATATTTATGGGGAACTTCTTTTATTTTTTTTCAATTCTTATAAAGTGACTGTTTATCTTAAATCTTTTTATTTCTTTCTGATGGAAGCCGTGGTGTAATGGTTAGAGTCATAGGAAATGAACTCGTTGACCTGAGTTCAAATCCTGGACAAGGCCGTTTGCATTTCACATAGCACTAATATCCTTGGGAAAGGTATGAATCCAACTACTCTCCTTCCAGCTATGGGTAAATAAAGTAAAGTAAAGTAAAGTTGTCAGGGTGGCCTAAAATCGGTATCAGCCAAACAGCAAGGGAGTCTATCCCCTTTTCACTAGCGCTCGACCAAGGAGATCGTCTGAGGTGGAGCGCCACACCTACCATCAACTTCTCACTTTACCGCACAGATCCCTATGCTACTCATATGCTGAGTTGGCGAGGGCCGGTATCGAAACCGGAACCTTGAGGTTCCCAGCCGAACGCTCTACCGACTGAGCTAAACCGGCCCTTATGGGTAAATAGTTGGGCAGAATTTTTGTTTAAAAAAAGTGTGACCTATCCGTCAAAAGCTTTCAAATGCATATTGCACACATTTTGCGTCGTTGCGATTGCTGATCGTTGGAATTTAATGATGAATAAAAGTTAAAGAAATGCTGTTTTACTTTTATGTCAAATGGGTCGCACCACTGATTTTGGCGGAATTTTTTGGTTAAAAAAAAAGTGTGACCTATCCGCGGGTACATACGGTATGTTCAAGATACACAGCTGGCTACTTGATTGTTGGGTGTTTTTTTATATTCTATTCCTGTTCAGTGTGTTTTATCTTTTCTTTCTTTTTTCTTTCTTTCTTTCTTTCTTTCTTGTCAGTGTGTTTTGTCTTTTCTTTTTTTCTTTCTTTTTTTTCTTTCTTTCTTGTCAGTGTGTTTTTTTTCTTTTTTTTTCTTTCTTTCTTTCTTCTTTCTTGTCAGTGTGTTTGTCTTTCTTTCTTCTTCTTTCTTTCTTTTTCTTTTTCTTTCTTTTTTTCTTTTTTTTCTTTCTTTCTTTCTTTCCTTCTTTTCTTTCTTTTTTTTCTTTCTTTCTTTTCTTTCCTTTCTTTCCTTCTTCTTTTTCTTTTTCTTTCCTTCTTTCCTTCTTTCTTTCTTTCCTTCTTTCTTTCCTTTTCTTTCTTTCTTCTTTCTTCTTTCTTTCTTTCTTTCTTTCTTTTTTTTCTTTCTTTCTTTCTTTCTTTCTTTCTTGTCAGTGTGTTTTGTCTTTTCTTTTTTCTTCTTCTTTTTTTTCCTTTTTATTTCTATCATGTGTGAGCCAAGATAACTGCTGTTGTGATTCTGAACATAGAAGAAAGCAGAGTGGCATTGGCCCACTCCACAGGTGTGAGGTTTATGTGCCTCCTTTTTACTTTACAACCGCCTCTCCCCAACAACCCCCGGGTACGCCAGTAAGCAGGCAACTCCAGCAGATTTAGGTCAACTCAGAAATCCACAAATACCATCTTGCCAATATGATATTTCAGAGTAAACTTAAAATGTTAGGTGCCCAGAGACAAAAATGATGAGTAACCGACAGAGAGATGGTAGCTCAGTAAGCCTATTACTTACTCTTACTTACTAGGTGCAACATATATTAAAAAAACAAATTCCTACCGACAGATATGTGCACAGATACCTATAAGTACTTGCAGGTTTAGCTCAGGTGTTCAAGTAGCAAATCTGATCTATCTGAGGTTCTGGGTCAGGTCTAAGATTTGAAGATTTACACCAGAGATAAATAGAGTAAAAGACTGATGGTTGGAGAATCAGAGGTTCTATTTTGGATGCAGGGATAGTGATAATTCATATTATTTGGATTATTCGGACTATTGTTCTCATCTTTATTGTTATCTATACAACGTTTTGGCCGATGTGCCCTCCGGCTTTCTTCAGGTATTTCTTGTCGAACTCAGGAGCTTTCTCGAACTCGGGAGGTTCAATGTTCCGTGATGGCGAACCAAATATGGTTCCAATGTTCGAGAAGGCGCCTAAGTCTGAAAAGAAGGTTCTCGAGTTTGAGAA
>CM042160.1:39513657-39536157 GCA_023376005.1 Doryteuthis pealeii | reverse complement strand
TATATACAGTGAAGCTAATAACTTTTTGATTCAATGTGTCCAGGGACGCACATATTTACTTTGAATTAGTTCCTGGGAAAATTCATGGGTCCCAACTAAAGCTGTCTAACTCCTACCTTGTAATCTATCCTGTGTAGTTCGTTTCTAAGAAACTATTTAATTGGATTCATACCTTTCCCAATCTGGTTTAGCACAGATGGGGTAATCTGATCTGTGTGATAAAGTGGAGCTGACAGTAGGTGTGGTGCTTCACCTCAGTACAAAAACAATTCTCCTGGTCTAATGCTAGTAAAAAGGTGATAGGCACTCTAGCTGTTCAGCTGATACCGACAATAGGACAGTCAGCCATCTTTAGTTTTAATGACAACCATTGCAGACGTTTGAACTTAGACCAGTTTGGTTTAATCTGGAAATAGGCGTCCCCCCCAAAAAAAAGCCCCCCAAAAAAGAGACCCCTAAAAAAAGCCCCCCCCCAAGAGACCCCTCAAAAAAAAAGACCCCCAAGAAAAGACCCTCCCAAAGACCCTCACCCCCAAAAGAAGACCCCCCCAAAAAAAAAAACTCCATTGCCAATCAACTTTTAATTGATAGCTTACAAGTGGGTTGATACGACGGAAGACAGAATGAATGAGTGGACTCGTGTGTCAATCCTAACACTTGATAATCTGTGTTTCATTAACGTTGAATCAAGAGTGATAGCTGAAGACAATAGTCTGTGTGCGAACACGTGGGGTGAGTATGTGGGGTGTGGTGGTGGTCGTGGTAACACTAGCTGACACATCATCATCATTATCATCATCATCATCATCATTGTCAGAGGAGAGAGAGAGTCTAACGGCTTTTGTTTGCAATATTTCCTTATATACTATGAAAATATTTGTACCGCTTCCATTATGCCTGCGAGTGACGGTATCTTTTGGACAAGGAAAAATGACAGGAAGAGAAGGCCGTCACCCTTATGAACCAGAGATGTGTCAATCAAATTTTTCCAGCAATCTACCCTGGGTACTAACGAGGATGAAACAGGGTAGTTTTTCATGCAAATTTATTTTGATTATCTTTATTACTATTAGAAGTATATATATATATATATATATATATATATATATATATATATATATATATATATATATATATATATATATATATGTATATATATATATATATATATATATATATATATATATATATATATATATATATATATATTATATAAAAAAGAAGGTTTGCAAAAAGGATTATGTTTTTTTTTTAAAATTTTAATAACTTACATATGCGACATGTGTTTCAGATCTGTTATCTTCTTCAGGCATTGAATTATTATTTTGGCAGAATATGTCCGATATTTGATAGGTTGTGTGTGTTTTTGTAACTTACTTTTTGATTATATATATATATAATATGTGTGTGTGTGTGTGTGTGTGTGTGTGTGTGAGTGTGTCTGTCTGTCTGTCTGTCTGTCTGTGTGTCTGTGCTTGTGTGTGTGTGTGTATTTGGGCAGCATTCTTTGATTTATACATGTAGAATTAAACAAAACAGATGTCTCCTGTTTAACGATTTTATTAACAATCTTTCCAAACTTTCATGACAATTTTTTAATCTTTGGATGGAATCTGTGGATTAGTCCACCAACATTTTTTGTCCCAAGTACTTTTGACACTTTGAAGTACCATCTTCAGGGGTGATGTGTTTGTGTTCCAGTTTTTCTGCTTAATTAAATGAAATAGCACCACATGTTACATAGTTGAATAAAATGGTGCTACCTGTTACTTAGTTGAATAAAATGACACCTGTTGCTACCTAGTCAATTAAAAAAGACCACATGTTTGCTAGTTAGATAAAATGTCACCTGTTGATACCTAGTCAAATAAGATGGCACCACGTGTTACCTAATTACATAAAATGGCTCCACATGTTACCTAGTTACATAAAATGTCACCTGCTGTTACCCAGTCACAAAGAATGCTATCACATCTTCCCTAGTTACAAAAAAAAGGAGACCTGTTGTTACCTAGTTATACAAAAACAAAACTATTATTGAGTCTCTACAGATGAAACTATAAGAGAAATTGTTTGAAGAGAAAATATAATTTCTTTAACTCTTAACATCCTGTTGAAAAGTCCAGAGCCCCATTCCTATAAAGATTTATAAAAGTCGTCAGTGCGGCCTAAAGTCGGTATCAGCCTATCAGCGAGGGAGTCTATCCCCTTTTCAATAGCGCTAGACCAAGGGGATTGTTTTGGCGTCTGAGCTGGAGCGCCACACCTACCATCAGTTAGTTAGTTACATGAAATGTTTAGTTAAGGAAATAAAAGTTTAAGAAAAATAACATGGTCTTGTGATTAATGGATGTCTTGGTAACAAGACTGATATAGAAGAAATGAGTTAAGTGCGACCGACCAAGACGAAGTCCCTAAGAAGAAGAAGAACCTAAGATAGAAGATGAAGAAGAAGTAAGAAGTAAGTAATGAGAAGGGTATACAACATTAGAAGGTAGTGACTAAAGGTCTTCATGTCCTGGGAATGACGTTAAACTCCATCTGATGGTGAGGTTCTACTTTTGGAGGTTTGGGGAATGTGGAGCACCACTTCATCACCATTGCTCCCTGGTCCACTCTAACCCAGAGTGGTAGTACCTGTTAGGGTCCGGTCCCATCTATGGGTTAAATAGAAAAAAATTGTTTAAAAAAACTTCTACCAAACTAACGCTTATAACAAACTTGAACTTTACGCTATAAACTTATCCCTTAAACTGATTTCCAGTCCACTTAGCAACAAACAACTGAAAACCACCTACTGTCAAAATCAATAAAAATCCTTGAAAAAAAAAAACATAACAATGAATATAACCATCTATCATAACCTACTGCTTGGCATAAAATAACCCTGGATGGATTGACATGCCATTAAAATCAATCAATCAAATCTCTTTTTGTTTATTTTTCAAAATAAGTTTTTTTTCTTTTCACACGGTCTGACCTTAAACTCAATCAAGAATAAAAACAAAATGAAGAAAAAAAAATTGTGAAAGTTTAAAAAAAAAAAAGAAAAGGAAAAGAAAAAAAAATCAATGAAGCTATTAATAATTTATTGCAAATGATGAAAACAGATACGCTTAAAATTATTGGCTTCTATCTTCTTACTCAAAGACTTCTGATAATGCCAACGCCGGGGATGTTTCTCTTCAAATGACAGCAGAAGAAGAGGAAGAAGACAAAAAAAAAATCTATGAAGTTAGAAGCCTTAAGTGCCAATGTTTAATCCCCTCTAAGCATCAATAATCTATCTGATATTTTCAACAACTGTTTGGTGTAGGATTCGTCTCTCTTCCTTCTGAGGACAATATTGAAAGTAAATCGGCAATAGTGCTCGTGGGGGGGGGGGGGGCAGTGCTGGGGGGGGAGCAGTGCTCGGAGTGGGGGCAGTGCTCGGAGGGGGGGGCAGTGCTCGGAGCGGGGGGGCAGTGCTCGGAGAGGGGGGCAGTGCTTGGGCTGATGATAGATGCATAAATCACAGACTCTTAACTCTTAACATCCTGTTGAGAATTTTCTAAGTCCAGAGCCCTATTCCTATAAGGATATTTTTTTAGAAATGGCAAAAAATGGCCTTGGGCATATCATTGTAGTGTAATGGTTAGCAAGATAGTCTTGCAGATCCATTATTACTGAATAGCGAGTTCATTCCTCACTGGATGCCCCGTAATTTCAAGCTTGAGTTACATTCTACTCCTGTCAAATGAGTTGGTTAACTCTTAACATCCTGTTGAGAATTTTCTAAGTCCAGATAAGGATTTTATAAGGATTTATCAATAAATGGCTAAAAATGCCCTTTTCATTTAAAGTTACCTGTTATTTCCCTCAAATCAAAGACTTCTAAGTATGTTTAATATTACATTTAAACAAAGGCTATCATCTGGGGTAGATTAGGAAAATGAAGGTGACTTCTGGCCGGGAGGAATGAGGCAGGTGGTATAGGACGTTAAGAGTTAAACACTGCTGTACAACAAGAGAGTCCCAAGTTGTTAAAAAAAGGTTGTCCAGCTGATGATAGACTCTTAAACACTGCTGTATAACAAGAGAGTCCCAAGTTGTTAAAAAAAGGTTGTCCACCTGATGATAGACTCTTAAATACTGCTGTACAACAAGAGAGTCCCAAGTTGTTAAAAAAAAGGTTGTCCACCTGGATAGACTCTTAAACACTACTGTACAACAGAGAGTCCCAAGTTGTTAAAAAAGGTTGTCCAGCTGATGATAGACTCTTAAACACTACTGTACAACAAGAGAGTCCCAAGTTGTTAAAAAAAGGTTGTCCAGCTGATGATAGACTCTTAAACACTGCTGTATAACAAGAGAGTCCCAAGTTGTTAAAAAAAGGTTGTCCACCTGATGATAGACTCTTAAACACTGCTGTATAACAAGAGAGTCCCAAGTTGTTAAAAAAAGGTTGTCCAGCTGATGATAGACTCTTAAAAACTGCTGTACAACAAGAGAGTCCCAAGTTGTTAAAAAAAGGTTGTCCAGCTGATTTTAGTCATCTCTATCCCATGGTTTGATCTCGCTTTGTCTATCATTTTATTTATGTAGGGAGAGTAAAGTGACAGAATTGGAAATGTAAGTAAAGAAACATAAAGATATCAGTCAAGTCTTACTAGAGAGATTACTAAATTGACCTGACCTACCAAAGAAAATATCAATTTAAAAAAAATAAAAATAATAAAATAAAGGCATTTTTTGTAAACTTTATATTAGATTTAAAGTTCTTCAAAAAGTTTAAAAGAAATTAATGCTTTTTTTTCTTTAAAGTTTTTTGTGATAAATGAATATATCAAATATTATATACTAGGTGAAGTACCAATCTATGCTGGGTAAGAAGCCACAACTTGAAATCTTTTTTTTTAAACAATGTTTATTTCAAAATTTATTTTCCGAAAGCCGAAAAGCTGTGTAACCTGAAAGTGATAACAATTGTAGTTGGTGACCTTGGAATTGTCCACAAAGGCCAGGAAAAGAGACTGAGGAAACTGGAGATCAAAGGAAGAATCAAGACCATGCAGACCACAGCATTGTTAAGATCAGCTAGAATACTTAGAAGAGTCCTGGAGATCAGAGGAAGAATCAAGACCATCCAGACCACAGCATTGTTAAGATCAGCTAGAATACTTAGAAGAGTCCTGGAGATCAGAGGAAGAATTTAGACCATCTAGACCACAGCATTGTTAAGATCAGCTAGAATACTTAGAAGAGTCCTGGAGATCAGAGGAAGAATTTAGACCATCTAGACCACAGCATTGTTAAGATCAGCTAGAATACTTAGAAAAGTCCTAGAGATCTGAGGAGACTTGCTGTCACTTAGACTTCAATGAAATACCATACAGATACTACCACATTAGGTCAATGACTTTAACCATTAGCCTCCCATTTTACCACAGAGATCCAAGCTGTGTTACTCATACACTGAGTTGGTGAGGCCTGGTATCAAACCAGGAAGCTTGTGTCAGCCAGACTGTGAGGGAGTCTATCCTCTTTTCAGTAGCACTAGACCAGAGAGATTGTTTTTTGCATCTGAGGTGGAGTACCATACCTACCATTAGCCTCCCATTTTACCACAGAGATCCAAGCCGTGCTACTCATACACTGAGTTGGTGAGGCCTGGTATCAAACCAGGAAGCTTGTGGTTCCTAGGCGGATGCTCTACCGACAGAGAAGAGACGATGATAATAATAGTGAAAACGTAGCAGTAGTAATGTTGATGAAGATGTTAACGAGATAACAATCGGAATATGTACTACCGTTAACGTTCCGAATAAATGGATAAGGGGTTCGGTACAAGCGAAACACTTTTAAATGAAATGAAAAATAAAAAAATAAAAAAGATATTTGTAATATATGACAAAGGATTAAAAATCATCAAAGAAAGTCAGGTGGGAGCGGGAGGGGTTGAGGAGAAGAAGAAGAATAAAATAATAAAAAAAATTAAAAAAAAAGGAAAGAAATCTGCGTTAAAAGCCAAAAACGAAAAAGCAGAAAGAAAACACACAAATCAATAAAGAGTTAGAGTATGCTATTCTTAAATTGTAGGTTTTTCCCAGAGCCTTAGCTACAACAGAAAATTTTGGGCGGCTAATTCTTCTCTCCTCCACACCACCGACACCACCACACCACCACCAGCATCCCCCCCCCCTCAAAGTAATCTGTTCAACAAAAGAAGGAAAACCCCCCCACATACATACACACATACATACACACAATGCTGGAGAATTGTATTTTGATAGAATTGTAGATCTACACATATTATTGTCCCCAAATCATCAAAGCCTCGCCATCCAGGCAGTCAGCAACTAAAAGTGACCATAACAGATCGTCTAGACACTGTTTATAGATTTTTTTTTTCTTTTTGCAGTGTACTACCTACACGAAGCAGCAAAGGGAACCAGCGATCCCAATATATCTGTGATCTTAGTAGCGTATTGACTGACCTGAAAATGGAGAACATTATTAACAAAGTAGTAGTCTTAAGACTGCTACCGATTTGTCCCAATCTTAACAAAAGCCCTGGGGGTGTGGGGGTGGGGTATATATTGAGAAGCAGGTAATGGCAAGTCAATGATGCTTGGTTTGTTATCATTCACATCGTCTCAACAAGAACAATTTTTTTTAGATGAGATATTACTACCTAGGTAGTCTACTAATTTGCGAGACTTACCATCTAGTGTGAAGATGCCTCCATCTTGTTAAGAATATATATATATATATACATATCTGTAAAAAGGTTGTGTTCTTTGATGTAAAAATATCTTATTGATCTATTAATTTCTGATTTGTATTGATATCTGCTGTTGATGACCATTTTTTACCAGTGGGATCCAAACACTGCAACACCGATGAAAAAAGGAGAACTGTGTTGAAAAATAAACCTCATTTAGTCACATTACGTGAGAGTATTTTGGTGAGCCTATGAACTTTTCAGCTGACCCTCATGTATAAAGGTGATATGTCACTGAACAATTGGACAAGAATGGAGGATGAGCTAAAAGGTTACATTTGGTCTTTTGCCAACTGTAAAGCTCTGGTAACTCAATCAGTAGATATTATATATATATATATATATATATATATATATATATATATATATATATATATATATATGTATATATATATATATATATATATACTTTGGTGGGGTACCAAGTTCTTTGGTATTAGGATGATTCTAACCTGGTCCTATTCTCCAACTGTTCGGTGTTGCAATGTTCAGGTACGATTTGAGAGCTCAATGTTTACTTTTTATAAACAGAGCAAAGTAATTTGTAAACAAAAAAGGCTTAAAGACCGGGTATTAAGCGATTATGGTCCATTTCCACCCATGGGTATCTGAGACCCTACGAGTTTCTTCAGATTACCTTATTTCCCCTCAGATGCATAAACAATCTCCTTGGTCTAGTGCTAGTGAAAAGGGGATAGACACCCTCGCTGAGTGGCTGATACCGACTTTAGGCCACCCCAACAACTTAAACATAAAGGTATTTAGCTAGATTACAATAAATGATAGATCTATCTATCTATCTATCTATCAGTCTGTTCATCTCATATATCTCATTTCAGTCTATCAATTTAGCTATCATTTCAATTTACTGACTTTTAGACAGACAGATCAAATAGCTGGATTACAGAGAATGATCCCATGTAAAGTTTTCAAAATAAAAGGCTAGACGGCATATATGATTGTCCTGACCCTATTGCCCTTATGGCAAACTCCCAACCCTTTTTATCATATATGTGCTAGAAGGCAGTGGCTGGGGGTCTTAGTCTCCTGGGTATGACGTCAAACTGCATCTAATGATGAAGTCCAAATTCTGGAGCTCTGGTGTGTGTAGAGTACCCCTTCATCGGCATTACTCCCAGGTCCACTCTGACCTGGAGTGGTAGTACCTGTTAGGGTCCCGTCTATGGGTTAAACAGAAAAAAAACAAGTTTAAAAAAAATGAGTTTAGATAAAAAGAATATGAATACCCATGAATAAAATAAAATGTCTTCTGCATAAAATAACCCAATAAGGGTTGACATGCCATAAAAACCAACCAACCAATCAAAATAAAAGGTGTATCAGCAAGACCCGGGTCCCCCCTACACATTCTGTATCCGGGTCAAAATCAGCATTGTCCCTCAGGATGCTGCAATATTGTGTTTTATATATATATATATATATTTACCAACCCCTCTGCATGAGCTGGATGTGACACAAGGTCAATTTCTTAAGCGGAGTTCAGCAGGTTTGAATTCAGAGTTTTCCTTCTCCTAGACCGGTTGCCTAACCAAGGTTAAAGAGCCCAGTCTGTCGTACTATTTACCCATAGCTGGAGGGAGAGTAGTATTCATACCTTTCCCAAGGGTATTAGCGTTAAGTGAAATGCAACGTCCAGGATTTGAACTCGGGGCGACGAGTTCATTTCCCATGACTTTAACCATGCGTTTCCTATTGTGTTTTATATATGCGGATGGTCCAAAATAAAGATGATACCCTCCAAAATTAAAATAATTGGTTTCTGTAACAAGAAAAGCAGTAAAAGCGAAAAATGTCACCATAAACAGCGTTTTTTGATTAAACAAAAATAGATAAGCTAATCCACCTTCTTTGTTTTTTATAATCAATTTTGCTTAATTGCAAGAAAAGCACAAGTATATTATATATATATATATATATATATATATATATATATATATATATATATAAAACAAGTATATTATATATATATATATATATAAAAAAATATCAAAGATGTAACACAAACACCAAAAAAACAAAGAAAAAAGAAAAAAAAAGAAGAAAAAAAAAGAAAAGAAAGAAAAGATAATTGTAAGAAAAAAATAAAGTAAGCGTGGGTGGCATTTTAAGTCAGCAGGGTGACTTATTATTACTATCACCCAGGCAGTGTGTGGGTGGGGGGGAGTCCATCCCTTTTTCGCTAGCACAAGACCAGGGAGATTTTTTTTTTTTCTGCTAAGATGGAGTACAACACCTGCCATCAGATCCCCAGGTTATCACGCAGATCAGATTACTCAAGCTGCGCTACTCATGCACTGTTGGTAGGGACTGGTATTGAACCCAGAACATTGTGATTCCTAGGCAGATGCTCTACTGACTGAGCTAAACTGATGGCATAATTGTTGGAAATGAATTTGGTGAGCTGAGTTCAAATCTGAGATGAGCCTGTTTGCATTTCACTTCACTGTAATGCCCTTGGGAAAGGTTTTGGTTGTTCTGTTTTACAGCATATCAAACCTGAACATTTAATGCCAAATCAAATTGATTTGTATTCAGGTTGCTTAGGGGCTGGGTTAGCTCAGTTGGTAGAGCGTTCGGCTGGAAACCACAAGGTTTCTAGTTTGATACCGGTCCTCGCCAACTCAGTGTATGAGTAGCACAGGGATCTGTGCAGTAAAGTAAGGAGCTGATGGTAGGTGTGGTGCTCCACCTCAGACGCCAAAACAATCTCCTTGGTCTAGCGCTATTGAAAAGGGGATAGACTCCCTCGCTGACTGGCTGATATTGACTTTAGGCCGCCCCGATGACTTTACTTTACTTTTTACAGTACCTGCTATTGCTTAAGCGGTCACCCAATTAAGTATTGAACAGCAGTGATTTAGTGGGAACCGGTGCTCTTTGTCTGGTTGCAAGTATTCCTATCTCATTCCAAGCTATTATAAATATTTACCAACCCCTCTACATGAGCAGGATGCGATACAAGGTCAATTTCTTAAGCGGAGTTTAACAGATTTGAATTCAGAGTTTTCCTCTGGTTAAAGCCATGGTTAAAGAGTCCAGTCTACCCTGCTATTGGATTCATACCTTTCCAAAGGTGTGAAATTTAGGAATTGAATGGACGACAAGTCCATTTCCTACAACTCTAACCATTACACTACATGCTTCAATTATATGGTTTCAAGTAACTTTTGATAATAATCTTTAGGAAATAATAAGAGTTTCATGAAACAGTTCTTAATACGAATAATTTGTACACAGTTATATGGTATCAACCTTTCTTTCTTTCTTTAATAGCATATCAACCTTTGTGGGTTATTTAATACCTTAGCCATCCTTGTAGAAGAACAGTAGTGATATTTTGTATTATTTAGATTTGACAATCATCTGGAGGTTACAGGTTCAATCCTGACTACAGGCGAAAATAACATAGATATCATTTGTACCTGGTCATAGTTAACGGAATGGGAACAATCTACCCCAATGGATTAAACAAAGGATTCATTTTGAAGTTCCATGAAGGCTTCCGAGTTTGACAAAAGGTTTCCAAGTTTGACAAGAAACACTTGAAGAAGGCTGGAGTGCACATCAGCCGAAACAATAAAGATGAGGACAACACTCTGAAAATTTAAATAATGTAAATTATCAGCCTCATCTCAAAAATTCAAATAGTAGTGGTACTATTTAACCCATAGCTGGGGAGGGAGAGAGATTTGGTACATTGAATGCTAAGGATCTCCCTCCGCTTCTAACCTCGCTCCACCTTTTCAATATATAAACACACTTGTCTCAAATAATTCTGACGAACCGAGGCGAAATATCAATTGAATGAGGTTGTTTTTGTGGTTTATCCGTTATTCCTCAATTTTTTTATCAGTCAGTGTACTCACAAAAAGAAAGAAAGTAAGAGAGTAAGAAAGAGAGAAAGAAAGAAAGAAAAAAAAAGACATCTTCATCATCTTTGTGTTTTCGTTTATTTCATTAATTCTGAAAAATATCTTTAATAAATCTTTTAACTAACAGGTACAAGACTGACTACAAAGTAGAACATTGTTTTGTGTTGATATTTCTTCATTCTTTAAGGTATGTTTGGAATTAGCGCTCCTCACCAACCCAGCTGCAACCTCACACTACCCGGCCGTCAGTCCTTTCTTCTTTCTATCACTGCTTGTAAAAGGTAGTTGAAATGGAAATAGTATAAAGTAATGGTATTAGATAAATAAATCGTTAATGTCACTTTTTGGAGAACTAGAAAGTTTTAATAGTTCTAGTTAGTAATCTTGAATAAAAGATTAGTAATACTAGTTACACCAACAAAAAGTAATCGGAGTATGATTCATAGAAATTTGGTACGGCACTACGACACGTGGTATTTGGTTACGCTTACGTTAATTTTTTTTTTGGCTAAACTTGCAAATCGTCGTCAAAATTAAAACGGAAAATTTTGACGACGATTTGCAACACATCAAACTAAAGTCAGGTAAGTCAGGTTAGTAATTGTTTTCATTTATTTAACGAACCTTGAAATATTTTCTAAACTACACAGAAATATTTTAGTTTAGAAAAATATTTCAAGATTCGTTGAATAAATGAAATAAAACAATTACTAACCTGACTTACCAAAAAAAAAAAAAAAGAAAAAGTCAAGTATTTTGAATCGGATTTTAAAAATTAATTTTAATTTCAAAATTTAGTTTGATGTGTTCCAAGTCGTCGTCAAAATTTTCCGTTTTTATTTTGACGGCGATTTGCAAGTTTAGACCCCTTTTTTTTCGAGTCCAAGAAAAATGGCCTCTCCAATGTATTTCAAATAAAACAAACCATTTCAAAAGGTGGCCCTTTATCCAACCTTTAAAACGCCGGTCGTAACATTCGTAGTAAAAGTAAAAGCTTTGTACGAAATAGAAAGGAACGAACAGTAACGATATCTAAAGAAAAAGATACAATACTTGTAGTACTAGCAGTAGTAGTAGATAGTAACAGTTGTACAAATAATTGCTAGGACAGTAGTAGTAATAGTAGTTATAGTGAAGAGACTAGTAGCAGAGGGTAACTTACTGGGGCCCACTGTTTTGTATGTCCAAGTTATAAAAAAAGCATTTCTTTATTGATTAAAATCTGTGTAAGTTGTCGGTTGTCTGTGCTTTACGGAATAGAGAAGATCATTTTGGGGCAGAAATAAGTGAAACATTGATCTCCCTTTGTGAACAACAAGGTAGAAAGGGAGTTTAAGATTAAAGAGAAAAGAACGTATCTATTTATTTTGATACAGGTTATTTAAGAAAAGATGGACCTCTACTATTGATATATAGTTTATTCAAAATAGCAAAATCAACAACAACAAAAAAAGGTACATCTTACTTTAGGTTAGATTGTTTGAAAAAAAAAAAGAAGGTATTTCTACTTTTGGTGTAGATTCTAAAAATGTGACCCTGTTTTGGTATACTTTATATAAAAAGAAAAGGTATCTCTACTTTTGGTGTATGTACTATATATATATATATATATATATATATATATATATATATATAATATATAATGTACACACACATACATATATACATTCCTATACACACACACACACATTTCTACACACACATTTCTACACAAGCACATATATATGCACACAAACAAACATACATATACACAACACACACACAAACACACACACACATATATATATATATATATATATACACACACACATACACATTATATATATATATATATATATATATATATATATATATATATATATATATAAGTTAAGAATAAGGAAATGAATCTAACGGTATATATATTTACGACCCCTCCGCACGAGCAGGATGTGACACAAGGTCAATTTCTTAAGCGGAGTTTAACAGGTTTGAATTCAGAGTTTTCCTTCTCCTAGACCGGTTGCCTAACCAAGGTTAAAGAGCCCAGTATGCCCTACTATTTACCCATAGCTGGAGGGAGAGTAGAATTCATACCTTTCCCAAGGGTATTAGCGCTAAGTGAAATGCAATTACCACGTCCAGGATTTGAACTCGGGGCAACGAGTCCATTTCCCATGACTTTAACCATTACACCACGCACTTCCTATCTAACGGTATATGTATAGATAAAAGTGTATGAAAACACACAATATTGTTAAAATGAATATATATAATTTTTTAACAACATTGTGTGTTTTCATACCCTTCTATCTATCTATCTATCTATCTATATATCTATATATATATATATATATATATATATAAATGTTGTTGGAGTGGCCTAAAGTCAGTATCAGCTAGACAGCGAGGGAGTCTATCTCCTTTTAACTTGCGCTAGGCCAAGGAGATTGCTTTTGGCATCTGAGGCAGATCACCACACCTACTATCAGCTCCTCACTTAATCGCACAGATCCCAGTGATACTCATAAGCTGAGTTGACAAGGCCTGGTATCGAACCTGGAACCTTATGGTTCCTAGTTCGACACTCTACCGACTGAGGTGCATTACTTTTGGTATAGATTATTTCTGGTATAGATTCCTTTTTTGAAAAAAAAAAAAATTACTTCTATTTTTAGTACAGATTATTTAAATTAAAAAGGTAATTTTACTGTTGGTATTGATTATTTTTTTGAAAAGTTTTTTTTTTAAAAGCACCTCAGCTTTTAGCTTAGATTATTAAACAAAACTAAAAAAAAATTGATTGTATCATCTTAAAACAATTATGGGTCTTGTTTTAGCTTAGCTTTGCTAATTTTTTTTAAAGGTGAATTTTGATGATGGTAACACACCTGGGAGAAGAAAAACAGGGTTGAAATAATTGCACAAGCTTATTTTTAGCTCTGTATTTACTGGAATCATTTACTAAGATTTACTGGAGTATTACTGGAGTCTATTACTATATATATATTACTTTATAGATATATATTACTATATATATCATATATACTATATATAGTATAATATATATATTATAATATATATTATATATATTCATTGCCTATATAATATATATATATTATACTATATATATATCACATTTAAACAAAGGCTATCATTTGGGTCAGATTAGGAAAACGAATGCACAGGGTTATCTCGTTTGGTAGAGCGTTCAGATAGAAACCACAAGGTTCCTAGTTCAATACCAGCCCTCACCAACTCAGCGTATGAGTAGCACAGGGATCTATGCAGTAAAGTAAGGAGCTGATGGTAGGTGTGGCGCTCCATCTCAGATGCAAAAACAATCTCCTTGGTCTAGCGCTAGTGAAAAGGGGATAGACTCTGATTGGCTGATACTGACTTTAGGCCACCCCAACGACAACGAGGGAAACGAAAGAAATTTCCGGCCGGGTGGAATGAGGTAGTATAGGACTTTAAGAGTTTTTAAAATCCATACCTTCAGGTTCAAATTAATTGCCAAAACCTTCTGATCAAATTCTACAAACCATTGACCCTGAGGTCACCACCTAGTGGTATCCTGGCGAATAAGAATTTACTAATTCTATCGATGGGCTGTCGGAGAGGCCCCCTCCGATCAATCGTCTGGTCACGTCAAGCCCTAGCACCTATATGATTTTCCCAACCCAATTGCCCTTACGGCAAGCCCCAACCCCTTTTTATCATATGGGTGCTAGAAGGCGGTGGCTACAGGTCTACATGTCCTGGGAATGACGTTAAACTCTATCTGATGGTGAGGTTCCAGTTTTGGAGGTTTGGGGAATGTGGAGCACCCCTTCATCACCATTGCTCCGTGGTCCACTCTGACCCGGAGTGGTAGTACCTGTTAGGGTCCCATCTATGGGTTAAATAGAAAAATGTATTTATAAAAAAAATTGTATTATCCATTAAGAATTGATTTATTTCAAAACTTTATCGGCATTAAATGACCCACTATGGTTGATATGCTGTAAAACAAAACAAACCAAACCAAACCAAACTATTTCTATCAATAATCAATCACTTCCCCATTGAACCTAAAAATAACAAAGTTCTGTAGGATGATATAAACAGTTTTATAATTACCGAGACAAATATGAAATACATTGACACTGAATAAACATAAATATAATTCATCAAATGAAGCAGAGCCGATCTCTCAAATTATTAAGTCCATGGAAATTCTAGGGGTACAGATCGATAAGATATCACTATTACTGAATTATTATTGAATATGTATTTTTATATTCAACTAGAAGTGGTTACCCGGCGTCGCCTGGATAGAGGGGGTATTTTTAAAAAGTTAGTCTTGCAGATCCATTATTACTTATCACGAGTTAGATCCTCGCTGGTTGCCCCATAAAAATCCCCACAGAAATATATAACAATATAGTAAAAAATTTCCATTCAATGATTTACAACTTTTTTTTGAAAATAAGATATAAATGATGCAATTAATTCAATCAATCAATATTATATTTCAAAGTGAAAAAAAACACACAAAAAAAAAAAAGAAAAAGATAAACAAAATAACACGCTAATGACTTTCCCTTCTGTTACTTTTCAAATTTGAATTTTTAAACATCTTCCCGAATATAAATCAAATCTTCATTATTTTTGCTCATAAACCAAGCCCTGGTGATATTTAATGTGTATATATATTTACTTTGTCATTAATTGTTTTATTTTTGAAGTTTCCTCCGGACATACATATACACACCAACTGCCCTTTATATATGTATAGATGATAAAAGATTTAATAGAAATAAGTAATTTAGGCTAGAAAAAAAGAAAGGAAGGAAAATTAAGTATACTTTTGAAGAAAGGATGAATTAAAGAAAGAAAGAAAGAAAGAAAAAGTAGAAGAGAAGAAGAAAAGAAGAAAAAAAAGAAAGACCAAAAAAAAAAAAAGAAAAAAGAAAGAAAAGTAAAGAAACATTAAGAAAAAATAGTGGAAAAAGAAAGAAAGAAAGAAAAAAGTGGAAAGAAAGGAGAGAAAGAAAAGAGGAGAGAAAGGAAGAAGGAAGGTAGGAAAGAAGGAAAGAAAGAAAAAGTGGGAAAATATTTGTATTCAATAATAAAAAAAAAATGATAAAAATAAATAAGTTAGGCCAGAAAGAAAGAAAGGAAAAAAAATGAAGTATTCTGTTGAACAAAGGAAGAAGTAAAGAAAAAGAAACAAAAAGAAAGGAAGAAGAATGAAAGAAAATTGAGGAAATATTAAGAGATAAGAAAGAAAAAGAAAAAAAGAAACTAACAACGAAATAGAAGAGTAGAAAAATATAAGGAAAGAGAGATAGAGTAGGAAAATATTAAAGAAAGAAAGAAAGATAGGAAGAAAGAAAGAAAAAGTGCTCAAATGCTGGCCAGCAGAGCAGGATAAAACCTAAAAGAAATCAGTATCTCTTTATGTTAATATCATGACTAAAAGTTTGATGTATTAAAGGCAAAAATCATCAGATGAAACTCAGGTGTTTCAGACTCCTGAATTTTATCTGATGATTGTATCTTTAACACACAAAACTTGTAGCTATAAAACCAACACACACACACACACACACACACACACATATATATATATATATATATATATATATATATATAATCCCCATTCCCCTGTGGTTGAGCCCTTTGGAGGGGATTTTGCTGATGACCGCCAACTAAAGCATAAACGCAATGCTCTCCTATAAAAGGAATGGAGCACTCTATAGCGGCCTTTACATACATACAGATGTGTGTATTAAAACAGTTAAAATCCCCTTCGCATTCTGTGGGTGATGATAGCCGAACGGTTAAGCTGTCCGACTGATGCTGAATCGATCGGAGTTCTATCCCAGCTGTAGGTAGCTCAAAAATGTCTAGCCACACTGAAGAGACTTGATAAGTCAAAACATATGTCTATGGATGACTATATAAATTAGGGTTCATACACACAATGAACTCCCACACAGGGATTTGTTTATACTGGTGAAGGCTTGTGTTGGACCATCCACACTTTTTGGCACAGTCAATAGGAAAGAATTGGTGCATCAAGGGTTGCCACAAACCCAATCAACGACCAAGCTCAGGAATTTTGAATTCAGAGTTATCCCTCTCCTAGACTGGTTACCTACCCAAGGCTGAAGGGCCCAGTCTGCCCTACTATTTAACCCATAGCTGGAGGGAGAATATATGGATTCATACCTTTCCTAAGGGTATTAGCCCTATGTGAAATGCCAACAGCTTTCGACTAGGAATTGAACTTGAAATCGACGAGTCCATTTTCCACAACTCTAACCACTAGCCCACGCATCTATGGATGACTATATTATATATATATATATATATATATATATATATATATATATATATATATATATATATATATATATATATATATATATATATATATATATATATATATTATATATATATGTGTGTGTGTGTGTGTGTGTGTGTGTGTGTGTGTGTGTGTGTGGTAAGACTGTAGATATAGATATGATAGTAAAACATACTGGGTACTGTAGCTTTGGTAGGACAACCCATTTTAGAGAAGAAGAGTTTTGAATTTGAATCCCCTGCCAACTCATGATGGAACAGTGGGGCTGGGTAAGGCCCCATTACTCCACATATCTTATAAACTTTGAGAAAGGCCTGAGTGTTGCGGACTGAAAAAAGGCTGCAGTGATGGGGGGGGGGGCATTTGTGTGTGTGTGTGTGTTTGTAGGTGTGTGTGTGTCTGTGTATATATATGAAAGACTAACAATGCATAAACTGTTTGGATTAATTAATATTTGCATAGATGGAAAAAATTATGTTGATTGCTTGGGCAAAATGAAAACAACGGCTTAAACAAATATACAAGATGGTATATGAGAGAGAGAGGGGGGAGGGAGAGAGGGATGGAGGGAGATAGATAGTGAGGGAGTGAGAGAGAGAGAGAGTGTAAGAGAAAGCGAGTGAGAGAGAGAGAGAGAGAGAGAGAGAGTAAGAGAATGAGTGAGTGAGTGTGAGAGTGAGTGAGAGAGTTACAGAGAGAGAGAGAGAGAGAGTGTGTGTAAGAGAAAGTGAGTAAGTGAGAGTAAGAGAATGAGTGAGTGAATGAGTGTGAGAGAGAAAGAGAGAGAGTGAGTGAGAGAGAGAGAGAGAAAGAGAGATAGAGAGAGAGAGAGAGAGAGAGAGAGAGAGAGAGAGAGAGAGAGAGGAGAACAATTTAGAGAGTGAAAAAAGAGAAGTGGTAAAAATGAAAGAGAAGAAGTCATAGAAAGAAAATAAGTAATTAGGAGAGAGAAATGATGGAAGAAAAAGAAAAAGCAAGAAAGATTACAAAGAAGGAAAGAAGAACAAGAACAAGAATAAAAACAAAAAAGAAATAATGAAGAAAAATTCCCTAAAAAATATTTCCACCTAAAAACTTTAGTTGAAAACGAAAATGAAAAAAGCCTTTTTGCTTTGTGGCTGTAAATTTCTGGCGCTCGACCAAAATTTGTATTAAAAATCTGGATGGGACACAATATTAGCCATGTGGATGGAATTGCTTTGTAAAAAAGGCTTTTAAAGACAACACGAGAAAACACAAGTTAAAGATGATGAAACAAAAATTAAAAATTAAAAAAAAATCCACCAATAAAAATAAATAAAAAGAAGAAGAAAAAGATGTTGGGATTTTAACTGAAAGAAGAAAAAGACAACACGAGAAAACACAAGTTAAAGATGATGAAACAAAAATTTAAAAATAAAAAAAATCCACAAATGAAAATAAATAAAAAGAAGAAGAAAAAGAAGATGTTGGGATTTTAACTGAAAGAAGAAAAAGAAGAATTATAAGTTGGAGGGGTACTAGTGGCACAGAGCTGGGTAACTAATATTGACAAGAGGGTGGTGCAGGCATTGAAATGGGTAAGTTAATGAGGAAATAACAAAAAAGAACAAAAAAAACAAAACAAGAATTAGACAGATATGATAAATGGAGTCCTTGAACAGAGAGAGAGAGAGAGAGAGAGAGAGAGAGAGAGGGGTGGGGACGAGGAAGAAACCAGATGAAAAAGGGGTTATAGTGAAAAGTAAGGCAAGAGAGGAAAACAAGTAGAAATACGTGTGAGAAAAGATGGAAACAGTAGGAAAAGTAAAAAAATAATGGAGAGAGAGAGAGAGAGAGAGAGAGAGAGAGAGAGAGAGAGAGAGAGAGAGAGAGAGAGAGAGAGAGAGATTATACATTAATCTGTTATTCTTTTATTCTATAGGATTCTACATTAATCTGTTATTCTATTATTCTATAGGATTCTATAATAATATCTTATTCTGTTATTCTGTAGGATACTATATTAATCTGTTATTCTTTTATTCTCTTTGATTCTACATTAGTCTGTTATTCTTTTATTCTATATGATTCTATAATAAACTATTATTCTGTTATTCTCAAGGATTCTACATTAATTTGTTATTCTTTTATTCTTGGATTCTACATTAATCTGTTATTCTTTTATTATCTTGGATTTTACATTAATCTGTTATTTTTTTATTCTATATGATTCTACTTGATTCTGTTATTCTTTTATTCTTTACGATTTTACTTGAATCTGTTATTCTTTTATTCTCAATGATTCTACTTAATTCTGTTATTCTTTTATGACAAAAATTCTGTGCAAATGGGACTTGTAAGAAATTGACAGATGCTCAATCAAAATTATCAATATTAAATAAAACTTTTTAATAATTAGCTAAAATATTTCAGTTCTACCTAAAACTTAATTTTGTCAACCATGTCAAACCATTTCTACTGTCACCACCTGATTAATGAATCTGTGTTTTTGTTTGTTTTTTGTTTGTTTGTTTTGTTTTGTTTTAGGGCATATCAACCTCAGTGGGTCATTTAATGCCGATAAAGTTTTGAAATAAATCAAGTCTTAATGGATAATACAAATTTTTTATAAATACATTTTTCTATTTAATCCATAGATGGGACCCTAACAGGTACTACCACTCCGGGTCAGAGTGGACCAGGGAGCAATGGTGATAAATGGGTGCTCCACATTCCCAAACCTCCAAAACTGGAACCTCACCATCAGATAGAGTTTAACGTCATTCCCAGGACATGTAGACCCGCAGCCACCCCCTTCTAGCTTCCATATGATAAAAAGGGGTTGGGGCTTGCCATAAGGGCAATAGGGTTGGGAAAATCATATAGGTGCTAGGGCTTGACGTGACCAGCCGATTGATCAGGGGGGCCTCTCTGACCGCCCGTCTAACCCAAGATAGGGCCAAAGTGGAGTATTGCAATCTGTGTTTTATTTTATTCTATTTTTATTTATTTATTTATTTTATTTTATTTCATTTCATTTTATTTAAACTCAAACTCAAAAAATCACCTCCCACACTTGTAACACATCTTGAAAAGATGAAATACAAAACAAAATGTTCTGAAATTGCAGAAGAAACCACAAATGCACGTTGAAAATTTTGTTGTTCGTACCTCGCCCCTCCCCTCCACCCGCACCAAGGAGGCTTTTTTTTTTTTTGGCTTATTAAGCCGAAAAAAAAAAAAAAAAACTTAGCCAGCTGATCTGCACAATTTGTTCCACTCGATGTACACTAAATCGTTTTATTTATTTATTTTTTCATCATCATCATCATCATCATCATCATCATCATCATCATCATCATCATCATCATCTTTTTACCTTGACAGACTGACTAACTCGCAAACAGACAGACAGACAGACAGACACTGAAATATGGTCCATGTTGTCTACAAGCAGACTGTCTGCAAGCAAACAGGTATAAAAGTGCATCTAATTTGCCACTTAATGCCCTGCAGTATCGGCTGGAGGGGAGGGTGAAGCAGCAAGCAGCTTTCTAAGCTCTACCTTCTAAGTATATATATATACATATATATAAGTATATATATATATATATACACATATATACATACACAAAAACATATATATATATATACACACATACATGTAAATATATATACACACACATACACACACACATATATATATATATACAAAAGCATATATAATATATATGCACAAAAAACATATATATAATATATATATATATATATATATATATATATATATACACACATATATACACAAAAACATATATATACATATATACACACACATATATATATATATATATATAATATATATATACACACATATATATATACATACATATATACATATATATACATATGTGTTTATGTGTACATATATATATATATATGTGTGTGTGTTTATGTCTAAATCTGTTACCCTCCCACAGACATTGTCACACACAGCTAATAACATTAGTTACTTGGCTAAGGAACATTCGCACACACACACACACACACACACACACACACACACACACACACGTTCTATACTAGTATGCAGGATTCTGTGGGTAGAGCGAAGGCTTCAAGGCTAATAGGCATTAGGTTCCAATTCTGTGCCAAGTTAGAGACATTTGTTAACACAAGTTTATCTGATTTCAAGTAATAATAATTTAACCGGTGGAAAACACATGCAAAGGACCGATACGTTTACACTACACTAAACTCTCATTGTATTGCTGAACCGATCTAACAGCACTGATGCACACAATATTATCGCTGCACATCAGTCTTTATAATGTTGAAAGACTATTGTTAGAGACAGGGCCGGTGCTAGGGTCTTATGAACCCCTCCCCGCCGAATCTATGACACAGGGGCCCCCAATCTGCTACGTGTCAATTTTCATGGTGTAGTATTCATAGAAAATAGAGGAAACATGCCCTTCTGCCCAAACACCAGTTGGTGGGGGAGGGGGCAGGTGTCATACATGCCAGACTTGGTTGGTAAGCAACTGGCACCGACAATACATAGACATTTGAATTGATAAAATTGATTTAAAAAAACTGAAAATTAAAAAAAAATGAAATTAGTAACCTCTTAAAATGCTAGGGTCTTCAGTACTCCCCCAAATCTATGATATGGGGCCCAAACTCTGCTACATGTTAATTTTCGTAAACAGAGTCAGATTAGCTTAGTCGGTAGAGCGTTTGGCTAGAAATCAGATGGTTCTTAGTTCGATAACGGCCTTCGCTAACTCAGTGTATGAGTAGCACAGGGATATGTGCAGTAAAGTAAGGAGCTGATAGTAGGTGTAGTGCTCAACCTCAGATGCAAAGACAATCTCCCTGATCTGGCGCTAGTGAAAAGGGAATAGACTCCCTCGCTGATTGGCTGATACCGACTTTAGGCCACCTCAATGACTTTACTTACTTTACTTTTAGTATTCATAGAAAATCTATGAAACATGCTTTTCTGTACCCCTAACAACGATTGGCGGGGATCGGGGTCGGTTTTAATACCCACAGGCCCAGGGTGGAGATGTACTGGCAGTGACAGCACATAGACATTTAAATAGATAAAAATGATAAAAACTGAAATTGTAAGTTTCCTTAAAATAATGTAAAGTAACACAGAAATCTGAAGCAAAATTCAAAAGGAAAAACAAAAAAACGTTTTATCAATTAATAAGATTGAAATCTCTTGATATAATTCAACAGATGTCTGTCTGTCCGTCCGTACAGCTATGGTTCCACCATTTTTTTGGCTTGATTTCAACCAAACTTTTACAAATTCTTAGAATCATTCTCAGAAAGGTTTTAAACTCACTGCAGTCTATCAAAGTGCAAATGGGTAAGGGAATCACTTATATCACCCCTACTTTTAGTTTTACTAGTGCCGTCAAAGAGGCAACACGTAAGAATTTGTATAATATACTACGTGCCTATTTCTTTCTTGTGTTTCTTTTTTTTATTGAAATGTATTTGTTATTATATTTTATTGAATGTTGTCTATATTTTCC
>CM042160.1:39496157-39508657 GCA_023376005.1 Doryteuthis pealeii | reverse complement strand
TGGCATGATTCACTAGTAATTGATCTGTAAGTCTAGCTTGTTAACCATTACACCATTTCATTCTGAGTTGTTTTGGTAGTTGTAAATAAAGTTTGTCATAAAATAATGGCTGTCGTGAATGGATGAAACAACAAGTTTATAAGTTTTTTTGTTTTTTTTCAGAAACCAAAGCAGACAGCAAGAAAAAAAAAAAAAAAAAAACAAAAAAACAACAACCCCCCTTCCACACACACACACAAAAAAGATAAAACAGAAAAAATAAGATATGAAAAAAAAGAAGAAAATCAGGAACATTTATGGAATTCCAATGTGTTCAACTGACATTATTGCCTTTTTTCTTTTGTTGTTGTTTTGGGCCAAAAAATCTCTATGTGACAAGAACCATGTCAGCATGAACAGGAGAAAGTGTGTGTGTGTATGAGTGTGTGTGTGTGTGTGTGTGTGTGTGTGTGTGTGTGTGTGTACGTGTAGGCATTTGATTCTTACTGTGTGTATACATTGGTAAGGTTATATGTATATATATATATATATGTGTGTGTGTGTGTGTATAAGTATTTGATTCTAAGTATGTGTATACATTTGTGAGGATATATATATATATATATATATAATATGTGTGTGTGTGTGTGTGTGTGTGTGTGTGTGTGTGTGTAGGCATTTGGTTCTCAGTGTGTATGTACATTATTAGGATATGTGTGCGTGTCTGTATGCAAGCATATGACTTCATGGTGTGTATTCATTTGTAAATAGATGTTCATCCTCATATTTTTAAGAAAATTAATGTTTCATTCATTGTTCATTCCTCTCTTGGTAAATACAGCTTCAATCTCTATACTTTTTCAACGCATCACATATTTTGAATAAAATTAATGTTTCATTCATTATTCATTCCTCTCTTGGTAAATACAGCTTCAATCTCCATACTTTTTCAACACATCATATTTTGAATAAAATTAATGTTTCATTCATTGTTCATTTCTGCCTTGGTAAATACAGCTCCAGTCTTGAGAGTTTTTGAACATAGCTCGTATTTTACCCCAAGAAATGCTCAAACACACCTTAGCTCTCCAGGCCCTCCTGATGTGATGCACTG
The DNA here is from genome assembly GCA_023376005.1 of Doryteuthis pealeii. Classification (NCBI taxonomy): domain Eukaryota; kingdom Metazoa; phylum Mollusca; class Cephalopoda; order Myopsida; family Loliginidae; genus Doryteuthis; species Doryteuthis pealeii. Next base: position 39,507,564 of record CM042160.1, on the reverse strand, counting down.
ACTGAACCCGACGATCGCAGAGCCTGTGATTTTGGAATAATGCTATCAAGCCAACAAGTTTTGTTGCTCTAAAGAAAAAAAAAAGATAAGTTTTCTTTTTTTTCTATATTAGTCATTTAATGCATTTGGTTATGACGATGGTTATGATGATACTTATGATATGAAGAGACCAAGGTCAGCACAGTTAGCAGATGGATTTGAACAGTTAGAGTCGATGTATAGAAAGAATCAATATGGCGGTAAAAAAGGCAACTGGCTGGCCATATGCACACAGTCGAAGGGGGGGGGAAGAGAGCGGGGAGAGGAAAAGAGGAGAGAGGGAAAGAAGAGGTAAGAAGAAAAAAAGTGAAAAGTAAAGAGAGAGAGAAGAGAGAGGGGGAAAGCATTAGAAAAAAAGAGAAGAGAAGTAAAAGAAACTGAAAAGTAAGGAATCAGAGATGGGGAGGGGGGCTAGAAAAGCATTAGAGAGAGAGAGAGAGAAGAAAAAGAAATTGACAAGTAAGGAATCAGAGAGAGAGAGAAGAGAGAGAGAGAGAGAGAGAGAGAGGAGAGAGAAGAGGTAAGAAGAAAAAGAAAGTGAAAGTAAAGAGAGAGAGGGGAAGCATTAGAAAAAGAAAGGGAAAAGAAGAAAAGAAACTGATAAGTAAGGAATCAGAGAGAGAGAGAGAGAGAGAGAGAGAGAGAGAGAAGAGGTAGAAGAAAAAGAAGTGAAAGAAGAGAGAGAGGGGGAAGCATTAGAAAAAGAAGGGAAAAGAAGAAAGAAACTGATAAGTAAGGAATCAGAGAGAGAGAGAGAGAGAGAGAGAGAGAGAGAGAGAGAGAGAGAGAGAGAGAGGAGAGAGAGAGTGAGAAGAGAGAGAAGAAGAGGAAAAAAAAGAAAGAAATTGACATGAGAGAGAAAGAGGAAAGAAAAAAGTATCAAGAGGGATAAGAAAAGAAAGAAAAAGAAATTGGTAAGGAATCAGAGAGAAGAGAGAGGGAGAGAGAGAGAGGAGAGAGAGAGAGAAATGTCAAAGAGAAAGGAAGAAAAAGAAAGAAAGGAATCAGAGAGTGAGAGAGAGAGAGAGAGTAGAGAGAGGAGGGGAGAAAAACGTTAGACTGAGAAAATAAGAAAAAGATAGAAATTGACAGGAAGGAAATCAGAAATATATATAAATATATATATATATATATATATTATATATATATATATAGAGAGAGAGAGAGAGAGAGAGAGAGAGAGAGCAAAAGAGAGAAGAGAGAAGGCGAGGGAAAAGTTTCAAAGAGAAGAAAAAGAGAAATTGATGAGAGAGAGAGAGAGAGAGAGAGAGAGAGAGAGAGAGAGAGAGAGAGAGAGAGAGAGAGAGAGGCGGTATATAGATTATTTAAAGAAAGAGAAAGACTTGAGAATTTTATTCTTATTATTTTTTTTTTTTTATAGAAACTGGTTTCATGTTCAACAAGGTGAACATTGACACAAGTCCGGAATTGTATTAGACAATCATTGAACTTACTCTCAATCACTTGTGAGTCAGTCATGCTAATCACTTCTTAACTGTAGATATTTAAGCTTGGCTTTGTCTTATATGACAAGAAGATATCAGAGAAAAGGCAAAAGGAAATACACACTGAAATTCTAGTAAATACTGGGAATTGAACACTGACCAAAGTATCTGAGGTGAATATACAACTTGCAAAATCACAAGGCTGTCATAACAAGTCTTCAACTCTGAATATATATATATATATATATATATATGTGTATTTGGGCAGCATTCATTCATTTATACATGTAGAATTAAACAAAAGACACATCTCCTGTTTAACAATTTTATTTTTGATCTTTTTAGGGTTTTCTGGCCAACTTTTTAATATTTGGGTGGAATTCGTGGATAAGTCCACCAAAGTTCAGTATTTTGGCCAGAAAACTTCGAATTATATTTAATTATATTAATGTGGAGGCTGGAAGGAGCCTCCACATTAATATAATTTTACACACAACACACACACACACACACACATATATATATATATATATATATATATATAAGTGTATTTTGGCAGCATTTTTTCTTTTAAACATATTTCATTAAACTGTACTGACGATAACGTGTCGGATAAGTTTTTGTTCAATCGTTTCTAATTTTCTAGCCATCTTTTTAATGGGGTTGAACTGGTGTAGCAATCCACCAAAGGTTTCATTACTACCTCCCACTACCAATTCCTACGTTACTGCTCGTTGTTTTTAAAAACGAGACACCTGAAACATCCCATCAGTTTCATACCAGAAGATGGCAGATGGACATGCTGAAAGCGCTCGTAATGAAACCTTTGGTGGATTGCTACACCAGTTCCACCCTGACATTAAAAAGATGGCCAGCAGAAAATTAGAAAGGATCGAACAAAAACTCATCTGACACGAATCGTCGGTACAGTTTAACGAAACATATACGTATATATATATATATATATATATATATATATATATATACGAGGGGTATATGAAAAGTTTTAAGGATCAGAAAAACTAAAAGAGATAAAATATTTTTGAACATTTATTTTTCCCCCTCAAGGGCTGAACAACTTGCTCCAATGGCGCTGAAACACTTTTATCCCAGTGTAGAAGAACATTTTTGTTTGGGTCAAGAAACCCCTCGACTGCAGCTATACTTAAAACTTTTCATACAGCCCTTGTATATATATATATATATATATATATATATATATATATAGTTCTTTTTTAGTATTGGAGAATTGAAAATAAAGTGCTCGATTATGTGTGTAAGAGCATATATATATATGTATTGACATTCTCTGTATTTCTTAACAGGTGCGTTATCTTGAAGAAGGGTGGCTAACATGCTGCTTGGAAACCAATGGTAACAATGGCACCTTAAATGTAATGTACACTATAATAAATAAATAAATATATATATATATATATATATATATATATATATATAATATATAACAATGTAATAAATAAATATATATATAACAATGTAGATAAATAAATATATATATATAAATATATATATATATATAATAATGTAACAATGGCACCTTAAATGTAAAGCAAATTAGTTTCTACGACAAGAAGGTTCCTGAGTCCGAGAAGGTTCCAGAGTCCAACAAGAAATACCTGAAGAAGGCCGGATAGCACATTGGCCGAAACGTTGTACAGATAACAATGAAGATGAGGACAATAGTCTGAATAATACAAATAATACTAATTCTTAAGCCTCATCTGAAAACTTGAGAGAAACAATTATATTAATTGTAAGAATTGAAGATAATGTTGAGTTAAAATGATGGACATGAAGAAGCGTGAACTTGTAGCAGATGGTAATGAAGTGATGAATGAAAGGTTGGAAAGGTTTAAAACACAAAGATTGAGACTGTCAGGTGATATGATAGATAACTTTGCGGATGAAGAATCTTTATTTCCATGGCAAAAGTTTAAGAGAGAAAAAAAGAGAAAAAGTTTTGGATTAGGAGATAGAGAAGGAAAAGAAGGTGACAAAATGGTTGGAAGATAAAATTGTGAAGAAAAAAATGAAGAAAAATAGTTGAAGAAAAAAAAAAGAAAAAGAAAAAGAGAGAAGAAGTTTTTGATTAGGAGATTGAGAAGGAAAAGAAGGTGACAAAATGGTTGGACGATAAAATTGTGAAGAAGAAATGAAGAAAAAGAGTTGAAAAAAAAAAAGGAAAAGAAAACAGTAGAAAAGAATGAGATGAAAAATTATTCGAATATATGAAAAAGAAAGAGTGAAAATGATTGTTATAAAATTGTGAAAGAGAAAATAAAGAAAAATAAACTTCATTTAAATTTTAAAAAGGGGGGGGGGAGAGAATGTTAAGAATGCTTGAGTTGAAAAAATATTTGAATATTAGAATGAGAAAAAGTAAAAATGATTGACAGAAAATTTTGAAGAAAAAAATGAAGCAAAAGAAGAAAAGAAAAGAAGAAGAAAAGAAAAGAAAGTATTGCAAAGAGGAAGACGCGAATGATTCGAAGAATAAGAAAAAGGAGAATAAGCAAAAATGATAGGAAGAAAAAATAAATGAAGAAAAAAATGCAGGAAAAATATTATTGAAAAAAGATGAGGTGCGAATGAATTTGAATATAAGGAAACAGAAAAGAAAATAATGTTAGGAAAGGAAGAGAATTGTAAAATAAATAAAGATGAAAAGAAAGAATTGAAAGAAAAATAGGAGCAAATAAAAAAGGGGTTTAAGAAGGGTCTGTTATTTAAAAAATATATATGTGAGAAAAAAGAAAAAAAAATATATAAGAAAAAAAAATCAAAGAATGCGTATAAATTAAAAGAAATATTTTATTTTGTAGGATTTGAGAAAGAAATAAACATTAACCCCCTATCCCTCCAAATAAATAAATAAATAAATAAATAAAAATAAAAACAAAAATTTTAAAAAATCCGATACGAAAGCAAATGAAAGGAGACTCAACAGAACAGAAAGGGGAAAAGAATTATTAAGAAAAAGAAATGCAAACAAGAAAGAAAGAAAAAAGACGCTAAGAAAAAAAAAATCTTATTGTGGTTTCAAAATAGAGCATCACACCAAAGCACACAGTTGTATGATCTATGGCCTCAATGTATTCAATATTGTAATTATAAGCAAATTGAGTTTTCCTTTCATTGTTCGTGATGCGTACCAACTCCATAATAGAGTACGGGACGTTAAACTATAATCAGTCTGTGAAACTAACAACAACAACAACAACGACAGCATCATCACTGACTGTGCTGGCAACATTACTGGTGTGTGGAGCAAACACCAGCACACACCACAGCAGGAGTTGTTGAGACACCCCCCCCCCAAAAAAAAATGGAGAGGTTCTGTTAGACTTACTAACTAATACTACGGCTGCTACAAGTACCATCGGTACTAGTGCTACCTATGCTACTGTTATTGGTAGAAAATGGTATCAGAAGTAGTAATAACAGTCAGGAACATGGGAAACGATCAATGGGTTTATATAGGTATGGGCAGGCAAGCCAGCAGTAGGAGACCTACTATCAGTTTTTAGAGTTAGTTTTTTCAGTATCAATAAATATTACTTTTTTTTCTTCTTATACTCTTTTATTTCAGTGCAGAATTTGAAGCCCTTATTTCTTGAGTTAGTACAGTTTGTTTTTATCTATCTCATTCTGTACATTATCTAGCTTCATATCTATCTATCTATCTATCTATCTATCTATCTATCTCAGTTTCTATATAGTTATTTACAAAGATTAGCTTAGGTATGGCACAAGGCCAGAGGTTTGGGGAACTTAGCGAGAATCGAACTCACTAACAATAGTCTGCTAAAATTAGCTTGCTAACCATTAAACCGTTCTGTTTGTATATCTATCTATCTATCTCCCTTGTACATATCTATCTATCTATCTCCCTTTGTACATTATCTATCTATTATCTATCTATCTATCTATCTATCTATCTATCAATCTATCTCCCTCTGTACATCATCTATCTGTCTATCTATTATCTATCTATCTCCCTCTGTACATTATCTATCTATCTATCTATCTATCTATCTATCTATCATCTGTCTATCTATCTCACTTGATTCATTATCTATTTATCTATGTTTGTTGATATATGTATATCTCACTGTTTATATCTATCTATCAGTCTATTCATAACTATCTAGCTATCAATCTATTCATATCTATCTATCTATCTATATCTATCTATTCATATCTATCTGTCTATCTATCATCTATCTGTTCATATTTACATAAGGGCCAGTTTAGTTCAGTCTGTAGACTGTCCGACTAGGAATCACAAGGTTCCTGGTTTGATACAGGCCTCGCCAACTCAGTTTATGAGTAGCGCAGGGATCTGTGCAGTAAAGTGAGGAGCTGATGGTAGGTGTGGCGCTACACCTCAAACACTAAAACAATCTCCTTGATCTAGTGCTAATGAAAAGGGTATAGACTCCTCGCCAACTGGCTGATACCGACTTTAGGCCACCCCAATGACTTTTAAAAAAAAAATTTGTAAGTACCTTCATAGTATTGGCAAGTTTGCATTTGAACCTTGTAAAATGTAAACCTTAGTTTACCACAAGGCCAGATGTATAGTGCACCTAGTGAGAGTCAAACTCACTAAAAATGGTCTTCTAGGCTAGATTAGTAACCATTATACTATGTGAGGCACCCTGACTTCTCCAAAAGTCTTGTAAAAACAAACACTTCACTATATATATATATATATATATATATATATATATATGTGTGTACAAGGTGTGTCTTAAAGTATCAAGATTGAAGCTGTATTTATCAAGATAGGAATAAACAATAAATGTAACGTTAATTTTTTTGAGAATACAAGAATATCAAAAACTACAGATTTTTAATGCTGGATTTACCAAGATAGAAATAAACAACGAATGGAACGTTAATTTTTCAGAATACAAGGTGTGTCAAAAAGTATTTTTAGGAAAGCAGACCCCATTTTTGATGCCCAAGTTGTGTTGCTGTAAAATTTATAATATTCATGCCACATGAATGTTGATCTATCTTATCACAGTTAATAAACTTGTTTAACAGTCAATTGTGAGTTTGACTCACATTTCAGCACTTTATAATGGTAAGCATTTAACCAGTCTCAGGTAAATTTACTAAACATCCCACAGGTGGACTATATCAATTCCCGATTTCAGTGCTAAAATAATTTAAGTATATATTTATGGCTACCTCACTCTGGACATTATCTATCTATATCAATGGTTCTCAACCTTTTTTTTTTTTTTTACCTATGGACCCCTTTTAATCCTATTTTACTGTGGTGGACCCCCCATCGCTATTCGATGTTTAAAAATCCCATTCTAATTTTATAGTTAAATACATTTTGCTTGTCTGGGTCCCAAAAAATGTTATATAGTCCCCGGGGGTCCACATGGATCCCGGTTGAGAACCACTGATCTATATCTGCTTATTTCAATCTATCTATCTAACTCACTTTGTTTCTACCTATCTACCTATCTCAGTTTATTTATTTCTATCTATCTCACTGTTTATATCTCGCTATCTCACTCTGTATCTATCTATCTATTTCACTGTTTATATATATATATATATATATATATATATATATATATATATATATGTGTGTGGAGAAAGGTAGACAAACACGGGATGTTATGGAAACTGGATGTTTATTGTCGATGATGCAACGTTTCGGTCTCTTAATTAGACCATCTTCAGGACTTGGATATAGTAATTGCTTCAATGATGGACATTATCAAAATGCTGAAAACGGAAGGTCGTCGACGACCTTCGTTTTCAGCATTTCTTGGAATTTTTTAGATGGGGCTTGATAATTTGGATTATTTAGATCATTTAGACTATTGCCTCATCTTTATTGTTATCTGTACAAGTTTCGGCCAATGTGCCCTCTGGCCTTCTTCAAGTATTTCTTGTCAAACGCAGGAACTTCTCGAACTTGGGAACCTTCTTGTCGTAATCGGGAGCCATCATGGAATTTTGAATCCAACCTTTATCCACTACGCTATGTGTCCAATTGGACACATAGTGTAATGGATAAAAGTGTGGGTTAAGAAGTTCTAAGTGACAGTTATCTCTAGGCTGCAGGTTCAATCCTGGTCAAGGGCAACAGTAGCATAGAATAATAATTAACACAGCTTAACACTTGTACCCCAGCTATGGTTAGCAGAATGAGAACAGGATACCCCCATGGATTGAATAAAGGGTTGGGTTAAACAAACATCACCTAGGGAGAAAAAAATTTGGGGAAAAAAGAAAAAACAAGATAGTCGTACCAACTGAAAATAATCGGTTTGAATTCAGAGTTTTCCTTCTCCTAGACTGGTTACCTATCCAAGGTTAAAGAGCTCAGTCTGCCCTTCTATTTATATATATATATATATATATATATATATATATAAATATAAAATTGGGGAGAGTGAAAGAAAGATAGAGAGAGTGAGAAAGAAAGATCTAGGGAGAGAGAGAGAGAGAGAGAGAGAGAGAAAGAGAGAGAACTATATATAGAGAGAAAATGATGGGAGAGATAGTGCTAGATATATATAGAGAAAATAATGGAGATAGAAAGAAAGAGAGAGAGAGGGAGAGAGAGAGAGAGAAGAGGAAGTGAAAGAGAAGGAAAGAGAGAGAAAAGAGGGAGAGAGATAAATAGAAAGAAAGAAAGAAGGAAGAAAAGGGTAATAAAGAAAAGAAAAAAAAGAGAGAGAAAGAGAATGAGAAACAGACAGGAGAGAGAGAGAGAGAGAGAGAGAGAGAGAGAGAGAGAGAGAGAGAGAGAGTGTCAAATAGAAGCCAGATTTTGGTAATATCTTTTCAACAAAGAACTACAATCTATGTACACAATGCGAATGCACACGTTAGTCAAAGTGTACCCAGTGACCAAAAGAGCCGTCATTGTATTCTTTGACTTTTGTGGGTGGACAGGTGGGTAGTCAGAGCACAACGTACCCGAGACAAGCATCAAGCATGATGAATCTAATCTGTTGGTATAGAATTAATCTAATTTACCTTTGCTAACTTTTGTCGAGAATGGCAAGAAAGAAAAACGAAATAGAATAAAAAGCAAAAACAAGAGAATGGTAAAATAAAAGAAAGGAACGAATAAAAGAATATATATTAACTCTTATCATTAGACAGTAATTTGTTTAATTATGATAAACAAACATTGTCGTTTCTATAAATTCTAATTAGTTTAGTCTCACATATTCTTGACAATTTGCAAGGAATTGTCAGTTTAAACTTTCCACTACTGTTTGCGACTAGAGTCGAAATCCTAAAGCTGTGTACCGTGTGTGACTCTGGGTGAATTCCTGACGCTGTGTCATATGCAAATATAGTCAAATTCTTAGTGTTGTGCCAGGTGCCAATATAGTTAAATTTTGTGTTACCTTCTTTTTTATTGTTCTAACACAAGTTCATAATTTCTAGTCATTATTATACCATTTAAAGGTTTTAATGTGATATTTTTTTTTAAAACGGTTTTCTGGTAGAAATGGTGGCATTGGGTGCTACCAAAATTTGGCAAGTGTGAAAACAAAAGGTTTAAAATTATATTCTTTGTTTTTTTTTTTTTTGTTTTTTTGTTTTTTTTTCAAATTGTACTTTTTTTCTGGATTTTATTAAAAGAACAAAAAAATGAACAAAAATAAAATGTTATAATCAATTTTAATTAAAACACTTTTGTATTATGGATTGATTTTTTTAAATTTTTTTTTTAGTTTACCACAAGGCCAGAAGTATAGTGCGACTTCTCCAAAAGTCTTTTAAAAACAAAAACTTCATTTTATACACACATATATATATATATATATATATATATATATATATTATATACCCTTAGGAAAGGTATGAATCCTACTCTCCCTCCAGCTATGGGTAAATAGTAGGGTAGACTGGGCTCTTTAACCTTGGTTAGGCAACCAGTCTAGGAGAAGGAAAACTCTGAATTCAAACCTGTTGAACTCCGCTTAAGAAATTGACCTTGTGTCACACCCTGCTCTCGCAGAGGGGTTGGTGTATATGTGTGTGTGTATATATATATATATATATATATGTGTATCTGAGTTAAAGTAGCATAGACATGAAGTCAACGGAACTTGGTTACTGACACTTTCTCGCCTATGTGATTCTCAAACCTATATATATATATATATGTAGTATATTAAGAAAATTGAAAAAACACAGGTTTACATAAGTTGAGTGGTAAGTTTATTGGCCGACGCTGCAGTGTTTTGATCTATTAATTAGATCTTCTTCAGGGCATTTGTTGATATAAGGAAAGGTAATAAAAAATGTTTATCACAGAATAACAAAAAAAACTGCGATAGTCCTTGTTTATCAGTCTGTTCAAAATTTGAAGTTTGAAGAAAGAACACTGGGAAGGTGAACGTTTTGAAATATGACGTCAAATATTCTTTTTTATGGTGTTAGTATGAGTGTATGCCTTGAAGAAGATCTAATTAATAGATCAAAGCACTGCAGCGTCGGCCAATAAACTTACCCCTCAACTTATTTAAATCTGTGTTTTTTCAATTTTCTTAATATACTACATACTGTCGGATTCACTTTCATCTCTTCACACACATATATATATATATATATATATATATATATATATATATTGCATTGTTTTTTTTTGTTTTGTTTTTAAACTTTTACTTTCTATCTAAGTTATGTCCCAATCCTCATAAATATGGAAGTAGTTTGGTTAATTAATCCTGAGTGAAAGCAGTTAGAAAAATAATTAATTAACACAACTCCTACCCCAGCTATGGTTAGCGGAATGAGAACAGGATACCCCTGTGGAATAAATAAAGGGTTAGGTTCAAAGTTCCGTGATGGCCCCCGAATACGACAAGAAAATTCCCGAGTTCAAAAAGAAGGTTCCTGAGTCCGAGAAGGTTCCCGAGTCTGACAAGAAATACCTGAAGAAGGCCGGAGGGTATATCGGCCGAAACGTGGTACAAATAACAATAAAGATGGGGACAATAGTCCGAATAATACAGATAATACTAAGTTTGAAATTCTAAGATAATATTTTAGTTCAAATTTTAGTTGAGTTCAAATCCTGAATGTGGTAATTGCATTTCATCTAGTGCTAATACCCTTAGGAAAGGTATGAATCCTACTCTCCCTCCAGCTATGGATAAATAGTAGGGCAGACTGGGCTCTTTAACCTTGGTTAGGCAACCGATCTAGGAGAAGGAAAACCCTGAATTCAAACCTGTTGAACTCTGCTTAAAAAATTGACCTTGTGTCACATCCTGCTCGTGTGGAGGGGTTGGTAAATAAATACATTTAAAGTAAATGTTGACTATGAATAAAATATAGATAAGGTTTGAAATTCTAAGATAATATTTTAGTATGTAATTTTAACTTCTTATTGTGAATGGTACTTGGGTTACAATAAATAAACAAAAAAAACTTTAACACAATGAATGACTTGTTTAGTATTCATTCAGTTCATGGTCATTTTTTTTTTATTAGTAATCCTTAGTGATGGTCATCTCTCTCACACTTGTACCCACCTACACACTCCGCCGTTCATGTCACAAACCCATCCATCCACCACATAAAAGTTTTATTAATCTAATCTAAAAAGACAGCTGTAACTTTTGGACTTCATTTTTTTTTATAGTAAATTAATCACTAGATTCCCATATTACTATTGATTTAATTATCGGTTGTTTTGCAAAGGAGGGAAAAAAAAGAAGAAAAAAAACATGAAAACTTGACAAAAAATTATTTTATTAAATCAACCAGGAGATTTGGGGAAGGAGGGAGAAAGAGAGGGGGGAGAGAAAGAAACAGAGAGGAAGGGGGAGAGAGAGGGAAGGAGAGAGAGGGAATAGGAGAGAAGGGAGAGAGAAAGAGAGAGAGAGAGGGAAACAATG
>CM042160.1:39478657-39488657 GCA_023376005.1 Doryteuthis pealeii | reverse complement strand
TTTTATCATATGGATGCTAGAAGGCATGACTGAGGGTCTTCATGTCCTAGGAATGACGTTAAACTCTATTTGATGGTGAGATTCCAGTTTTGGAGGTTTAGGAATGTGGAGCACCCTTGATCACCATTTCTCCCTGGTCCACTCTGACCCGGAGAGGTAGTACCTGTTAGGGTTTCATCTATGGGGTAAATAGAAAAATGTGTTTATATAAAAAAATTTAAAAAATTGAGTATCCATTAAGAATAAAATTTATTTCAAAACTTTGTCGGCATTAAATGACCCATTGAGGTTGATATGCCGTAAACCAAATCAAACCAAAAGTCATTTTCTTGATTTCTTTTTTTATTGGATCTCATTTTCTAAACTTAATTCTAATGTATGTGTGTGGGTGCTCAAATTTCAGACTTACAAAATCATTACTCATGAATAGACACCCCCTCCCGATCTCCACGATTTTCCAAATTTGACATATATAGGGCATTTGTTTTTCTAAGACTTTTTTTCCGAATTTAGTAAAAGAGGAAAATAATACTTTTATTATTACATACAAAAAAAAAAAAAAAAAAGATTACTATTTCGGTCTTTATATATATATATATATATATATATATATATAGTATTAAGATGTATATAGAAATAACCTACATAAGTTTCACTATAAAGGATCTTCAGGGTTAATTGCATAAATATAATTGCATTATTTACTTCTGCAATTGCCTGTAATTAATCAATATCTTGATTAATTCATTGCAATTAACCCTGAAGATCCTTTATGGCAAACCATGATTAGGTTATTTCTATATACACCTTAATATTAAATCCACTCTACTAACGTATTGAGCACTTTATATTCGTTATAACACTGAATTATTCGGTTATTACTTGTATCAGCCGTCAATATTGTGATTAACTCAATACTTTATTCCCCGGTAAGTCATCTTCTTTATAATATATATATATATATATATATATATATATATGAAAAAATAACATTGCATTCAACCATTATTATACACCGTTATGAAACAAAAAGTAAGTTACAAACACACACACAACCTATAAAATATCAGAAATTATACATATACATATTCGTATTCTGCCAAAATATGTTAATTAATGCCTGAAGAAGTTATCAGAAGATCTGAAACATGTGTCGCATGTGTAAAATAATAATACAAATTTAAAAAAAAAAACATAATCTTTTTGCGAACCTTCTTTTTAGAATATATATATATATATATATATATATATATACAACACACAATAGTTTTGGATTGAAAATGACATAGGTGAGAAATTGTCTGTTACCAAGTGCCATGGATTTTGATACCCTAACACACACACACACACACACACACATATATATATATATATATATATAATATATATATATATATATATATACATCATGTCCAGGATGCTACTACAACAGAACTTGTAACAAGCCAGAAAAATATCAATTATAAACTCTAGAAGTCCATTAGTTTATGTTTCATGTGGTGCACACAATCAACAGACAGAAAAATGAAAAAAGTTGCCATTCAATTGCAATCGAATGGTGGTGTTAAATCACATGTTAACATGGAACTACATGTGACACTCACAAGTGGGAAAGAAAACCATAAATAACACACACATACACAAATATATATATATATATATATATATATATATGTATGTATACATATATACACCAATAGTGCTGTCCAAGTAGAGGAGAATAAATATAAAATTAGACAGGTGGTAAATAAGACATGAGGAATGTATTAATATGTCTACATTTTGATATTAATTTGTTTATATATATATATATATATATATATATATATATATATTGCCCAAGGAAAGACTGAGGTTTACTCTGAAATATCACATGTATATATTTCTATTTTTCATGTTTCATCTTCCATGACATTTAACAGTAAGAAAAATTTTAGTCTAATTTTTCAAAATTTTCTTTGATTTATGTTAGTTAAAATTCATAAGCTAGTTCAATTGTCATATATATATATATATATATATATATATATATATATATATATATATATATATAAGGAGCGAAAAGCGTATACATTGTAAAATATTGAATTTCTAAAAAAGAAAAGCTAGGGAACCCTTATGTTTTAATTTAATTTAATTTTTATTTTTTTATCGGTCAATCTCTTCAGAGAAAGTCACTTGACAAATGTTGAAAAACACACACACACACACATATATATATATATATATATATATATATATATTATATATATATATAAATAATCATTTTGTGTGCTGGTCAAACTTTGATCTATGTTCTAATATTTATGGAATTCATTTTTCATGCCATAAATTATCACATGTTCTTTCCATTATGATAGGACCAAGTTTTTGCTTCAAAATTCAACCTTCTAAGTTTGACTTATGAGTACACATGGTATTAATTTTCTAAGCTTTTACCCTAATTTAATAAAAGATAAAAAGTGATACTTTTGTAATTCCATACATAGAAAAAAGGTAACATTTTGATCTTAAAATAAGTTTTTCTTTTAAAGAGAAATATTTTTTTTAAAATTCAAGACTAAAATGTTTCTTTGCGTTTCACTTGCTTTTATTCCCTTTTCAAACAATTCCAAAAATCAAATAAAATAAAAATCAATCTCAAAGAGGTTTATGATGACCTAAGTAGGCATATCTATTCTATCCTGGGCAATGTCAGATAACCTTGCTCGCAAAATATAAACAGTAACTCAATACGAAAGAAAGTTTAACTTGACAGACAACATTAACGCATGACAATAACGTAACTATCAAAATAGATCAGTATTTTTAAACTATTGGCTGAGGGCACCCACAGTGACAGGTTGCTAGTACTGCCTGTTCAGCATGAGCAAAAAATCAGATACTTTTTTGCTTTCTCTTGAAAGTAATTCAACAAAAAAAATAGGTGTACTTATTTACCCAACCTGTTCGCCACTGGTAAGTAAAAGTAAAGTCGTCGGAGTGGCCTATAGTCAGTATCAGCCAATCAGCGAGGGAGTCTATCCCCTTTTCACCAAGGAGATTGTTTTTGCGTCTGAGGTGGAGCGCCACGCCTACCATCAGCTCCTTACTTTACCGCACAATTCCCTGTGCGACTCATGTGTTGGCAAGGGCCGGGATTGAACTAGGAACCTTGTGGTTTCTAGCCGAACACTCTATAGAGTGAGCTAGCCTGGCCCTTTGACAATGCTGCAAGTATGGGGTATACAGTGAGGGTTGAACTCACTACGCAATAGTACTGGATTTACGAGACAAGCTTGCTAACCATTACACCACAATAGATGTAACAATTTACCCAACCCCTCCACAATGAGCAGGATGTGACCCAAGGTCCATTTTTATAAGTGGAGTTTAACAGAGTTTTCCTTCTCCTAGACTGGTTGCCATTACAAGAGCCAGTATGCTTTACTATTTATTCAAGGCTTGAGGGAGAAATAGTTGGATGAATACAGGGTATTAGCGCTATGTGAAATGCAAACAGTCTTGTCCAGGATTTGAACTTGAGTTGCTGCGTCCATTTCTTATGATGATAACTATTACACTATGAGCACCTCTTTAATAAAAATAGATTTAACTGTGGTTAGAATTTTGGTGTTGGTGGGTTCGATTTTACGGCATGTCAACCCTTGTTGGGTTATTTTATACAGAAAATGTTTTGTTTTATTCATTTTTGGTTGTATTCAAATTTTTTTTTTTTTTCGAACTCAATTTTTTTTAAACACATTTTTTTCTCATTTTTTCTATTCAACCAATAGATAGGACCCTCTACCATTTGGGGTCTAAGTGGACTTGAGAGTAAAGGCCATGGAGGAGTATTTCACACTTCCAAGAGCTTCAAAATTTAAACTTCACTGTTAGATGTAGTTTAACGTTGGCATGAATGGAAGATTTGTTGAAGAATTTGGCTTTTTGTGAAGAGTAATCAACATTTAAAGAATTCTTTTGATTAAGTTTCGACTGTTATATTCTCTGGCCTTCTTCAGGATTGATATTAACTTTTGTAAGGAAAGAAAATCTTGTTCTGGTTTCTTTCTTCAAAAAAGAAATCAGTGTTTAAGCAGAACTTTTTTTGAGTCTTATTTGGATTATTCGGACTATTGTCCTCATCTTTATTGTTATCTGTAAAGATAACAATAAAGATGAGGACAATAGTCCGAATAATCCAAATAATACTAATTATCAAGTCTAATCTCAAAAAATCAGAAAAATAGTGTAGATAACAATAAAGATAAGGACAATAGTCCGAATAATCCAAATAATACTAATTATCAAGCCTCATCTCAAAAAATCAAAGAAATAGTGTAGATAACAATAAAGATAAGGACAATAGTTCAAATAATCCAAATAATACTAATTATCAAGCCTCATCTCAAAACTTCAGAGAAATAGTGCAGATAACAATAAAGATGAGGACAATAGTCCCAGCAATCCAAATAATACTAATTATCAAGCCTCATCTCAAAAATTCAGAGAAATGGAACTTTTTTTTTACACATCAGAAATCAGAATGAGAAATATAATTCTGTGGAGAAAGTCCCAAAACAATTCCAAGTAAAATTCTGATACCATTTCTGCTTTGGCCTCTGAAGAAAGACACCTGAATAAGAACCTCTTTCCTTTCAAAAGGTGCCTATTACACCTGAAGAAGGCCAGAAAATGTAATGGTCGAAATGTTGAGTGAACAACAAAAAAACAAAAAAACAAAAAAAAAAAACAGGAGGAGTTTAATTGTCTCTGAAGAAGTCTTTGGAGAAGAAAAAAAAAAAGAAAGAATTTGGTAGTTCTAAATTTTTGGTAAGTCTGCCTAATTGTAAAGAATCAGTTGGTCATGTAGTGATCAAGAGAACAACAAGTTGAGAAGAAAAAGAACTTTTTAGTTTAGACAAAAAAAAAAAAAAAAAAAAAAAAAAAGATTAAAAAAAAAAGAAACACAAAATCTAAGACGTAGAAAAAAAAAAAAAAATTCTTCGTCTGTGGCGTGTTGAAGAAACTTGTTAAAGAATAGCAAGTCTGGTTTTGTCAAAGGAAATGGTTTGCATTTTCTCATAGAAAACTTTTGTGGTTTGCTGACTCTAAGCAATGAATGGAACGATGTTTATATAAAAAGAATATAAAAGGAAGAAAAAAAAAAAAAGGAATAAAGAAAACCAAAAGAAAGATGTGGGATTGTTGCAAAGAAAATTAATATCTCATTTAGTTTATCTGTCTTTTCACCTTTGTTTATCAGAATATCACAATCTATCAATTCTCTATAAATCTTTCTCATGATATCAATTCATTTAAAATGTTACCATTTCCATATATTTATCATTTAATGTGTTTTATAATATCTATACCAACTAAATATATCTATCTATTTTAGAACATTCATATCTATCTATCTATCTATCTATCTATTTCAGAACATTCATCTATCTATCTATCTATTTCAGAACATTCATATCTATCTATCTATCTATCTATATATTTCAGAACATTCATATCTATCTATCTATCTATCTATCTATCTATTTCAGAACATTTATATCTATCTATCTATCTATCTATCTATCTATCTATCTGTCTCCGAATATTCATATCTATCTATCTATCAATCTATCTGCGAATATTCATATCTATCTATCTATTTATCTCAGAATATTCATATCTATCTATCTCAGAATATTCATATCTATCTATCTATCTCAGAATATTCATATCTATCTATCTATCTATCTCAGAATATTCATATCTATCTATCTATCTATCTCAGAATATTCATATCTATCTCTCTCTCTATCTATCTCAGAATATTCATATCTATCTATCTCAAAATACTCATATCTATCTCTCTCAAATATTCATGTCTCTTCTCTCTCTCTCTCTCTCTCTCTCTCTCTCAAAATACTCATATCTATCTATCTATCTCAAAATATTCATATCTATCTATCTATCTCAAAATTATTCATATATATCTATTTATCTATCAAAAATATATTATCTCCATCCAGTTGTATTTGCATATAAATTTTGCACACCAAATAGAACAACTTTTTATGTGACAGAGCTAATGCTCTAAAAAAATACAACTAAACTGCTAATCTAAGGGTATTTTTATTCATTTATTTATCTATAATGTAAGTATTGCATTTGCCGTTTTGAATGAGGAAAAAGATAGATCTGCTTAAGTACACAGGTCTGCAAAAGTAAGGTCATTAAAAATTGTTTTTTCCATTCTGTCTATTGATTTGTTTTGGTACTTATGAACACAACAACTAAAAAAAAAAAACTCTTAGAATGTTTCCGTTGTGTCACATTTTAATATAAAATCAACAAGAAATCAAATGAAAATATAACAAATAAGTTAAAAGGTAGGTATATATTACTGCTCTAAATTACTTTTATGTAAAAAATATACTGTCAAATTATATATATATATATATATATATATATATATATGTATGTGTGTGTGTGTGTGTGTGGGTGTGTGTTGTGTATTTGGGCAGCATTCTTTCATTTATACATGTAGAATTAAACAAAAGGCAGGTCTCCTGTTTAACGATTTATTGGTGATCTTTTCAAGCTTTCTGGCCAACTTTTTTATATTTGGATGTAAATCGTGGATATGAACTTCGGTGGACTAATCCACGAATTTCATCCAGATATAAAAAAGTTGGCCAGAAAGCTTGAAAAAATCACCAATAAAATCGTTAAACAGGAGACGTGCCTTTTTTTAATTCCATATATATATATATATATATATATATTAGGAAACGATTCTATACAGTTCATTACTTACATATAACTATTTTAGCCTTTGTAAATTCTCAGTTTTTGTTTCCAGAACTTTGTATCGTTTTTTCTGGTCACAGCAGACTGGGCTCTTTAATCTTGGATACGGTAAGATCAGTTCAAATTCTGGACGAGACTGTTTGCATTTCACATAGCACTAATACAGTTGCGAAAGGTATGAAACCAACTATTCTCCCTTCAGCTATGGGTAAAATAGTACGACAGACTGAGTTCTTTAACCTTGGTTAGGCAACCAGTCTAGGAGAAGGAAAACTCAATTTAAATCTGTTAAACTCTGCTCACAAAAAAATGACCTTGTATCACATCCTGCTTGTGCAGTAGTGTTGGATAAATACATATAATATATTTATATATATTTTTATATAGTATAATATAGCATATATTATAATATATATATATTTACCAACCCCTCTGCATGAGCAGGATGTGACACAAGGTCAATATTTTCTGAGTAGAGTTTAACAGGTCTGAATTCAGAGTTTTCCTTTTCTAAACTGGTTGCCTAACCAAGGTTAAAGAGCTCAGTCTGTCCTGATATTTACCCATAGCTGAAGGGAGAATAGTTGGTTCCATACCTTTCACAAATGTATTAGTGCTATGTGAAATGCAAACAGTCTTGTCCAGAATTTGAACTCATCCAACCATATCCATTTTCCACGACTGTAAACATTACACCACATGCCTCCACACATAATATATTATGATATGATATATATCATGATATGTAATGAATTATTCTATTTACATTAACCCTTTAATGTTTGAATTTAATACGTAGCTCTCCTTACTGTTACAATGGATGGAACCTTAAAAACATTGTTATGGCCAAGTAAAGTCCTTAAGGCCTATTTCATGAGGATCTCTACTAAAAAAGGAGAAGTACCAATGCCCAGAATACAGAGTTCAATTCCTGGATGAAGCCACAGTTCACATAGCGCTAATACCCTTGGGAAAGGTATGAATCCAACTATTCTTCCTCCAGCTATGGGTAAATAGTAGGCCAGACTGGGCTCTTTAACCTTGGTTAGACAACCAGTCTAGGAGAAGAAAAATTTTAAATTCAAACCTGGTCACTACTAGAATAGGCTCAGGTCTACGTAGTGATCTATCTCAATTTAAAAATTAAAAAAAGGGAACACAATGAGGTTTTACAAGAACTGAATATGGTCCACACACCCCAAAAAAAACAATCGAGTACAAAACTATTCATAAGAATTCATTCTTTTTTTTTTCTTCTTCCTTAGATCACTAATTAGGACTGAGCCTATTCTAGTAGTGACCACCCTAAGCGGGTTTGAATTCAGAGTTTTCCTTCTTCTAGACTGGTTGCCTAACCAAGGTTAAAAACGCAGTGTGCCCTACATAGCTGGAGGGAGATTAGTTGGATTCATACCTTTCCCAAGGATATTAGCGCTATTTGTGAACTGTAGCCTCATTCCAGGATTTGAACTAAGGTTGACGTGTCCATTTCCTACGACTATAACCATTACACCACGTTACAGTAAATTCTTTCTTTATAAATTTTATTTACCTCTTATAAGTTAGAGTGGAATAATTCATCAAATCATATTAAACGACAATTTTAATGTACTAATTTAAATTAGTTACAAAATAACAACCATTCAATAAATGCTCACGTGACTTTTGGAAACACTTTTTCATGTTCAGAATTGCGGAGGCATGGAATGAGCTGCTCGTGTCTGTTGTAGGCTGCCGAAACACTGAATCTTTCAAAGCCTCCATGCTTCCTGTAGTCCACCGACACTATACCTGATGCCCCTCCCACACACATATGCACACACGTGCACACATACATGCATATTACTACTGTAAACTGTTCATATTCCTGACACTCACACATTATTCTGTGTACTTGACATGAGACTTTGATGAGTTGTGGTGCACCTGAGCACTGTACACAATAAATTTCATTATCATTTAAATGAATTAATAGATTTTTAAAAAAGTACTATTAAACTTAATAGATAATTAATTAATTAATTAAGTAATTATTATAAAACAAGACACTTTTTAATAACTAAACAGAAAATTAATAATTAAGTGAAAATGAACATCAAGGATTTTCCTCCTAAATGAGTGAGTTTTTGTGCGTGTTAGCTCAGTCAGTAGAGCGTTCGGCTAAAAACCACGAGGTTCCTAGTTCGATACCGGCCCTCGCCAACTCAGCGTATGAGTAGCTCAGGAATCTGTGCGGTAAAGTAAGGAGCTGATGGTAGGTGTGGCACTCCACCCCAGACGCTAAAAATAATCTCCTTGGTCTAGCGCTAGGGAAAGGGATAGACTCCCTCGCTGTTTGGCTGATACCGACTTTAGGCCACCCCGACAACTTTACTTTACTTTACTTTTGTATATGATGTTTACATTGAGGTGATTTTCAAATGATTTTAAATTAACCCCTTCAAAACATGTGCTTCCATGACCGTGGGCCACCCACCCAGGGCTCCTGGCTGAAATATAGCTGAAAATTAAAAAAATGTTGCAATATTTTATTTCACAGCTTTAAAGGCTGTTAAATAAAAGATTACAACATTTTATAGACAATGTAAATGTTTTTTTGTGTGTTTTTTTTTAATTAGAAAAGTACATATAAAATATGAAATTACAACATTTTATGGTTAATAGTAATGTAGAAATGGGAATTCCCCAACCGGAATTAAGGCCACTCGGGTATATGTACTTCTAGTTAGTGGCCGAAATACTGGCCACTCAGAGGTAATCTAAGGTTTAAACAATAATCAATTATTATTCACATTATTAGATCATAATCTCAAATTCTAACCAGTACCATAAATTTATTGTACATACATACAATCTAAGTAAAGAAACATTTTTTTTTTAAATCTCCAGGTTAAAATCTATGAAAAAGAAATCACAAATTTACATATACAACCATCTACATACATATATAAAATCTCTCTCTCTATCTCACACACACACACACCACACACACACACACACATATATATATATATATAATATATATATATAGTATTAAGGTGTATATAGAGAGATGACCTACTTGAGTTTCACCCTAAGGATCTTCAGGGTTAATTGCAATGAATTAATCAAGATATTGATTAATTACAATGATCTTCATGGTGAAACTCGAGTAGGTTATTTATATATACACCTTAATACTGAATCCACTCTACTAATGTATTGAGCA
>CM042160.1:39461157-39473657 GCA_023376005.1 Doryteuthis pealeii | reverse complement strand
ATTGAAAATAAAAATCAAGTTGCTGTGAAATAAAGGGTAACATGGAGAAGGAAAAAAAAAAGAAAAGAAAAAAGAAAAGAAAAGAAAATGAAAAAAAAAATCTCAGGTGAAAAACTTAAAACGACAGAAGAGGACTTGGGTCTGTTCTGAGTGGAAGGAAGTCAAGACATTCCTAATTTACAGCACATACAACAAAAACAAATTAATTGTGAGTGAATACATCATGAATAATTTGATTAATAAGAAAGTAAAGTTCACAGGTGACTTAAAACAGAAGCAAATTTAGAAATGAACAGAGAGAAATAGCAAGATAGACAGAGAGAGAGAAAGAGGGAGAGACAGAGACAGAGACAGAGAGAGAGAGAGTGATATGAACAGACAAAATATTCATGGACACACTTTAATAGAATATTATATATATATATATATATATATATATATATTATATATATATAGAGAGAGAGAGAGAGAGAGAGAGAGAGAGAGAGTGAGAGAGAGACTGTGATAGATATGGACAGTAAGATAGGTAGATAGATAAGTATAAATTGAGATAGATAAGTAGATATAAACAGAGATAGATTGATAGAGAGAGAGAGAGAGAGAGAGGAGAGAGAGAGAGAGAGAGAGATATGAACAGACTCAGATAGATAGATAGATAGATAGATATGAACAGACTCATATAGATAGATAGATATGAACAGATCATATAGATAGATAGATAGATAGATAGATAGATAGATAGATAGATAGATATGAACTCAGATGGATTATAGATAGATAGATAGATATGAATAGACTCAGATGGATAAATAGATAGATAGAAAGATATTAATAGACTCAGATAGATAGATAGATATGAACAAACACAGATAGATAGATATGAACAGACTCAGATAGATAGATAGATATGAGCTGACTCAGATAGATAGATATGAACAAACTCAGATAGATAGATAGATAGATAGATAGATATGATGATAGATAGATAGATAGATAGATATGAACAGATGAATAGATAGATAGATAGATAGAACAGAGAAATAGATAGATAGATAGATAGATATGAACAGACTGAAATAGATAGATAGATAGATAGATAGATAGATAGATAGATATGAACAGACTGAAATAGATAGATAGATAGATAGATAGATATGAACAGAATGAATTAGACTGAAGTTGAACAAAATGAGATGTAATGATATGAATATGTTTATTAAACAAACACGGATATAAAACTGATGAATAAAATACAAACTTTTATACATGGACACAAATACACATGAGTTGATTGATAAAAATGAAAAGGAGTTGAACAGTTGAAGAAGATGGAAGAGAGATGGAGTAATATATATATATATATATATATATATATATATATATATATATACACACACATATATATAAAACATATATATAATATATATATATATATAACATATATATACACATATATATAATACATATATATATATAAATACATATATATATAAATACACACACACACACACACACACACACACACACACACACATATATATATATATATATATATATATATATATCAGGTATTTTGTGAAACAATGGCCGAGTTTTACATTCAAATATATAATAAAATCGGCCATTATTTTAAAAAAAAAGAAAATTTGATATAGAGGCGGAAAATATTGATATTTGGGAAGAAGACAAACAGGTGTCTAAAATAGAAAGAAAAATTGACTGATAGCGATAAGGATAAGCAGGCAATAAGTAGGTAGATAGATAAGTAGGTAAACGGCCTAATATAGACTGACTGACAGACTGATGGGGTATGTGGGCTGAAATGAAATTGGGGGAAACAAAAATAAAGAAATCAGTTGGCAAAGATGGAGTTTCAATTTGAAAATCATTCAAGAGGGTCCTTCATCTAATTGATCTTATTTATTGGTATCAACAGATTATAGCTTCAAGGGACTTTCCGCCCTTAACATCCGCCAACCCCACCCCCTCTCTTCTTCTTGGCCTCGACCAAACGCCAAGTTAATGATAATGGGATGCAAAATAGGCACATGGCAAGGTATTTACAAAAGTATTTTATAAGTGCGTTAAACAAAAGGGAGACAGGACTTTATCAAATTATCAAAGTTAAGACGATGAGTAGTCTCAACAATCAAATGATATAAGCTCATCTATCTATTTCAATTTGTTCTCATCTATCTCAGTATCTTCTTATCTATCTATCTATCTAACTATTTCCATTTATTCTTATCTACCTCAGGATGGATCTATCTATATATCTACCTATCTACCTACCACAATACCTGCTTAACTATCTATCTATCTATTTCAGTCTGTTCATATCTATCTATCTATCTATCTATCTATCTATCTATTCATCCATTTAAATTTCTTCTTATCTATCTATCTATCTATTTCAATTTATTCTTATCTACCTCAGTATCTTCTTATGTATGTATGTATGTATGTATGTATGTATGTATCTATCTATCTATCTATCTATCTATCTGATTCATCTGATTCAACAGGAAGGACGTCCTTCCTATGTCATATTTGCATCAGACTTTGTGGATCTGCAGAGGTTTTGATGAGTCATTTGAGGGCTCATGAGAGGAAAGGTTCTGGTGGTGGAGTTATAGAATTGTGAGGGACAGCAATGATCTGTAAATATTATGCTATTGCTATCTATCTATCTATCTATCTATCTATCTATCCATTTAAATTTCTTATCTATCTATTTATTTCAATTTATTATCAAGATGACTCTTGAGCCAGACATGATTTGAGGGCCAAAGCATTCTTCCATTAATCATATACACAAATGAATTAAAAATGTATATCTACATATGACCTATATAGGAACACACACACATGCGCACACACACACACACACACACACACATATATATATATAATATATATATATATATATATATATATGTGTGTGTATATATATATACATAAGGTGTGTCATAAAAGTATTGGGGGGTGAAGCTGTATTTACCAAGATAGAAATGAACAATGAATGGAATGTTAATTTTTTTCAGAATACAAGGTGTGTCAGAAAGTACAAAAAATCTCAATACTTCTTTTGACATACCTTGTATATACTTGCATTTGTACATAGTTAAAAACAAAGTGAGAGAGAGAAAATTTGAATTTAGTAGTCACAAAAAATACATGTTTATATATTTATATGTATATATATATATATATATATATATATATATATATATATATATATATATACATGTGTGAGTAGATTTATGTTTGTGTATGAGGGGTAAGTACTAAATCATGGTTGAATACTATCTGACTCATAGTCTAACCTAAAGAATAATTGATATGTTTGATAATCAGGTAGAGGTCTGCCTTCAATTTGTCTTTTATCATTTCTGTATATACATATATATGATATATATGTAAATGTATATACACACATAGACAAGCAGACACTAACACGTACTGCAAGTATATATCTGTCTTTTCAAGATTGTTCACTATCTATCTATCTATCTAACTACCTATCTATCTATCTATTCTAGTCTGTTCACATCTATCTATATATCTATCTATCTATCTATCTATCTATTCCAGTTTGTTCACATCTATGAATCTATCTATCCTAATTTATTCACATCAATCTATTTATCTATTTCAGTCTCCTCCTATCTCTTTATACATCTAAGTTTACTTTGAATTACATGTTTACTGTATATATATATATACACACACACACACACACATATATATATACACACATATATATACACACACACAAACACACACACACACACACACACAAACACACACACAGACACACACACACATATATACATATATAATATATATATATATATATATATTCTGCATGAGTAGGATGTGACACAAGGTTAATTTCTTTAGTGGAGTTTAACAGGTTTAAATTCAGAGTTTTCCTTCTCTTAGATCAGTTGCCATAACAAGGTTAAAGAGCCCAGTCTGTCCTACTATTTGCACATAGCTGGAGGGAGAATATTTAAATAAACTACTACAGGATTATAATTTCTACTATAAAAGCATTATATATATATATATATATATATATATATATATATATATGTATGTATGATAGTATGTAATTATTTCTAAATATTAGTATTTGACTAAAAATAATGTAATTGTATTAATGTATTAATAAATTGATGAAAATTCCTGAAGTTTTCCAAAATCTATCAATATCCATAAAACATCATGTATTGAAAAAATGGACAATCATTATTATATCATGAATTGCATCATTAAACAATGGTGATAATCCTTATTATATAAATAGATCAGATTAGGACATACAGCTATATATATATATATATATATATATATATATGTATGTAAAGGTAATGACTTAGCGGTAAAAATAATGGGTTGGTCTCAATATTTGGTTGGTATAAATGTTACTCGGATAAGTCAGCGTTATAACAAATATAAAGTGCTCAATACGTAAGTAGAGTGGATTTATGATCCTTATGGTGAAATTCGAGTAGTTTTTTTCAGTACACACTATAATACCATATATATACATATATATATATATATATTATATATATATATATATATACAAGGTGTGTCATAAAAGTATCAAAATTGAAGCTGTATAATAAATTTAAGTAACGTCAATTTTTTTCCGATTATAAGTTGTGTCAAAAATATAAGCTTTTAAAGCTGTATTTACCAAGATAGAAATGAAGAATGAATGGAACGTTTTTTTTTTTTCAGAATACAAGGTGTGTCAAAAAGTACCAAAAATCTCAATAGTTTTTTTACCCATCTTGTATATATTATGATAGCGTAGACACAGTCAACAACGCTTAGTAAATGCCAGTTTCAATCACCAGACCAAGTATATATATATATATATATATATATATATATATATATATATATATATATAATGTATGAATAAAATGGCATTTTAATGAAACTTACATAATAATTTTAGTTATATTTGACTGTCAATAAACATTGTATTGTATAAGTAATTGAGCAGTTAATAATATTACCCTGTTATTGACAGTACTGTTACTTCTGCTCCAGCCTGCATATATATATATATATATATATATATATATATATATATATATATAATGTGTGTGTGCGTGTGTCAGACAGAGAGAGAGAGAGAGAGAGGGACATAGTGAATAAAAGTACCTGATATTCAGTGATTATTAGCAAAGCTATTATCTTTACTAGGAGCCTAATTCTGATGACCTTGTGCCAGAGTTAGCCACGCTAAGGGAATAACTATGTGTGTGTGTAAGTGTGTGCACAGAGGGGGTGGAATCTGACTTCTAATCAACATTTACTTTGGAATTCAAAGAGAAGAAATATTCAGTAGTGGGAATTTTGGGTGGCAACTGTTTTTAGTATAAAACTAAAGCAAAAATATTATCAGCATACCTGTATGTATATAATATATATATATATATATATATATATATATATATATATATATATATATATATATATATATATATATATATGAGTTTATATGTATAACCATAAATCCATGTGTGTGTATGCATATATATATATATATATATATATATATATATATATATATATATATATATGTATGTATGCATGTATGTATGTATTATAAATGACATATCTATCTATGATATGCATGGATATATCTTTACATACATGCATACATTCATATATTTATTCACATTATATATATATATACATATATAGGCCATAAGATTTACATCTATCTATGTATGAAGCATATGTAAAACCAACACTTCAATATATATATATATATATATATATATATATATATATATATATATATATATATATATACAGTGATGTTGATAGTTTTTTTAACGGATTTAATTTGAATGAGTCCCCGGGAAATCTGATGGGTCCCAACTAAAGTTTCCCAATAAATTGCAGACTTTTTTTTTTTTTTATCTATGGACAACTAAAGCCGTCTCACTCCTTGTACCCCATACAGTGTAATTCGTTTCCAAGAAAATAGTGAAATTTATTTACAGTTAGCTGGAAATGGTGGGTAAAGAAAAAAACAAAAACAAAAGCAAAAAAGAAAAAAACACTGGGACACATGGATACGATTTTTCTGCGTCGTTTTAGATTTTTCTGCGTCGTTTTAGATTTTTCTGCGTCAGTGACGCAGGACGCGTACCTATCAGTATCTCTGTATATATGATATAAGGACATATCTATCTATGATATACATGGATATATCTTCACACACACACCACACACACACACACACACACACACACATATATATATATATATATATATATATAAAACAATTTGTAGACGACATATGAGACAAAATTTTTGTCTTGATTTATTAAACGATCTTTGGGGATTCAATTATTGTTTGTAGCTATTCTGAATTTTTCGTTGGTCAGGGGTCTGGTGAAGACTCAACACACAAGATAGGCTACCGTACAGGGCTAATGGGCTCCATTAGCCCTGTACGATAGCCTTCCATCAATATCTCCTATTTTTACCATAGCTTGGCGGAAGGGGTGGGTTTACGCATCTTCCTCCCAAGTGTATCATTGTGATGTGAACGCAAACTGTCCCAACTGGGATTGAACTCAGTTCGCCAATTTCAATCTTGGCGGCGGCACTAGTCTCGGCCAGTCGCACCAACCGACCCGGCTCAATAAAACTAAATAAATGAATAAAGAAATAATGTAACATTCGGACTGTGGGATGTCGGGTAAATTTTGGAGATTTATTGTGGATTGGAGGTAGCGCTCTTCAATACGGAGGAATTGGATATATTCATCATCATCATCATCATGTCGCGCAATTAGCACGAATATCCACGACAATCTCTCGCCAACCTTCTCTATCATTCATTGTCCCCGGGAGGTCCTCTGTGCAGCATCCAGTAATCGCGCAAAGCTGATCAATGTAGGTCCTTGCTGGGTGGCCCACATTAGCATGTCCAAATTAAAACAGAAACTTATTTGGTGGTGATCCATGACAGTTTAACTACAGTGTATGAATGAACTTTTTTGCGAATTGGGTTACGGTTTAGGGGTTTGGGGATTAAGGTTGTTTTTAATTACGTATTGCTTAAAAAGAAACAACAACAAAAGAAAAACCCAAATTACTATACATTTAATTAACTATTGAAATTAATAATTGAATCCAACGGTAGACACATTAGTCTCAGTTGTTTGTGTTAGTATTGCAATGTATAATTTCAATTAAACTTGGTTTTAAAAAGATTATTTTTCAACATTAATTGTATAGTAGACCGTTCTAAGTACCCCAACTACAATTTATATCACCTTCACTCTCATATTCCACAGTTTCTTCAACTCTCTAGCAAGGTTTATGTATTTGTCAATCTTTTCGTTTTCTTTCATCATCACCCTGCGATCTACCAGTTGACAAGTTTTCTTTTTTTTAATCAATACTAGGTCAGGTTTTTTTGGCTGGGATAAGGCAATCTCGTCTTTATTTCCAAATCCCATATTATTATTATTATTATTATTATTATTATTATTATTATTGTTGTTGTTTTTCAACATTAAATGTATAGCAATTTTTTTTGTTGTTGTTGTTTATTTTTAAGCAATACGTAATTAACAGCCTTAATCCCCTAAACCGTAACCCAATTCGAAAAAAAAGTTCATTCATAAACCGTAGTTAAACTGTCATGGATCACTACCAAATAAGTTTCCGTTTTAATTTTGACGACGATTTGCAAGTTTAACCGAATGGGGAATCCATCGGGATTTACTAATATTAGGATGTACTAATGGATCTTATGAAAGCATTACACCACCATGGGGGAATATGTATATTGTATATATGTATGCAACCGGAACCGTAGAAAGACGAATTTTTAATCTATTTATTAATATTATTATGATAATAACTATGGAATGCTTATTAAAACTTTTCATTCCTTCCTAGATAGAAGTATTAATATCATGATGCCGTTACAACGGGAACATAACGGATCTACGGGTCGCTTAGCCTCCAAGTTAAATTTCACGCTAAATGACTCCCTAGTTACTAGACACAAGGTAACTAAGCAATATATACATTTAAAATAGCTTAAAAGCAATCATAACTACCGTGTATGTGCGTATGTATGTGTGTGTGTGTGTGTGTGTGTGTGTGCAGAACACACACACACATGTACAAGTATGTGTGTTCGTAGGAGAGTGATTGCTTGTAGATAAAAATAAGTTATATGTTATTAGGTTGGTAGGTAGGTAGTTTTGGTAAGTAGTTAGTTTTTTTTGTTTTGTTTTTTTTTGTTGTCTTTTTTTTCTTTACAGAGGAAATGAACATAGTTTTTATGCAATCATGAAATAGATATCCAGTCATCAACCTCCAAAGAGAACCTTCCTACCGTAATATTAATCTAAAAAAAAAAAAAAAAGAAAAAAAAGAAAGAAAGAAAGAAAGAAAGAAAAAAAAAAGAAAAGAAAAATTAGTTTACGTCATTGAATTAGCCAAACATTCAAAAATAAAACTTTTCTAAAAGTCAGAAACTGTCTAATTAAATCAAGACTCCTGTCTTTTATTCTCAAACACTAGCATAATACCCATCAAAAATATCTGGAGAATTTAAGAACAGATTGGTTCTTCTATTCAGAGATGCTGGTAGGTGCGCGACCTGCGTCCCTCACGCACAAAAAGCTAAAAGAACACAGTAAAATCGTATCCATGCGTCCCAGTGTTTTTCTTTTTTCTTCCCTCATCATTTCAAACTAACTGTAAATACATTTCAATAGTTTCTTAGAAACGAATTAGAGAGGATAGGTTACAAGGTAGGAGTTAGACAGCTTTAGTTGTTTCACCAGATCATAAATATAAACCCTACAATCTATAAAGAAACTTTAGTTGGGACCCAAAAATTTTCCCGGGGACTCATTCAAAGCAAATATGTGCTAGACTAGATAGTTACTAGAATGGTTACTGACTGTTTCATGCCTAAGCGATCTTCAAACCAAGTATATATATATATATATATATATATATATATATATATATATATATATATATATATATATATCCAATTGCCGCTTTAATGTTTCCGTTGCAGTAGCATCAGTAAATCATCCAAAAGTGCTCAATATATTAAAAACATAGAGCAGTAATAATGATAATATTAGTAGACGAAAAAGTTAAGGGTCTACCATGGTTTCAATCCAAATGATTTCATCAGGACCCTACCCTACGCTTAACTAAGTCAATGTAAATTCTTAGTCGATGTAATTCCTTAGTTTTACTTTATTAAGCGTAGGGTAGGGTCCTGATGAAATCATTTAATTGAAACCATGGTATACCCTTAACATTTTCCTCTACTAATATTATATATATATATATATATATATATATATATATATATGTGTGTGTGTGTGTGTGTGTGTGTGTGCAGTATCCGTCTACACCGAGTAAGAAATTAAAAACTTGAATCACAGCTGGGTATTTTAAATTCTTTGTTACCACTTAAAAACTTCAAATGCACCGAACACTTACAAACGGGAAATGGTTATATATATATATATATATATAATATATATAATATATATATATAACTAGAAAAACTAATTCAGATTTCTGCCTTAATTTCTGTACAGGTGAGGCCAATACAAAAGTGAGAGTTTTGCGACAAATCTAAAAATGGACAAAACAGAGGCCCAACCAGTCAAAAGTTTCTGAGTGAGGCTTATAACTTTTTAAACAAGCCTCGTGTATATATATATATATATAATATATATATATATATATATATATATATATATAGTTGTAGAAAAGTTATTTCCCTACCATGGTTTCGCCGTTCTTAGTACACTGTCTTCAGGTGAACCGTGGTAGGGAAATAACTTTTCTACAACTATTAATGCTCTATATTCTACAAGATATATTGAGCCCTTTTGGATTAACTACTTATGCTACTACAATGTTTAGATGCTAGTAATATATATGTATACTTAAAGTTATATATATATATAATTGAGAATCCGTCTAGGACCACAAGGTTCCGGGTTTCGATACCGGTCCTTACCACCTTAGAGCATGAGTAGCACAGTTTGGATCTGTGTAGTAAAGTAGAGAGTGACACACAGACATCTAAATTAATAAAATTGATAAAAAACTGAAATTAGTAACCCCTTAAAATGCTAGGGTTTTCGGTACTCCCCCCAAATCTATGATATGGGGCCCAAACTCTGCTACATGTTAATTTTCGTAAACAGAGTCGGGTTAGCTAGTCCGGTAGAGCGTTCGGCTAGAAACCACAAGGTTCATAGTTCGATACCGACCCTCGCCAACTCAATGTATGAGTAGTACAGGGATATGTGCGGTAAAGTAAGAATCAGATGGTAGGCGTGGCGCTCCACCTCAGATGCAGAAAATAATTTCCCTGGTCTAGCGCTAGTGAAAACTGGATACTGATACCGACCGACAATAGGACACTCCGGTGATTTTTACTTTTATAATATATTTACTGATGTCAGTTATGGCCAAACTGCGTCCCGCGGGTCACACACAGTTTGTCATATGTTTTCTGAAAGTCCCGCCTAAAACTTCAATTTTTTATTTTATTTCACTTTTATTTATTATATAATAATAATAATAATAATAATAATAATAATAATAATAATAATATCTTTTCAGCTAGTATATTAGGTCTGAGACCTGTCAGCTGTTCCTTACAAATATTCATTTTAAATCCACTGAATATTTAATGTCATTCCACAGATTATCCAACCTTGCCTTGAAGGAGTTTAGAGATGGGGCATTCACTATTGATGAAGGTAGTTTATTCCATGTATTCACCACTCTGTAGCTAAAATAATTTTGTCTTGCGTTTGCTTTACAAGATTTTTTAAGGAGTTTTATATTTTTTTTTTGAAAAGATCTTTTTACCGAAGAGAAAGAAAATAATTTTTTCCCTGTTTCTAAGACAGATGCTTAACGCATGGTCTTCTGTTGTAAAAATGGTTGAGCTATCTTCAAAGTAAAATTACCTTGACATTTTTTTTTTTAGTGAGGCCCACCTGTTGAGGAGTCATATTTCATGTGGCCGGCTTCTTAAGAAAGGTTGGCAATGCCTGATTTAAGTTAACATCACTTTAGTGTTTATCTATTTAAACATTTTTGTTTTTTGTCCGGATTTTTAATCAAGGCAAAACGCAATTATCTTACATCTCCAGCTTGACGAACTACCTATAAACATAATTGATAATGTTTTATTTAACTCTTAACATCCTGTTAGAATTTTCTAAGTCTAGATCCCAGTTCCTATAACCATTTATCAAAAATGGGTAAAAATAGCCGTTTCATTAAAAGTTAACTGTTATTTCCCATAAATCAAAGACTTCTAAATCTTATTATAATGGAGATTGTGTGTCTGTCTGTCTGTAACCGAAACTAAATCACTACTCAAGTCACAATTCCTTAGTTATTGACATCACATTCACCATGCATTTATTTTTTATTCAAACCTCAATTATTGATAAAATTGTTTTACCTTATTAATACTGTTGGATCTACATACTAATAACATGCAGGTATATTTATTATCAACAAAAATAGCGGTTTACAGTGTGAACGAGAAGGATAATTTTGCATATTGATATTAAGAATTTGATTTTAATAAATATATGCTTAGTATTATTGATTTCTAATTGTTTGGTTTTCTCTTGACGAATCTGAGCAAAAAATCTCTTCAATAAATCTTAAAAGAAATCCACAAACAAGACGAAAGAACTATTAATTTTATTAAATACTTCATAATCTAACTAAATAGATAAATTAGGAAAAAATGAAAGACGGGAGTGATGGAAAATGATGGAAGAGTTAGATTTAAAGCTGTTCTACTTTTCGATTATACCCCCTCAGTTTATCATTTTCTAAATAGTTTCTAATTTGATACAATATTTTATTACATCAAAACCTGAATACTTGCACCCGAAGGGTGCATATATTTGCTAGTATGTTTAATATTACATTTAAACAAAGGCTTTGTGCAGATTAGGAAAATGAATGTGACTTCCGGCCGGGTGGAATGAGGTGGTGTAGGACGTTAAGAGTTTTAAGGTAATAAAGTAACCTAAAAAGTGTTAGTAAAGTTTTAATTTCTTCTGATTAGTTTATATTAATTGAATTTGAGTTAATTTATTTAGTAAAAATTCAACTTTTAATCTTTTTATAAAACTTTAGCTTTTGTAGTAAAGATTTTTATCAAATCATGCTGATAGCATGGATTCTTTTAACACTCTCTTACCATCTGTTCCTATCAGCCGTCGCTCTTGGTAAGTCCTCTACATGGCATGCAGTACCTATACAGAGCTGATGAATGTAAGTTTATGCTGGTTGACCAAAAAAACTTCATCAGTTTTGTATCAAATAACTTGTGTGGTCTCAGTAGGCTTGTCCCACTCCAAGCAGCAACTCTTGCCTCCTTTGTATAAGAAACCGGCGACAGATCTCTCTTCCTTCTCCTA
>CM042160.1:39428017-39461057 GCA_023376005.1 Doryteuthis pealeii | reverse complement strand
ACATGCATGTGTTGTGGTGTGGTGTGTGTGTAAACGAGTTTGGTGAAAAGTTAACAAACAATGAAGGAAATTGTAAAGAATTTTAAAAAAATATTTTTTCCCCGTTTTATGAAGCAAAGGGTTGTAAAATCTGGGATGGACATGCTTTGTTTAACTCTTACGTCCTCTACCGCCTCATTCCACCCGCCTGGAAGTCACATATCCAGTTTTTACACTAATCCCACCCCAAATGAATAGCCTTTTGTTTAAATGTATAATTAAATATTTAGAAGTCCCTTTATTTTTTAGGGAAATAACATGTTTAACTTTTAATGTAATGGAAAATTTTTAGCCATTTTTTTGATAAAATCGTTTAGAGGGAATGGGGGCCCCCTGGGACTTGAAAAGCTTGCGTCAACAGGAGTTTAAGAGTTAAACTAGTCCTGAAAAATTCAGAGTTCGCCAACATGAAGTTATTTTTCGGTACAGATTTTGTTGTTTTATAGAAATATAGAATGTTGGGCACTGTTTGAAATAAAGCGCGGACAAACTCATAGTAATGTTTCTTATGGATTCCTATACATGGAATACACCATACTGACCCAACCTGTAAAAACTTAAATTCAACTAATAGGGATGGATGGCAAGAGAGGAGTCAAGGGAAATCTTGCCTATACCTGGTCAGCATGCCTTTTTGATGATGATGATGATGATGAATGGAATAGATTGTTGCCTTTGATTTGAAACCAGAATGTTAAAATAGATATTCAGCTATCAGATTACCCAAGCTGTGCTACTCAATGCGCCTGCAGTTGGGAGGACTGTATTGAACCCGGAACCTTGAGCTCTTAATTGAGGCCAATAAATCTTGGTTCCTTGCTTCATTTTTGTCCAGAGCCCCTGAAAAGTTTGGCAAAAATAAAATTCTATAAAAAGGGTGTAGGTATATAGAATTTCATCATCATTATCATCATGTTCCGTGCCAGCAGCACGGATACCCATGAACAACCTCTTGCCAACCTCTCTATCATTCCATGGTGCTCTTGGTAGATCCTCCTGCCTCCAGCAATCCAGTAATCCTTGCAGAGCTGGGTCAAATGTATGTCCTTTGCTGAACAGCCCACATTAGCCGTGCTTGCTTAAACAGAGAACCGTCCCAATATGGAAAAAAGTTCATCGCTTGCTTCTCCCAAGCTGGTGTCCCGGGTTTGTGTCCCCCTTTAGTCGCCTACAGCAGGATGGTTTTTTGTGTGATATGGGGGGGCCAGGTGGGCTCTATACAGCTTGTTTATTCTCACTGGGATTGTCCCTCAAAACCATTATAAAAGAATTGTGTGAACCTGTTCTTTGTTTGGCAACAAAGCAATTAAAACCCATTGGATGGCAATTGTCTTTTGCCAACTGCTCCTAGGAGAAGGAAACTCTGAATTTTCAAACCTGTTAAATTTTTTTGCATAAAAAATTGATATTTGTGGTCGCATTCCCTTGCCTGTAAGGAGGTGGTGGGTAAAATGCAAACACAAATATATATATTAATATTATTAGTATATATATATATATTATATAATGAAATAGAAGAAAATGAATTGAGAAAATGAGAAAAAAGTATTGGCATGAAGGGTGCTCAATGCTAATAAAGGCAAAGCTAAGATTTTATAAATAAATTGTAATTTAATGGATTTGAACTCATAAACAACATTTTTCATGGTTTATGCAATCATCAGATTAGTTTGATGGTTTGAGATCTTTAAAACCCAAGTAGTCCAAATGGTTGAAGCTTTTTAAAAATAATATATATAATATATAATGGGAGGAAAATGCCTGAAAAAGTTCTTTGGTCCAACCCAAGGGTCCATTTTAAACAATTTTCTATTGAAATTTTTGAACATAATAATATAGAGAATAATGAACGCGACAAAGATAAGTGAAATAACTTGGAGAGAGAGAGAGAGAGCAGAGAGAGAGAGAGAAGAGAGAAGAGAGAGCAGAGAGAGAGAGAGAGAGAGAGTAGGGAGCATGACAGAGATAGAAAAGAAATGGAAAGATTAAAAGGAAGAGAAGAAAAGAGGAACAGAAATAAAAGTTTGTTATGAAATGGAAGAAAGTGGGAACAGGTAAGGATCAAGTGAGAGAAAAGAATCACTTATATATAATATATAACCGT
The DNA here is from genome assembly GCA_023376005.1 of Doryteuthis pealeii. Taxonomy (NCBI): domain Eukaryota; kingdom Metazoa; phylum Mollusca; class Cephalopoda; order Myopsida; family Loliginidae; genus Doryteuthis; species Doryteuthis pealeii. The sequence continues at coordinate 39,458,914 of CM042160.1, read as the reverse complement.
ATATATAATATATATAGTAGAGAGAAGAAGAGAAGAGAGAGAGGAGCAGAAGAATAGAGAGAGAAGAGAGAGAGAAGAGAAAGAGAGAGGAGAGGAGAAATAATTCTGAGTAAAGAAATATCATGTTTTTGTGCCAGAAAAATCCAACCTGTTATCATGAACTTCCTTGCTGCCAACCCAACCTAATCAAACATTTTGAGAAATCATGGTAATCAGCCCTGACCAAGAACTTATGAATATTAATTAGCAAACAGAAAACTTAATGAAATATTAATTACTTGAGAATTCCACAAGACCGCTAGTGCTTCCACTTTACCCTCTTGGTTACCACTGAAAACTATTTTAGTGGGATGGTAACGTATTACAACCGTAAGATGAGAAGAAATAATAATTTTGCCTGTCAAAATCAATCTTTCTATCAATCGGTCTGAACACACACACGCACTGGGGTGGGGCGACTCCGATTTGGGTTTTAATTTTGGAAAAGATAGTCATTGAAACTAAAATACAAAGCATGGAAAGACTTTTTTCTTCTTGCTCTCCTTCCTCCTCTTCCTTCTTCTTTTCTTTCGCCATCTTCCTTCTTTCTTCCTCTTCTTCTTCTTCTTTTCCTCTTCTTTCTTTCACTATTTCAAACCAAATTAATGGCCAGATTTACCTTTTAGTCCCGGTAGAGCGTTCGGCTAGGAAACCACAAGGTTTCCTAGTCGATACTGGGCCCCTGACGCCACACCGGCGTACAATGCACAGGGATCTGTGCGATAAAGTGAGTGAGCTGATGGTATAAGTGTAGTGCCCCACTTCAAACGCAAAGATAAACATCTCCTTGGTCTAGCGCTAGTGAAAGGGGGATAGACTCCCTCGCTGCATGACTGATACCCGACATTAGGCATCCATCCACAACGACTTCTTACTTATCTACTGTTATAATTTCATCTTTTTACTATTAACGTTACCAAAAGAGGTTTGTTTTAAGAACTATCTCCTTGGTCTAGCACTAGTGAAAAGGGGAAAAGATTCCCTCGCTGATGGCTGATACCACTTTTAGGCCCATCCTGAGACGACTTTTTTAACTTACTTTTACTTACTTTCAAGGAAGGAACAGTAGGTGTAGTGATTATATATATATATATAATATATATATATATAGTGAAGCTAATAACTTTTTTTGATTCAGTGTGTCCTGGGACGCACATATTTACTTTGAATTAGTTCCTGGGAAAATTCATGGTTCCCAACTAAAGCTGTTCTAACTCCTACCTTTGTAATCTATCCTGTGTAGTTCGTTTCTAAGAAAACTATTTAATTGGATTCATACCTTTCCCAATCTGGTTTAGCACAGATGGGGTAATCTGATCTGTGTGATAAAGTGAAGCTGACAGTAGGTGTGGTGCTTCACCTCAGTACAAAAACAATTTTCCTGGTCTAATGCTAGTAAAAAAAGGTGATAGGCACTCTAGCTGTTCGGCTGATACCGACAATAGGACAGTCCAGCCCATCTTTAGTTTTTACTGACAACCATTGCAAAACGTTTGAATTTAGACCAGTTTTGGTTTACTCTGGAAATAGGCGTCCCCCCAAAAAAAGCCCCCCCCCAAAAAAGAGACCCTAAAAAAGCCCCCCCCCCAGAGACCCCCCTAAAAAAAGCCCCCCAAAAAAGACCCCCAAGCCCCGCCAATAAAAGACCCCCCAAAGACCCTCACCCCCAAAAGAAGACCCCCCCCCCCAAAAAAAAAAACTCCATTGCCAATCAACTTTTAATTGATAGCTTACAAGTGGGTTGATAACGACGGAAGACAGAATGAATGAGTTGGACTCGTGTGTCAATCCTAACACTTGATAATCTGTGTTTCATTAACGTTGAATCAAGAGTGATAGCTGAAGACAATAGTCTGTGTGCGAACACGTGGGTGAGTATTGTGGGTGTGGTGGTGGTCGTGGTAAACACTAGCTGACACATCATCATCATTATCATCATCAATCATCATTGTCAGAGGAGAGAGAAGAGTCTAAAGGCTTTTGTTTTGCAATATTTCCTTATATACTATGAAAATATTTGTACCGCTTCCATTATGCCTGCGAGTATCTTTTGGCAAGGAAAAATGACAGGAAGAGAAGGCCGTCACCCTTATGAACCAGAGATGTGTCAATCAAATTTTTCCAGCAATCTACCCTGGGTACTAACGAGGATGAAACAGGGTAGTTTTTTTCATGCAAATTTATTTTGATTATCTTTATTACTATTAGAAAGTATATATATATATATATATATATATATATATATATATATTATATAATATAATATATATATATATAATATATATATTATATATATATATTATAAAAAAGAAGGTTTGCAAAAAGGATTATGTTTTTTTTTTTAATTTTAATAACTTACATATGTGACAATGTGTTTCAGATCTGTTATCTTCTTCAGGCATTGAATATTATTTTGGCAGAATATGTCCGATATTTGATAGGTTGTGTGTGTTTTTTTTGTAACTTACTTTTTGATTATATATATATATTAATATGTGTGTGTGGTGTGTGTGTGTGTGGTGTGTGTCTGTCTGTCTGTGTGTCTGTGCTTGTGTGTGTGTGTGTGTATTTGGCAGCATTCTTTGATTTATACATGTAGAATTAAACAAAACAGATTTTATTAACAATCTTCCAACTTTCATTGACAATTTTTTAATCTTTGGATGGAATCTGTGGATTAGTCCCACCAACGTTTTTTGTCCCAAGTACTTTTGACACTTTGAAGTACCATCTTCAGGGGTGATGGTTTGTGTTCCAGTTTTTTTCTGCTTAATTAAATGAAATAGCACCACATGGTTACATAGTTGAATAAAATGTGCTACCTGTTTCTTAAGTGAATAAATGACACCTGTTGCTACCTAGTCAATTAAAAAAGACCACATGTTAGCTAGTTAGATAAAATGTCACCTGTTGATACCTAGTCAAATAAGATGGCACCACATGTTACCTAATTACATAAAATGGCTCCACATGTTACCTAGTTACATAAAATGTCACCTGTTGTTACCCAGTCACAAAGAATGCTATCACATCTTCCCTAGTTACAAAAAAAGGAGACCTGTTGTTACCTAGTTATATAAAAACAAAACTATTATTAAGTCTATACAGATGAAACTATAAGAGAAATTGTTTGAAGAGAAAATATAATTTCTTTAACTCTTAACATCCTGTTGAAAAGTCCAGAGCCCCATTCCTATAAAGATTTATAAAAGTCGTCAGTGCGGCCTAAAGTCGGTATCAGCCTATCAGCGAGGGAGTCTATCCCCTTTTCAATAGCGCTAGACCAAGGAGATTGTTTTGGCGTCTGAGCTGGAGCGCCACACCTACCATCAGTTAGTTAGTTACATGAAATGTTTAGTTAAGGAAATAAAAGTTTAAGAAAAATAACATGGTCTTGTGATTAATGGATGTCTTGGTAACAAGACTGATATAGAAGAAATGAGTTAAGTGCGACCGACCAAGACGAAGTCACCAAGACGAAGTCCCTAAGAAGAAGAAGAACCTAAGATAGAAGATGAAGAAGAAGTAAGAAGTAAGTAATGAGAAGGGTATACAACATTAGAAGGTAGTGACTAAAGGTCTTCATGTCCTGGGAATGACGTTAAACTCCATCTGATGGTGAGGTTCTACTTTTGGAGGTTTGGGGAATGTGGAGCACCACTTCATCACCATTGCTCCCTGGTCCACTCTAACCCAGAGTGGTAGTACCTGTTAGGGTCCGGTCCCATCTATGGGTTAAATAGAAAAAAATTGTTTAAAAAAACTTCTACCAAACTAACGCTTATAACAAACTTGAACTTTACGCTATAAACTTATCCCTTAAACTGATTTCCAGTCCACTTAGCAACAAACAACTGAAAACCACCTACTGTCAAAATCAATAAAAATCCTTGAAAAAAAAAAAAAGACATAACAATGAATATAACCATCTATCATAACCTACTGCTTGGCATAAAATAACCCTGGATAGATTGACATGCCGTTAAAATCAATCAATCAAATCTCTTTTTGTTTATTTTTCAAAATAATTTTTTTTTCTTTTCACACGGTCTGACCTTAAACTCAATCAAGAATAAAAACAAAATAAAGAAAAAAAAAAATTGTGAAAGTTTAAAAAAAAAAGAAAAAGGAAAAGAAAAAAAAAATCAATGAAGCTATTAATAATTTATTGCAAATGATGAAAACAGATACGCTTAAAATTATTGGCTTCTATCTTCTTACTCAAAGACTTCTGATAATGCCAACGCCGGGATGTTTCTCTTCCAAATGACAGCAGAAGAAGAAGAAGACAAAAAAAAAATCTATGAAGTTAGAAGCCTTAAGTGCCAATGTTTAATCCCCTCTAAGCATCAATAATCTATCTGATATTTTCAACAACTGTTTGGTGTAGGATTCGTCTCTCTTCCTTCTGAGGACAATATTGAAAGTAATCGGCAATAGTGCTCGGGGGGGGGGGAGCAGTGCTCGGGAAGGGGCAGTGCTCGGAGCGAGGGGCAGTGCTCGGGGGGGGCAGTTCGGAGCGGGGGGAGGGCAGTGCTCGGAGGGGGAGCAGTGCTCGGAGCGGGGGGGAGGGCAGTGCTCGGAGGGGGAGCAGTGCTCGGAGGGGGGGCAGTGCTTGGGCTGATGATAGATGCATAGATCACAGACTCTTAACTCTTAACATCCTGTTGAAAATTTTCTAAGTCCAGAGCCCTATTCCTATAAGGATATTTTTTTAAAAATGGCAAAAAATGGCCTTGGGCATATCATTGTAGTGTAATGGTTTGCAAGATAGTCTTGCAGATCCATTATTACTGAATAAGCTGTGTAACCTGAAAGTGATAACAATTGTAGTTGGTGACCTTGGAACCGTCCACAAAGGCCAGGAAAAGAGACTGAGGAAACTGGAGATCAGAGGAAGAATCAAGACCATCCAGACCACAGCATTGTTAAGATTAGCTAGGATACTTAGAAGAGTCCTGGAGATCAGAGGAAGAATTTAGACCATCCAGACCACAGCATTGTTAAGATCAGCTAGAATACTTAGAAAAGTCCTGGAGATCTGAGGAGACTTGGTGTCACTTAGACTTCAATGAAATAACATACAGATACTACCACATTAGGTCAGTATTGACCTGGAGATAATGGCAATGAAGGGTTTGGTTTGTTTTGTTTTACGGCATATCAACCTCAGTGGGTCATTTAATGCCGATAAAATTATGAAATATATTCATTCTTAATGGATACACAATTTTTTTTCATAAACACATTTTTCTATTTAACCCATAGATGGGACCCTAACAGGTACTACCACTCTGGGTCAGAGTGAACCAGGGAGCAATAGTGATGAAGGGGTGCTCTACATTCCCCAAACCTCCCAAACTGGAACCTCAGCATCAGATAAAGTTTAATGTCATTCCCAGGACATGTTGACCCTCAGCCACTGTCTTCTAGCACTCATATGATAAAAAGGGTTGGGGCAATCATTTAGGTGCTAGGGCTTGACATGACCGGTAATGAAGGGGTACTCTGCACTCTAAAATTGGAGCCTCACCATCAGATAGAGTTTAACGTCATTCCCAGGACATGTAGACCCTCAGCCACCGCCTTCTAGCACCCATATGATAAAACGGGTTGAGGCTGGCCATAAGGGCAATAGGGTTGGGGGCAATCATATAGGTGCTAGGGCTTGAAGGGGTACTCTGCACTGTAAAACTGGAGCCTCACTATCAGATATAGTTTAGTGTCATACTCAGGACATCCCATCTTTGGGCATATCATTGTAGTGTAATGGTTAGCAAGATAGTCTTGCAGATCCATTATTACTGAATAGCGAGTTCATTCCTCACTGGATGCCCCGTAATTTCAAGCTTGAGTTACATTCTACTCCTGTCAAATGAGTTGGTTAACTCTTAACATCCTGTTGAGAATTTTCTAAGTCCAGATAAGGATTTTATAAGGATTTATCAATAAATGGCTAAAAATGCCCTTTTCATTTAAAGTTACCTGTTATTTCCCTCAAATCAAAGACTTCTAAGTATGTTTAATATTACATTTAAACAAAGGCTATCATTTGGGGTGGATTAGGAAAATGAATGTGACTTCTGCCCGGGTGGATTGAGGCAGTATAGGACATTAAGAGTTAACTCTTTCCTGACCAAATCTCCACCAACGGCTGTACCAAATTTTCTCAGTATTTTTTTTACCTGTATGATAGGATATTTCAAAGCTCAGTATCTATTCACCTCAGAACTCATTCTATTCAAATAAAGTCCTATTATTATTATAATCTGAGTCCTTCTTCTCAATTTTATTGAACTATCCATCAGTTTTTGTACTTTGGTTGGGTGCGGTAGGAGAGCCCGTGTGAGCGGTTTGAAGTAGGCAAAATGTTAAATACCTACCAAGGACACTTCTTTTTTGGGTGGGGTGGGGCGTCTTACCCTTCTGCGGGGGGATACAATCATCATATTCTAGGTTCCGATGACAGGGCTAGCCATGTGAAACAAACCAAAACAGCTAATAATAAGGCAATTGACAAAACTGGTGTCAGCCCAACTGTGAGGGAGTCTACCCTCTTTTCAGTAGCACTAGACCAGAGAGATTGTTTTTTGCATCTGAGGTGGAGTACCATACCTACCATTAGCCTCCCATTTTACCACAGAGATCCAAGCTGTGTTACTCATACACTGAGTTGGGTGAGGCCTGGTATCAAACCAGGAAGCTTGTGTCAGCCAGACTGTGAGGGAGTCTATCCTCTTTTCAGTAGCACTAGACCAGAGAGATTGTTTTTTGCATCTGAGGTGGAGTACCATACCTACCATTAGCCTCCCATTTTACCACAGAGATCCAAGCTGTGCTACTCATACACTGAGTTGGTGAGGCCTGGTATCAAACCAGGAAGCTTGTGTCAGCCAGACTGTGAGGAGTCTATCCTCTTTTTCAGTAGCACTAGACCAGAGAGATTGTTTTTTGCATCTGAGGTGGAGTACCATACTACCATTAGCCTCCCATTTTACCACAGAGATCCAAGCTGTGCTACTCATACACTGAGTTGGTGAGGCCTGGTATCAAACCAGGAAGCTTGTGGTTCCTAGGCGGATGCTCTACCGACAGAGAAGAGACTGTGAGGGAGTCATCCTCTTTCAGTAGCACTAGACCAAAGAGATTGTTTTTTGCATCTGAGGTGGAGTACCATACCTACCATTAGCCTCCCATTTTACCACAGAGATTCAAGCTGTGCTACTCATACACTGAGTTGGTGAGGCCTGGTATCAAACCAGGAAGCTTTGTAGCTCCTAGGCAGATGCTCTACCGACAGAGAAGAGACTGTGAGGGAGTCTATCCTCTTTTTCAGTAGCACTAGACCAAAGAGATTGTTTTTTTGCATCTGAGGTGGAGTACCATACCTACCATTAGCCTCCCATTTTACCACAGAGATCCAAGCTGTGCTACTCATACACTGAGTTGGTGAGGCCTGGTATCAAACCAGGAAGCTTGTAGCTCCTAGGCAGATGCTCTACCGACAGAGAAGAGACTGTGAGGGAGTCTATCCTCTTTTCAGTAGCACTAGACCAAAGAGATTGTTTTTTTGCATCTGAGGTGGAGTACCATACCTACCATTAGCCTCCCATTTTACCACAGAGATCCAAGCTGTGCTACTCATACACTGAGTTGGTGAGGCCTGGTATCAAACCAGGAAGCTTGTAGCTCCTAGGCAGATGCTCTACCGACAGAGAAGAGACTGTGAGGGAGTCTATCCTCTTTTCAGTAGCACTAGACCAAAGAGATTGTTTTTTGCATCTGAGGTGGAGTACCATACCTACCATTAGCCTCCCATTTTACCACAGAGATCCAAGCTGTGCTACTCATACACTGAGTTGGTGAGGCCTGGTATCAAACCAGGAAGCTTGTAGCTCCTAGGCAGATGCTCTACCGACAGAGAAGAGACTGTGAGGGAGTCTATCCTCTTTTCAGTAGCACTAGACCAAAGAGATTGTTTTTTGCATCTGAGGTGGAGTACCATACCTACCATTAGCCTCCCATTTTACCACAGAGATCCAAGCTGTGCTACTCATACACTGAGTTGGTGAGGCCTGGTATGAAACCAGGAAGCTTGTAGCTCCTAGGCAGATGCTCTACCGACAGAGAAGAGACTGTGAGGGAGTCTATCCTCTTTTCAGTAGCACTAGACCAAAGAGATTGTTTTTGCATCTGAGGTGGAGTACCATACCTACCATTAGCCTCCCATTTTACCACAGAGATCCAAGCTGTGCTACTCATACACTGAGTTGGTGAGGCCTGGTATGAAACCAGGAAGCTTGTGGTTCCTAGGCGGATGCTCTACCGACAGAGAAGAGACGATGATAATAATAGTGAAAACGTAGCAGTAGTAATGTTGATGAAGATGTTAACGAGATAACAATCGGAATATGTACTACCGTTAACGTTCCAAGTAAATGGATAAGGGGTTCGGTAAGCGAAACACTTTAAATGAAATGAAAAAATAAAAAAAATAAAAAGATATTTGTATATATGACAAAGGATTAAAAATCATCAAAGAAAGTCAGGTGGGAGCGGGAGGGGTTGAGGAGAAGAAGAAGAATAAAATAATAAAAAAAATTAAAAAAAAAGGAAAGAAATCTGCGTTAAAAGCCAAAAACGAAAAAGCAGAAAGAAAACACACAAATCAATAAAAGAGTTAGAGTATGCTATTCTTAAATTGTAGGTTTTTCCCAGAGCCTTAGCTACAACAGAAAATTTTGGGCGGCTAATTCTTCTCTCCTCCACCACCACCACCGACACCACCACCACCACCAGCATCCCCCCCCCTCAAAGTAATCTGTTCAACAAAAAGAAGGAAAAACCCCCCCATACATACAACACATACATACACACAATGCTGGAGAATTGTATTTTGATAGAATTGTAGATCTACACATATTATTGTCCCCAAAATCATCAAAGCCTCGCCATCCAGGCAGTCAGCAACTAAAAGTGACCATAACAGATCGTCTAGACACTGTTTAAGATTTTTTTTTTTCTTTTTGCAGTGTACTACCTACACGAAGCAGCAAAGGGAACCAGCGATCCCAATATATCTGTGATCTTAGCGTATTGACTGACCTGAAAATGGAGAACATTATTAACAAAGTAGTAGTCTTAAGACTGCTACCGATTTGTCCCAATCTTAACAAAAGCCCTGGGGGTGTGGGGGTGGGGTATATATTAAGAAGCAGGTAATGGCAAGTCAATGATGCTCGGTTTGTTATCATTCACATCGTCTCAACAAGAACAATTTTTTTTTAGATGAGATATTACTACCTAGGTAGTCTACTAATTTGCGAGACTTACCATCTAGTGTGAAGATGCCTCCATCTTGTTAAGAATATATATATATATATCTGTAAAAGGGTTGTGTTCTTTGATGTAAAAATATCTTATTGATCTATTAATTTCTGATTTGTATTGATATTTGCTGTTGATGACCATTTTTTACCAGTGGGATCCAAACACTGCAACACCGATGAAAAAAGGAGAACTGTGTTGAAAAATAAACCTCATTTAGTCACATTACGTGAGAGTATTTTGGTGAGCCTATGAACTTTTCAGCTGACCCTCATGTATAAAGGTGATATGTCACTGAACAATTGGACAAGAATGGAGGATGAGCTAAAAGGTTACATTTGGTCTTTTGCCAACTGTAAAGCTCTGGTAACTCAATCAGTAGATATTATATATATATATATATATATATATATATATATATATATATATATATATATATATACTTTGGTGGGGTACCAAGTTCTTTGGTATTAGGATGATTCTAACCTGGTCCTATTCTCCAACTGTTCGGTGTTGCAAAGTTCTGGTACGATTTGAGAGCTCAATGTTTACTTTTTATAAACAGAGCAAAGTAATTTGTAAAGCAAAAAGGCTTAAAGACCGGGTATTAAGCGATTATGGTCCATTTCCACCCATGGGTATCTGAGACCCTACGAGTTTCTTCAGATTACCTTATTTCCCCTCAGACCCATAAACAATCTCCTTGGTCTAGTGCTAGTGAAAAGGGGATAGACTCCCTCGCTGATTGGCTGATACCGACTTTAGGCCACCCCAACGACTTAAACATAAAGGTATATACCTAGATTACAATAAATGATAGATCTATCTATCTATCTATCTATCTATCTATCTATCAGTCTGTTCATCTCATATATCTCATTTCAGTCTATCAATTTAGCTATCATTTCAATTTACTGACTTTTAGACAGACAGATCAAATAGCTGGATTACAGAGAATGATCCCATGTAAAGTTTTCAAAATAAAAGGCTAGACGGCATATATGATTGTCCTGACCCTATTGCCCTTATGGCAAACTCCCAACCCTTTTTATCATATATGTGCTAGAAGGCAGTGGCTAGGGGTCCTGGGTATGACGTCAAACTGCATCTAATGATGAAGTCCAAATTCTGGAGCTCTAGTGTGTGTAGAGTACTCCCTCATTGGCATTACTCCCAGGTCTCTGACCCGGAGTGGTAGTACCTGTTAGGGTCCCGTCTATGGGTTAAACAGAAAAAAAACAAGTTTTAAAAAAATGAGTTTAGATAAAAAGAATATGAATACCCATGAATAAAATAAAATGTCTTCTGCATAAAATAACCCAATAAGGGTTGACATGCCATAAAAACCAACCAACCAACCAAAATAAAAGGTGTATCAGCAAGACCCGGGTCCTCCCCTACACATTCTGTATCCGGGTCAAAATCAGCATTGTCCCTCAGGATGCTGCAATATTGTGTTTTATATATATATATATATATTTACCAACCCCTCCGTACGAGCTGGATATGACACAAGGTCAATTTCTCAAGCGGAGTTCAACAGGTTTGAATTCAGAGTTTTCCTTCTCCTAGACCAGTTGCTTAACCAAGGTTAAAGAGCCCAGTCTGCCCTACTATTTACCCATAGCTGGAGGGAGAGTAGGATTCATACCTTTCCCAAGGGTATTAGCGTTAAGTGAAATGCAACGTCCAGGATTTGAACTAGGGGCGACGAGTCCATTTCTCATGACTTTAACCATGCACTTCCTATTGTGTTTTATATATGCGGATGGTCCAAAATAAAGATGATACCCTCCAAAATTAAAATAATTGGTTTCTGTAACAAGAAAAGCAGTAAAAGCGAAAAATGTCACCATAAACAGCATTTTTTGATTAAACAAAAATAGATAAGCTAATCCCACCTTCTTTGTTTTTATAATCAATTTTGCTTAATTGCAAGAAAAGCACAAGTATATTATATATATATATATATATATATATATATATATATATATATATAAACAAGTATATTATATATATATATATATATAAAAAAAAATATCAAAGATGTAACACAACACCAAAAAAAACAAAGAAAAAAAAGAAAAAAAAAGAAAAAAAAAAGAAAAGAAAGAAAAGATAATTGTAAAAAAAAAAAAAGTAAGCGTGGGTGGCATTTTAAGTCAGCAGGGTGACTTATTGTTGCTATCACCCAGGCAGTGTGTGTGTGTGTGTGGGGGGGGAGTCCATCCTTTTTTCGCTAGCACAAGACCAGGGAGATTTTTTTTCCTGCTAAGATGGAGTACAACACCTGCCATCAGATCCCCAGGTTATCACGCAGATCAGATTACTCAAGCTGCGCTACTCATGCACTGTTGGTAGGGACTGGTATTGAACCCAGAACATTGTGATTCCTAGGCAGATGCTCTACTGACTGAGCTAAACTGATGGCAAAATTGTTGGAAATGAATTTGGTGAGCTGAGTTCAAATCTGAGATGAGCCTGTTTGCATTTCACTTCACTGTAATGCCCTTGGGAAAGGTTTTGGTTGTTCTGTTTTACGGCATATCAAACCTGAACATTTAATGCCAAATCAAATTGATTTGTATTCAGGTTGCTTAGGGGCTGGGTTAGCTCAGTCGGTAGAGCGTTCGGCTAGAAACCACAAAGTTTCTAGTTCGATACCGGTCCTCGCCAACTCAGTATATGAGTAGCACAGGGATCCGTGTAAAGGGTAAAGTAAGGAGTTGATGGTAGGTGTGGCACTCCACCTCAGACGCCAAAACAATCTCCTTGGTCGAGCACTATTGAAAAGGGGATAGACTCCCTCGCTGACTGGCTGATATTGACTTTAGGCCGCCCCGATGACTTTACTTTACTTTTTACAGTACCTGCTATTGCTTAAGCGGTCACCCAATTAAGTATTGAACAGCAGTGATTTAGTGGGAACCGGTGCTCTTTGTCTGGTTGCAAGTATTCCTATCTCATTCCAAGCTATTATAAATATTTACCAACCCCTCTACATGAGCAGGATGCGATACAAGGTCAATTTCTTAAGCGGAGTTTAACAGATTTGAATTCAGAGTTTTCCCTCTGGTTAAAGCCATGGTTAAAGAGTCCAGTCTACCCTGCTATTTACCCATCACTGGAGGGAGAATTGGATTCATACCTTTCCCAAAGGTATTACCACTATGTGAAATGCAAAGTTTCGTCCAGGAATTGAACTTGGGACGACAAGTCCATTTCCTACAACTCTAACCATTACACCACATGCTTCAATTATATGGTTTCAAGTAACTTTTGATAATAATCTTTAGGAAATAATAAGAGTTTCATGAAACAGTTCTTAATACGAATAATTTGTACACAGTTATATGGTATCAACCTTTCTTTCTTTCTTTAATAGCATATTCAACCTTTGTGGGTTATTTAATACCTTAGCCATCCTTGTAGAAGAACAGTAGTGATATTTTGTATTATTTAGATTTGACAATCATCTGGAGGTTACAGGTTCAATCCTGACTACAGGCGAAAATAACATAGATATCATTTGTACCTGGTCATAGTTAACGGAATGGGAAAATCTACCACAATGGATTAAACAAAGGATTCATTTTGAAGTTCCATGAAGACTTCCGAGTTTGACAAAAGGTTTCCAAGTTTGACAAGAAACACTTGAAGAAGGCTGGAGTGCACATCAGCCGAAACAATAAAGATGAGGACAACACTCTGAAAAATTTAAATAATGTAAATTATCAAGCCTCATCTCAAAAATTCAAATAGTAGTGGTACTATTTAACCCATAGCTGGGGAGGGAGAGAGATTTGGTACATTGAATGCTAAGGATCTCCCCTCCGCTTCTAACCCTCGCTCCACCTTTTCAATATATAAACACACTTGTCTCAAATAAATTCTGACGAACCGAGGCGAAATATCAATTGAATGAGGTTGTTTTGTGGTTTATCCGTTATTCCTCAATTTTTTTATCAGTAGTGTACTCACAAAAAGAAAGAAAGAAAGAGAGAGTAAGAGAAAGAAAGAAAGAAAGAAAGAAGAAAGAAAAAAAGACATCTTCATCATCTTTGTGTTTTCGTTTATTTCATTAATTCTGAAAAATATCTTTAATAAATCTTTTAACTAACAGGTACAAGACTGACTACAAAGTAGAACATTGTTTTGTGTTGATATTTCTTCATTCTTTAAGGTATGTTTGGAATTAGCGCTCCTCACCAACCCAGCTGCAACCTCACACTACCCGGCCGTCAGTCCTTTCTTCTTTCTATCACTGCTTGTAAAAGGTAGTTGAAATGGAAATAGTATAAAGTAATGGTATTAGATAAATAAATCGTTAATGTCACTTTTTGGAGAACTAGAAAGTTTTAATAGTTCTAGTTAGTAATCTTGAATAAAAGATTAGTAATACTAGTTACACCAACAAAAAGTAATCGGAGTATGATTCATAGAAATTTGGTACGGCACTACGACACGTGGTATTTGGTTACGCTTACGTTAATTTTTTTTTTGGCTAAACTTGCAAATCGTCGTCAAAATTAAAACGGAAAATTTTGACGACGATTTGCAACACATCAAACTAAAGTCAGGTAAGTCAGGTTAGTAATTGTTTTCATTTATTTAACGAACCTTGAAATATTTTCTAAACTACACAGAAATATTTTAGTTTAGAAAATATTTCAAGATTCGTTGAATAAATGAAATAAAACAATTACTAAACCTGACTTACCAAAAAAAAAAAAAAAAAAGGAAAAAAGTCAAGTATTTTGAATCGGATTTTAAAAATTAATTTTAATTTCAAAATTTAGTTTGATGTGTTCCAAGTCGTCGTCAAAATTTTCCGTTTTTATTTTGACGGCGATTTGCAAGTTTAGACCCCTTTTTTTTCGAGTCCAAGAAAAATGGCCTCTCCAATGTATTTCAAATAAAACAAACCATTTCAAAAGGTGGCCCTTTATCCAACCTTTAAAACGCCGGTCGTAACATTCGTAGTAAAAGTAAAAGCTTTGTACGAAATAGAAAGGAACGAACAGTAACGATATCTAAAGAAAAAGATACAATACTTGTAGTACTAGCAGTAGTAGTAGATAGTAACAGTTGTACAAATAATTGCTAGGACAGTAGTAGTAATAGTAGTTATAGTGAAGAGACTAGTAGCAGAGGGTAACTTACTGGGGCCCACTGTTTTGTATGTCCAAGTTATAAAAAAAGCATTTCTTTATTGATTAAAATCTGTGTAAGTTGTCGGTTGTCTGTGCTTTACGGAATAGAGAAGATCATTTTGGGGCAGAAATAAGTGAAACATTGATCTCCCTTTGTGAACAACAAGGTAGAAAGGGAGTTTAAGATTAAAGAGAAAAGAACGTATCTATTTATTTTGATACAGGTTATTTAAGAAAAGATGGACCTCTACTATTGATATATAGTTTATTCAAAATAGCAAAAATCAACAACAACAAAAAGGTACATCTTACTTTAGGTTAGATTGTTTGAAAAAAAAAAAGAAGGTATTTCTACTTTTGGTGTAGATTCTAAAAATGTGACCCTGTTTTGGTATACTTTATATAAAAAGAAAAGGTATCTCTACTTTTGGTGTATGTACTATATATAATATATATATATATATATATATATATATATATATATATATGTACACACATACATATATACATTCCTATACACACACACACACACACACACACACACACACATTTCTACACACACATTTCTACACAAGCACATATATATGCACACAAACAAACATACATATACACAACACACACACAACACACACACACACATATATATATATATATATATATATATATACACACACATACACATATATATATATATATATATATATATATATATATATATATATATATATATAAGTTAAGAATAAGGAAATGAATCTAACGGTATATATATTTACCGACCCCTCCGCACGAGCAGGATGTGACACAAGGTCAATTTCTTAAGCGGAGTTTAACAGGTTTGAATTCAGAGTTTTCCTTCTCCTAGACCGGTTGCCTAACCAAGGTTAAAGAGCCCAGTATGCTCTACTATTTACCCATAGCTGGAGGAGAAGTAGAATTCATACTTTCCCAAGGGTATTAGCGCTAAGTGAAATGCAATTACCACGTCCAGGATTTGAACTCGGGGCGACGAGTCCATTTCCCATGACTTTAACCATTACACCACGCACTTCCTATCTAACGGTATATGTATAGATAAAAGTGTATGAAAACACACAATATTGTTAAAATGAATATATATAATTTTTTAACAACATTGTGTGTTTTCATACCCTTCTATCTATCTATCTATCTATCTATCTATCTATATATATATATATATATATATATAAAATTGTCGGAGTGGCCTAAAGTCAGTATCAGCTAGACAGCGAGGGAGTCTATCTCCTTTTAACTTGTGTTAGGCTAAGGAGATTGCTTTTGGCATCTGAGGCAGATCACCACACCTACTATCAGCTCCTCACTTAATCGCACAGATCCCAGTGATACTCATAAGCTGAGTTGACAAGGCCTGGTATCGAACCTGGAACCTTATGGTTCCTAGTTCGACACTCTACCGACTGAGGTGCATTCCTTTTGGTATAGATTATTTCTGGTATAGATTCCTTTTTTGAAAAAAAAAAAAAATTACTTCTATTTTTAGTGCAGATTATTTAAATTAAAAAGGTAATTTTACTGTTGGTATTGATTATTTTTTTGAAAAGTTTTTTTTTTTTAAAGCACCTCAGCTTTTAGCTTAGATTATTAACTCTTAACAAGAATTTTTCAAAAGAGCCCATTCTATAAGAATCTATCAAAAATGGCTAAACATTTCCTTTTCATTTAAAGTTATGTTATTTACCTTAAATAAAGACTTCTAAATATGTTTAATATTATATTTAAACAAGGCTATCGTTTGGGATGGATTAGGAAAATGAATATGACTTCTAGCCGGGTGGAATGAGGTGGTATAGGATGTTAAGAGTTAAACAAAACTAAAAAAAAATTGATTGTATCATCTTAAAACAATTATGGGTCTTGTTTTAGCTTAGCTTTGCTAATTTTTTTTAAAGGTGAATTTTGATGATGGTAACACACCTGGGAGAAGAAAAACAGGGTTGAAATAATTGCACATGCTTATTTTTAGCTCTGTATTTACTGGAATCATTTACTAAGATTTACTGGAGTATTACTGGAGTCTATTACTATATATATATTACTTTATAGATATATATTACTATATATATCATATATACTATATATATTATAATATATATATTATAATATATATTATATATATTCATTGCCTATATAATATATATATATTATACTATATATATATCACATTTAAACAAAGGCTATCATTTGGGTCAGATTAGGAAAACGAATGCACAGGGTTATCTCGTTTGGTAGAGCGTTCAGATAGAAACCACAAGGTTCCTAGTTCAATACCAGCCCTCACCAACTCAGCGTATGAGTAGCACAGGGATCTATGCAGTAAAGTAAGGAGCTGATGGTAGGTGTGGCGCTCTATCTCAGACGCAAAAACAATATCCTTGGTCTAGCGCTAGTGAAAAGGGGATAGACTCCTTCATTGATTGGCTGATACCGACTTTAGGCCACCCTGACGACAACGAGGGAAACAAAAGAGATTTCCAGCTGGGTGGAATGAGGTAGTATAGGACTTTAAGAGTTTTTAAAATCCATACCTTCAGGTTCAAATTAATTGCCAAAACCTTCTGATCAAATTCTACAAACCATTGACCCTGAGGTCACCACCTAGTGGTATCCTGGCAAATAAGAATTTACTAATTCTATCGACGGGCGGTCGGAGAGGCCCCCTCCGATCAATCGGCTGGTCATGTCAAGCCCTAGCACCTATATGATTTTCCCAACCCTATTGCCTTTATGGCAAGCCCCAACCCCTTTTTATCATATGGGTGCTAGAAGGCGGTGGCTGCGGGTCTACATGTCCTGGGAATGACGTTAAACTCTATCTGATGGTGAGGTTCCAGTTTTGGAGGTTTGGGAATGTGGAGCACCCCTTCATCACCATTGCTCCCTGGTCCACTCTGACCCGGAGTGGTAGTACCTGTTAGGGTCCCATCTATGGGTTAAATAGAAAAATGTATTTATAAAAAAATTGTATTATCCATTAAGAATTGATTTATTTCAAAACTTTATTGGCATTAAATAACCCACTGAGGTTGATATGCCGTAAAACAAAACAAACCAAACCAAACTAATTCTATGAATAATCAATCACTTCCCCATTGAACCTAAAAATAACAAAGTTCTGTTGGATGATATAAACAGTTTTATAATTACCGAGACAAATATGAAATACATTGACACTGAATAAACATAAATATAATTCATCAAATGAAGCAGAGCCGATCTCTCAAATTATTAAGTCCATGGAAATTCTAGGGGTACAGATCGATAAGATATCACTATTACTGAATTATTATTGAATATGTATTTTTATATTCAACTAGAAGTGGTTACCCGGTGTCGCCTGGATAGAGGGGGTATTTTTAAAAAGTTAGTCTCGCAGATCCATTATTACTTATCACGAGTTAGATCCTTGCTGGTTGCCCCATAAAAATCCCCACAGAAATATATAACAATATAGTAAAAAATTTCCATTCAATGATTTACAACTTTTTTTTGAAAATAAGATATAAATGATGCAATTAATTCAATCAATCAATATTAATTTCAAAGTGAAAAAAACATACAAAAAAAAAAAGAAAAAGATAAACAAAATAACACGCTAATGACTTTCCTTCTGTTACTTTTCAAATTTGAAATTTTTAAACATCTTCCCAAATATAAATCAATCTTCATTATTTTTGCTCAAAAACCAAGCCCTGGTGATATTTAATGTGTATATATATTTACTTTGTCATTAATTGTTTTTTTTTGAAGTTTTCCTCCGGACATACATATACACACCAACTGCCTTTATATATGTATAATGATAAAAGATTTAATAGAAATAAGTAATTTAGGCTAGAAAGAGGAAGGAAAATTAAGTATACTTTTGAAGAAAGGATGAATTAAAGAAAGAAAAAAGAAAAGTAGAAAGAAAGAAGAAGAAAAAGAAGAAAAAAAGAAAGACCAAAAAATGAAAGAAAGAAAAAAAGATAGAAAAAAGAAAGAAAAAGTAAAGAAACATTAAGAAAAAATAGTGGAAAAAGAAAGAAAGAAAGAAAGAAAAAGTGGAAAGAAAGGGAGAAAGAAAGAAGGAGAGAAAGGAAGAAGGAAGGTAAGAAAGAAGGAAAGAAAGAAAAAGTGGGAAAATATTTGTATTTAATAAAAAAAAATAATAAAAATAAATAAGTTAGGCCAGAAAGAAAGAAAGGGAAAAAAATGAAGTATTCTGTTGAACAAAGGAAGAAGTAAAGAAAAAAAGAAACAAAAATAAAGGAAGAAGGAATGAAAGAAAAATTGAGGAAATATTAAGAGATAAGAAAGAAAAAGAAAAAAAGAAACTAACAACGAAATAGAAGAGTAGAGAAATATAAGGAAGAGAGATAGAGTAAGAAAATATTAAAGAAAGAAAGAAAGATAGGAAGAAAGAAAGAAAAAGTGCTCAAATGCTGGCCAGCAGAGCAGGATAAATCCTAAAAGAAATCAGTATCTCTTTATGTTAATATCATGACTAAAAATTTGATGTATTAAAGGCAAAATCATCAGATGAAACTCAGGTGTTTCAGACTCCTGAATTTTATCTGATGATTTATCTTTAACACACAAAACTTGTAGCTATAAAACCAACACACACACACACACACACACACACACAATATATATATATATGACTATATATGATCCCCATTCCCCTGGGGTTGAGCCCTTTGGAGGGGATTTTTCTGAATGACCGCCCAACTAAAGCATAAACGCAATGCTTCCTATAAAAGGGATGGAGCACTCTTATAGTTGGCCTTTACTTACATACAGATGTGTATATTAAAACAGTTAAAATCCCCTTCGCATTCTGTGGGTGATGATAGCCGAACGGTTAAGCTGTCTGACTGATGCTGAATCGATCGGAGTTCTATCCCAGCTGTAGGTAGCTAAAAAATGTCTAGCCACACTGAAGAGACTTGATAAGTCAAACACATGTCTATGGATGACTATATAAATTAAGGGTTGATACACACAAGTGCCTTCACCGTATAAACAAATCCTGTGGGAGTTCATTGTGTGTATGACCAATTTAATATAGTCATCCATAGACATGGTGTTTTGAACTTATCAGTCTCTTCAGTGTGGCTAGACATTTTTTGAGCTACCTACAGCTGGATAGAACTCCGATCGATTCAGCATCAGTCAGACAGCTTAACCGTTCGGCTATCCCATGCACCCACAGAATGCCGAAGGGGATTTTAACTGTTTTAATATACAATCATCTGTAATGTAAGTAAAGCCAACTATTAGAAGTGCTCATCCCTTTTATAGGAGAGCAATTGCGTTTATGCTTTAGTTGACGGTCATCAAGAAAAATCCCCTCCAAGGGCTGCAACCCAGGGGAATGGGGATCTAATATAGTCGCCATATATAATATATGTGTGTGTGTGTGTGTGTGTGTGTGTGTTGGTTTTATAGCTACAAGTTTTGTGTGTTAAAGATACAATCATCAGATAAAATTCAGGAGTCTGAAACACTGAGTTTCATCTGAATGATTTTTGCCTTTAATAGCATCAAATTTTTAGTCATGATATTAACATAAAGAGATACTGATTTCTTTTAGGATTCTATCCTGACTTCTGTCTGGCCAGCATTTGAGCCTTTTTCTTTCTTTCTCCTAATCTTTCTTTCTTTCTTTAATATTTTCTTACTCTATCTTCTCTTCTTATTATTTCTCTACTCTTCTATTTCGTTGTTTAGTTTTTTTTTTCTTTTCTTCTTATCTTCTTTAATATTTCCGCTCAATTTTTTCTTTGCTTCCTTCCTTCCTTTATTTTTGTTTCTTTTTTTCTTATATTACTTCTTTCCTTGTTCAACAGAATACTTCATTTTTTTCCTTCTTTCTTTATGGCCTAAACTTATTTTATTTTTATTATTTTTTTTTATTAAATACAACTATTTTCCACTTTTTCTTTCTTTCCTTCTTCTCTTACCTTCCTTTTCTTTGCTCTCCTTCCTTTCTTTCTCCCTTTCTTTTCCACTTTTTCTTTCTTTCTTTCTTTCTTTTTCCCAACTATTTTTCTTAATGTTTCTTTACTTTTTCTTTCATTTTCTATCTTTTTTTCTTTCTTTCATTTTTGGGTCTTTCTTTTTTTCTTCTTTTTTGCTTCTTCTTTTCTTTCTACTTTTTTTCTTTCTTTCTTTCTTTAATTCATCCTTTCTTCAAAGTTAATACTTTAATTTCCTTCCTTTTTCTAGCCTAAATTAACTTATTTCTATTAAATCTTTTTATCATCTATACATATATAAAGGGCGTTGTGTGTAATATGTATGTCGCGGAGGAAACTTCAAAATAAAACAATTAATGAGCAAGTAAATATATATACACATTAAATATCACAGGGCTTGTTTTTTGGCAAAATAATGAAGATTTGATTTATATTTGGGAAGATGTTTAAAAATTCAATTTGAAAAAGTAACGAAGAAGGGAAAGTCATTAGCTGTTATTTTGTTTTATCTTTTTCCTTTTTTTTTTTTGTAATGTTTTTTTCCTTTGAAATATAATATTGATTGATTGAATTTAATTGGCATCATTTATATCTTATTTTTCCAAAAAAAAGTTGTTAAATCATTGAATGGAATTTTTTTACTATATTTTGTTATATATTTCTGTGGGGATTTTTATGGGGCAACCAGCAAAGGATCTTAACTCGTGATAAGTATAATGGATCTGGCGAGACTAACTTTTTAAAAATTTACCCCCTCTATCCAGGCGACACCGGGTTAACCCTTTCTAGTTTGAATATAAAAATACATATTCAATAAATAATTACAGTAATAGTGATTATCTTATCGATCTGTACCCCTAGAATTTCCATGGACTTAATAATTTGAGAGATCGGGCTCTGCTTCATTTGAATGAATTAATATTTATGTTTATTCAGTGTCAAAAAATGTATTTCATTTTGTCTCGGTAAATTATAAAACTGTTTATATCATCCAACAGAACTTTGTTATTTTTAGGTTCAATGGGAAGTGATTGATATTCAATATAATTAGTTTGGTTTGGTTTGTTTTTGTTTACGGCATATCAACCTCAGTGGTTATTTATGCCAATAAAGTTTTGAAATAAATCAATTCTTAATGGGATAATACAATTTTTTTATAAATACATTTTTCTATTTTAACCCATAGATGGGAGCCTAACAGGTAACTACCACCTCCGGTCAGAGTGGACCAGGGAGCAATGGTGATAAAGGGGTGCTCCAACATTTCCCAAACCTCCAAACTGGAACTCAACCATCAGATAGAGTTTAACGTCATTCACCCAGGACCATCGTAGACCGCGCAGCCACGCCTTCTAGCACCCATATGATAAAAAGGGGTTGGGGCTTGCCATAAAGCGCAATAGGGTTGGAAAATCATATAAGGTGCTAGGGCTTGACATGACCAGCCGATAGATCGGAGGGGGGCCTCTCCGAGCGCCCCGTCGATAGAAATTAGTAAATTCTTATTTGCGCAGGATACCTACTAGGTGTGACCTCAGGGTCAATGGTTTGTAGAATTTGATCAGAAGGTTTTTGGCATTAAGTTTGAACGCTTGAAGGTTATGGATTTTAAAACTCTTAAAAGTCCTATAACTACCTCATTCCACCCAGCTGGAATCTCTTTTGTTTTCCGCTCGTTTGTCGTCAGGGTGGCCTAAAGTCGGTATCAGCGCAATCAATGAAGGAGTCTACCCCTTTTTCAAACTAGCGCTAGACCAAAGGATATTGTTTTTGGCGTCTGAGATAGGCGCCCACACCATAACCATCAGCTTCCTTACTTTTACTGCATAGATCCGCTGTGCTTTACTCATACGCTGAGTTGGTGAGGGCTGGTATTGAACTAGGGAACTTGTGGTTTCTATCTGAACGCTCTACCAAACGAGATAACCCTGTTGCATTCGTTTTCTAAATCTGACCCAAATGATAGCCTTTGTTTAATGTGATATATATATAGTATAATATATTAATATTATATAGGCAATGATTATATAATATTATTTATAATATATTATATTATAATATATATAGTATATATGTATATATACGTAATATATATCTATAAAGTAAATATATAATAGTAATAGACTCCAGTAATACTCCAGTAAATCTTAGTAAATGATTCCAGTAAATACAGAGCTAAAAAAGCATGTGCAATTATTTCAACCCTGTTTTTCTTCTCCCAGGTGTGTTACCATCATCAAATTCACCGCTTTAAAAAAAATTAGCAACAAGCTAGCTAAAACAAGACCCATATTTGTTTTAAAGATGATACAATCAAATTATTTTTTTTTTAGTTTTGTTTAACTCTTAACATTTCCTATACCACCTCATTCCACGCCGGCTAGAAGTCATATTCATTTCCTAATCCATCCAAAGATAGCCTTTGTTTAAATATAATATTAAACATATTTTAGAAGGTCTTTATTTTAAGGTAAATAAACAGGTAACTTTAAATGAAAAGGAAATGTTTAGCCATTTTTTGATGGGGGGGGGAATTCTTATAGGAATTGGGCTCTTGATTGAAAAATTCTCAACAGGATGTTAAGAGTTTAATAATCTAAGCTAAAAGCTGAGGTGCTTGTAAAAAAAAAAACTTTTCAAAAAAATAAATCATACCAAAGTAAAATTACTTTTTAATTAAATAATCTGCTACTAAAAATAGAAGTAATTTTTTTTTTTTTTCAAAAAAGGAATTCTATACCAGAAATAATCTATACCAAAAGGAATGCACGCTCAGTCGGTAGAGTGTCGAACTAGGAACCATAAAGGTTCCAGGTTCGATACCAGGCCTGTCAACTCGCTTAATGAGTATCACTGGATCTGTGCGATTAAGTGAGGAGGCTGATAGTAGGTGTGGTGATCTGCCTCAGATGCGCAAAGCATCTCCTTAGCCTAAACACAAAGTTAAAAGGAGATAAGACTCCCTCGCTGTCTAGCTTTGATCTGACATTTAGGCCACTCCGACATTTTATATATATATATATATATATATATAGATAGATAGATAGATAGATAGATAGATAGAAGGGTAATGAAAACACACAATGTTTGTTAAAAATTATAATATATTCATTTTAACAATATTGTGTGTTTTCATACACTTTTAATCTATACATATACCGTTAGATAGGAAGTGCGTGGTGTATGGTTAAAGTCATGGGAAATGGACTCGTCGCCCCGAGTTTCAAATCCGGACGTGGTAATTGCAAATTTCATTAGCGGCTAATACCCTTGGGAAAGGTAAAATGATTCTACTCTCCCTCCAGCTATGGGTAATAGTAGAGCATACTGGGCTCTTTAACGCTTGGTTAGGCAACCGGTCTAGAGAAGGAAAACTCCTGAATTCAAAACCTGTTAAACTCCGCTTAAGAAATTGAACCTTTTGTCACATCCTGCTTCGTGCGGAGGGGTCAGTAAATAATATATACCGTTAGATTCATTTCCTTATTCCTTTAACTTATATATATATATATATATATATATATATATATATATATATATATAATAATGTGTTATGGTGTGTGTATATATTATATATATATATATAGTTATATATGTTGTGTGTGTGTGTTTGTGGTGTGTGTTGTGTATATGTATGTTTGTTTGTGTGCCATATATATGTGCTTGTGTAGAAATGTGTGTGTAGAAATGTGTGTGTGTGTGTGTGTGTGTGTGTCGTGTGTGTATAGGAATTGTATATATGTATTGTGTGTAATTATATATATATATATATAATATATATATATATATATATATAGTAGTACATACACCAAAGTAGAGATACCTTTTCTTTTTTATATAAGTATGCCAAACAGGGTCACATTTTTTAGAATTAGCAACACCAGTTAGAAATACTTTTTTTTTTTTTTTCACACAAACAATCTTAACCTAAAAGTAAGAATGTACCTTTTTGTTGTTGTTGATTTTTGCTAATTTTGAATAAACTATATATCAAATAGTAGAGGGTTCCATCTTTTCTTAATAACCTGTAATCAAAATAAATAGATCGTTTCTTTTCTCTTAAATCTTACCTCCCTTTTCTACCTTGCTTGTTCACAAGGGAGAATCAATGTTTCACTTAATTTCTGCCCCAAAATGATCTTCTCTATTCCGTAAAGCACAGAACCGACTAACTTACACAGATTTTAACAATAAAGAAATGCTTTTTTTTTATAAGCTTGGACATACAAAACAGTGGGGCCCCAGTAAGTTACCCTTGCTACAGTCTCTTCACTATAGAAACTACTATTATCCTACTGTCCTAGAATTATTTGTAACAACTGTTCTATCGTATACTACTGCTAGTACTAAACAAGTTTTGTATCTTTTTCTTTAGATATCGTTACTGTTCGTTCCTTTCTATTTCGTACAAAGCTTTTAGCTTTTACTAGCGAATGTTACGACCGGCGTTTTAAAGGTTGGATAAGGGGCCACCTTTTGAAATGGTTTGTTTATTTGAAATACATTGGAGAGGCGCATTTTCTTGGACTCGAAAAAAAAGGGGTCTAACTTGCAAATCGCCGTCAAAATAAAAACGGAAAATTTTGACGACGACTTGGAACACATCAAACTATTTTGAATTAAAATTAATTTTTAAAATCAGATTCAAAATACTTGAACTTTTTTTCTTTTTTTTTTTTTTTTTGGTAAGTCAGGTTAGTAAATTGGTTTTATTTCATTTATTCAACGAATCTTGAAATATTTTTCTAAACTAAAATATTTCCTGTGTAGTTTAGAAATATTTCAAGGTTCGGTTAAATAAAGTTGAAAACAATTACTAACCTGACTTACCTGACTTTAGTTTGAATGTGTTGCAAATCGTCGTCAAAAATTTTTCCGTTTTAATTTTGACGACGATTTGCAAGTTTAGCCAAAAAAAAAATTAACGTAAAGCCGTAAACGCAAAATACCACGTGTCGTAGTGCGTACAAATTTCTATGAATCATACTCCGATTACTTTTTGTTGGTGTAACTAGTATTACTAATCTTTTTTCAAGATGTACTAACTAGACTATTAAAACTTTCTAGTTTCTCCAAAAAGTGACCATTAACGATTTATTTATCTAATACCAATTTATACTATTTCCATTTACTACCTTTTACAAGCCAGTGATAGAAAGAGAAAGGACTGACCGGCCAGGGTAGTGTGAGGTTGCAGCTGGGTTGGTGAGGACGCTAAATTCCAAACGATACCTTAAAGAATGAAGAAATATCACACAAAAAATGTTAATACTTTGTAGTCCAGTCTTGTACGCTGTTAGTTAAAAGATTATTAAAGAATATTTTTCAGAAATTAATGAAATAAACGAAAAACACAAAGATGATGAAAGATGTCTTTTTTCTTTCTTTTTTTCTTATTCTTTCTTTCTTACTCTCCTTACTCTCTTTCTTTCTTTCTTTCTTTTTTGTGAGTACACTGACTGATAAAAAAATTGAGGAATAACGGGGATAAACGGACAAAACAACCCTCAATTCAATTGATATTTCGCCTCCGGTTTCGTCAAGAATTTATTGAGACAAGTGTGTTTATATATTGAAAAGGTGAGGGCGAGGGTTAGAAGGCGAGGGAGATCCTTAAGCATTCAAATGTACCAAATCCCCTCCCTTCCTCCTCCCCCCAGCCCCCCCCCCCCCCCCTTTATGGGTTAAATAGTACACTACTATTTGAATTTTTGAGATGAGGCTTGATAGATTTACATTATTTAGGAATTTTTCAGAGTGTTGTCCTCATCTTATTGTTTCGGCTGATGTGCACTCCAGCCTTCTTCAAGTGTTTCTTGTCAAACTTGGAAACCTTTTGTCCAAACTCGGAAGCCTTCATGGAACTTCAAAATGAATCCTTTGTTTAATCCATTGGGGTAGATTGTTTCCATTCCGTTTAACTATGACCAGGTACAGAATATATCTATGTTATTTTCGCCTGTATGTAGGATTGAACCTGTAAACCTTCCAGAATGCTTGTCAGATCTACAATAATACAAAATAATCACTACTGTTCTTCTACAAGGATTGGGCTAAGGATTAATAACCCAGCAAAGTTTGATATGCTATTAAAGAAAGAAAAGAAAGGTTGATAACCAATATAACTGTGTACAAATTATTCGTATTAAGAACTGTTTCATGAACTCTATTATTTCCTAAAGATTATTATCAAAAGTTTACTTGAAACCATATATTGAAAGCATGTAGTGTAATGGTTAGAGTTGTAGGAAATGGACTTGTGTCCCGCATTCAATCTGAGCGAAACTTTGCATTTCACATAGTGGGGTAATACTCTTGGGAAAGGTATGAATCCAATTCTCCTCCATTGTGGGTAAATAGCAGGGTAGACTGGACTCTTTAACCATGGCTTTTTAACCAGAGGGAAAAACTCTGAATTCAAATCTGTTAAAGCTCCGCTTAAGACAATTGACCATTGTATCGCAATCCTGCCTCATGTAGAGGGGTTGGTAAATATTTATATAGCTTGGAAATTGAAGATAGGAATACTTGCAACGCAGAACAAAGAGCAACCGGTTCCCACTAAAGTCACTGCTGTTTCATACTTAATTGGGTGACCCGCTTAAGCAATAAGCTAGGTACTGTAAAAAGTAAAGTAAAGTCATCGGGGCGGCCTAAAACGTCAATATAGCAGTCACGAGGGAGTCCATCCCTTTCAATAGGCGCTTTAGACCAAGGAGATTGGTTTTGGGTCTGAGGGGTGGAGCACCAACACCTACCATCAGCTCCTTAACTTTAGCTTGCACAGATCCCTGTGCTAGCTCATACACTGAGTTGGCGAGGAGCCGGTATCAAACTAGAAACCTTGTGGTTTTCAGCTCCGAACGCTGCTACCAACTGAGCTAACCAGCCCTAGAGCAACCTGAAATACAATCAATTTGTTTGGCATTAAATGTTCAGGTTTGATATGCTGTAAAACAGAACACCAAAACCCCCAAGGGCATTACAGTGAAGTGAAATGCAAACAGGCTGATCCTTCAGATTTGAACTCAGCTCAACCAAATTCATTTCCAACAATTAATGCCATCAGTTTAGCTCAGTCAGTAGAGCATCTGCCTAGGAATAACATGTTCTGGTTTATACGGCAGTCCCCTACACAGTGCATGAGTACGCCGCAGCTTGAAGTAATCTGATCTGCGTGATAACCTGGGGATCTGATGGCAGGTGTTGTACTGCGCATCTTAGCAGAAAAAAAAAAATCTCGCCGGTCTTGTGCTAGCGAAAAAGGGATGGACTCCCTTACCCCCACCCACACACTGCTGGGTGATAGTAATAATTAAGTCACCTCTGACTTAAAATGCCACCCACGCTTTACTTTATTTTTTCTTACAATTTATCTTTCTTTCTTTTTTTTTTTTTCTTTTCTTTTCTTTTTTTCTTTTTTTTCCTTTTGTTTTTTTTGGTGGTTGTGATACATCTTTGATATTTTTTTTATATATATATATTATATAATATACTTGTTTTTATATATATATATATATATATTATATATATATATATATATATAATATAATATACTTGTGCTTTTCTGCAATTAAGGCAAATTGATTATAAAAACAAAGAAGGTGGGATTAGCTTTATCTATTTTTGTTTAATCAAAAAACGCTGTTTATGGATGACATTTTTCGCTTTTACTGCTTTTCTTGTTACAGAAACCAATATTTTAAATTTTGGAGGTATCAATCTTTTTTTGGGACCACACTCCGCATATATAAAACACAATAGGAAAGATGGTTAAAAGTCATGGGAAATGAACTCGTCGCCCCGAGTTCAAATCCTGGGACGTTGCATTTCACTTAACGCAAATACCCTTGGGAAAGGATGAATACTGACTCTCCCTGCCAGCTATGGGTAAATAGTAACGACAGACTGGGCTCTTTAACCTTGGTTAGGCAAAACCGGTCTAGGAGAAGGAAAACTCTGATTCAAACCCTGCTGAACTCGCTTAAGAAATTGACCTTGTGTACATCCAGCTCATGCAAGAGGGGTTGGTAAATATATATATATATAAATATAAAACAAATAATTGCAGCATCCTGAGGACAATGCTGATTTTGACAGCCGGATACAGAATGTGTAGGGGGGCCCGGGTCTTGCTGATACACCTTTTATTTTGATTGGTTGGTTGGTTTTTATGGCATGTCAACCCTTATTGGTTATTTTATGCAGAAGACATTTTATTTTATCATGGGTATTTCATATTCTTTTTATCTAAACTCATTGTTTTTTAAACTTGTTTTTTTTCTGTTTAACCCATTAAGAACGGGACCCTAACAGGTACTACACTCCAGGTCAGAGTGGACCTGGGAGTAATGCCGATGAAAGGGGTACTCTACACACACCAGAGCTCGCAGAATTGGGACTTCAATCATTAGATGCAGTTTGGACGTCATACCCAGGAGACTAAGACCCCCAGCCACTGCCTTCTAGCACATATATGATAAAACAGGTTGGGAGTTTTGCCAATAAGGGCAATAGGGTCGGACAATCATATATGCCGTCTAGCCTTTTATTTTTGAAACTTTACATGGGATGCATTCTTGTAATCAGCTATTTGATCTGTCTGTCTAAAAGTCAGTAATTGAAATGATAGCTAAATTGATAGACTGAATGAGATATATGAGATGAAGCAGACCTGATAGATAGATAGATAGATTAGATTCTATCATTTATTGTATCTAGCTAAATACCTTTATGTTTAATTGTTGGGGTGGCCATAAAAGTCGGTATCAGCCACTCAGCGAGGGTGTCTATCGCCTTTTCACTAGACTAGACCAAGGAGATTGTTTATGCATCTGAGGGGAAATTTTAAGTAATCTGAAAGAAACTCGTAGGGGTCTCAGATACGCCATGGGGTGGAAATGGACCTATAATCGCTTAATACCCGGTCTTTAAAGCCTTTTTGTTTACAATTAACTTTGCTCTGTTATAAAAAGTAAACGATTGAGCTCTCAAATCGTACCTGAACATTGCAACACCGAAAGTTGGAGAATAGGACCAGGTTAGAATCATCCTAATACCAAAGAACTTGGTAGCCCCACCAAAAGTATATATATTAATATATATATATACATATATATATATTTTTATATAAAATTATTATTTATATTAATTAAAAATATTTATATATATATATATATATATATTATAATTATTACTGGATTGAGTTACCAGAGCTTACAGTTGGCCAAAGACCAAAATGTAACCTTTTTAGCTCATCCTCCATTCTTGTCCAATTTGTTCAGAGACATATCACCTTAACATGAGGGTCAGCTGAAAAGTTCATAGGGTCACGCAAAATACTCTCACGTAATGTGACTAAATTGAGGTTTATTTTTCAACACAGTTCTCCTTTTTTCATCGGTGGTTTGCAGTGTTTGGATCCCACTGGTAAAAAATGGTCATCAACAGCAGATATCAATACAAATCAGAAATTAATAGATCAAATAAGATTATTTTTACATCAAGAACACAAAACCTTTTTACAGATATCGTATATATTATATATATTCTTAACAGATGAAGGCATCTTCCACACTAGATGGTAAGTCTCGCAATTAAGTAGACTACCTAGGTAGTAATATCTCATCTAAAAAAAATTGTTCTTGTTTGGAGACGATGTGAATGATAACAACGCGCAAGCCATCATTGGACTTGCCATTACCTGCTTCTTCAATATATACCCCACCCCACACCCAGGGCTTTTGTTAAGATTGGGACAAATCGGTAGAGTCTTAAGACTACTACTTTGTTAATAATGTTCTCCTATTTTGTCCAGGTCAGTCAAATACGCTACTAAGATGCACAGATGATATTGGGATTCGCTGGTTCCCTTTGCTGCTTCGCTGTAGGTAGTACACTGCAAAAAGAAAAAACAAATCTATTAAACAGTGTTCTAGACGATCTTGTTATGGTCACTTTAGTTCTGACTGCCCTGGATGGCGAGCTTGATGAATTTGGGGACAATTAAATATGTGTAGATCTACAATTCTAATCAAAATACAATTCTCCAGCATTGTTGTGTATGTATGTGTGTATGTATGTGGGGGGGGTTTTCCTTCTTTTTTTGGTTGAAACAGATTTACTTTGAGGGGGGGATGCTGGGTGGTGGTGGTGGTGTGGTGGTGGTGGAGGAAGAGAAGAATTAGCCGCCCCAAAATTTTCTGTTTTGTAGCTAAAGGCTCTGGGAAAAACTACAATTTAAGAATAGCATAACCTCTAACTCTTTTATTGATTTGTGGTGTTTTTCTTTCTGCTTTTTCGTTTTGGCTTTAACGCAGATTTCTTTCCTTTTTTTAAAATGATTTTTTATTATTTTAATTCTTTCTTCTTCTTCCTCA
>CM042160.1:39402859-39417859 GCA_023376005.1 Doryteuthis pealeii | reverse complement strand
CCTTTCTCACTATTAGTCGTAAATATATCTGCTTGATATAGCTTGAAAGAAAGAAAGAAAGAAAGAAAGAAAGAAAGGACCGTTTCTATAAGAAGTTCACAGATAGTTCTCACGGATCTTCCACAAAACAATAAATTAACTTTGGGTCGGGCTTGAACCCGCATCATCATCATCATCACAAATGTGTAACCCGGTGTATTTGTATGTCCGTGTTTGCATTCTTTTTTCTCTTTTTTTTTCTTTTCTTTTTTTTTTAAATATTTAAAATTCGGCCCATCTACAAAAATAAGAAGTTTTTTTTTTCTCAAATAGTCAAATACATGCAACAAGAACATTATTTTACAAGTACATAAAAACACACACAGTAACTGGCCCGTATATCTTGCTACACCGGTAATAGTTCCAACACGTTCTTTCTATTTTTTTTTTTTTAAATCTAAGTACTTCGTTCTTTCATGAGAAGGTTTCTTTTTTTTTTTTTTTTTGCGATTTTTTCCCCCCAGAAACCAGGTAACTTCGTACAGTGTACAAAGAATTTTCGACAAAACTATCTTTCTCTCACTTTTACTATTTTTTTTTCTTTTTTCTTTAAGACTTTTAAACCGAAAACAACTGCTGACGCTAGGAATAAAAAAGAAGAAGAAGAAGAAGAAAAAAGGTATGTATCACTGCTAGTAGCAAGGTGCAAGAGATATAGACCAGTAGTAGTGTATATTAGTATGTACTAGTAAGTAAGTAAGTACCTGAACGGCTACTGCAACTGCGGCCATATATATTACTACTACTACTAGTAGTAGCTTTGAGTCGTCGTCATCGTCGCAGCACTTGTAGTGTTAATATTAGTATTAGTAACCCTGCTCGTAGAACGAACTAGCAATTACTACTTCACTACCAAATTACCTATCTTGTACAATAAATAAATACACTGAGCTCACACACATAATGAATAGAAAGAAAGAATAGAGATCATCTCTGGAGCCTAAGTACTACTACTACTACTACTACTACACGACTGTTCCTTGAGTTACTCTCTTGTGATGTTGCGCTCTCCTTGGTACGCATGTACGTATAATGATGAGGAGAGAGAGACTAGTCAATACTTACGACTGGGACTACCAAACTACCTATCCTGCTTACTGATAGACACTGGAATACATCTGATGAGTATAATAATAGCCACTACTGGGGGTGCAGACGAACGAGAATTCTTTTTTATTTACCTTGGCTTGGCTTCTTCAATGACCACAGACTTGTTAACGTTAGTGTGTACTTACTAATATAAGTTAATTTTTTGTTTATATATATATATATATATATATATATATATATATATATATAATTGTGCAAATATATAGTAAACTCACCATTGTTAGTTAACCAACGTTCCACCCTGAAAAGTAACTAGTACTAAGTTAGTATTACTTTACTTACTAACTATCCCATGCTTCTTCAACGTAACAAAAGTTATTTTTACCTCACGAAGAAATCCTAACCCTAGTGTGGAGAAATGTCGAATTTTTTTTACAAGCTCAGTGATTTTTTTAAAACGGTAACCCCCGACCCATGTACAGAATTCTACGCATCTACGCACATTTTTAATAGTTTATTTTATTAACTAGATTTAATTAATCATTAAACAGAAAAGTATTGGGAAAGAGAAAGAAAGAGAAAGGGAGAGAGAACATTGTGTTGGTATGTGTGTAGGTATGTTTTTGTGTTTGAGTGTGTGTGAGCATTTCTGGCTCGTTTTTGTTATTTTTTTGTGCACTTAGTGCCCCGAAAAAGAAGGTAGATAAGTATGCATCGATAAATTTTTCGCATTAATACAAGTGAGGTACAAAATCTCACTATTTTGGGGTCTTTGAACCGAAAATTGACTTTCGAGACACACTGATGCCTTAGGGGGTCTCGGGCAGTTTCTGGAAACACTAGGTAACGGCAGTACGCGCACTCAACACACAAAATTACGAATCTTCCTTGTTTTTTTTTTTTTCTTTTTTTTTTTTAAATTTATATCTGGGCCACACTGAAATAGAAAATATTAAATTACTCTCACACACACACACACACACAGAGTGTGTAATGGTTAGAGACGTAGAAAATGGACTCGTCGACCTGAGTTCAAATCCTGGACAAGGCTGTTTACATTTCACATAGCGCTAATACCGTTGCGAAAGGTATGCATTCAACTACTCTCCCTCCAGCTATGGGTAAATAGTTGGACAGACTGGGCACTTTAACCTTGGGTAAGTAACCAGTCTAGAAGGTAAACTCTGAATTAAAACCTGTTAAACTCCGCTTAATAAATTTACCTTGTGTCACATCCTGCCCGTGGGGGTCCATTTCCCACGACAGTAACCATTAAACTACACGCCTTCATTTCACTGTATAACGCTTCGATTGATCGATCTATGATGATTGATTGGGTTAAGTTTATTGACAAACAAGAAAGAAGATTAAGTTTAAAAATTAGTATTATTTGTATTATTCAGACTATTGTCCTCATCTTCGATGTGCCCACGGCCTTCTTCGGGTATTTCTTGTCGAACTCGGGAAATACCCGAAAACGGCCGGAGGGCACATCGGCCGAAACGTTATACAAATAACAATAAAGATAAGGACAATAGTCCGAATAATACAAATAATATTAATTATCAAGCCTCATCTCAAGAATTCTGAGAAATAGGTGGAAAATGTTTGATAGTATAACTAGAATTATTGTAAAAGAAAAGAAAAGACCTGTACCAACAAGGGTCCATTCATGCGCGCTCGCTGTGTATCGGTTATCGATTTAGAAATGGACCAGGCGACCCGAATTCAAATCCTGGACGGGGCTATTTGAATTTCTCATCGCACTAATACCTTTGGAAAGGTAGATTAGCTTCCTACCAATTAAAAATAAACACTAAGTTATTTTATTTTAATGTGGGGTGCCACGCGGGAAGCAAGCCTTTCCATAGTGGCGGTTTTAAAAATTGCTAAGATTTCGTCGGCTTCTCCCCCTTTCCGTAGGGCGCTTCAGGGTACCGGGCAATTAACCCAGCTCTTACCCCTTTTAGTCGGGGGAAAACCCAATTCCAGAATCCAGCTATTACCCTTTTCCCACCATCCAATACAGGAAAGCTCCAGTGCCAGGTGAGAATATCCTTGGAATATATTCTCCTTTCAGCTATGGGAAAATAGTAGGGCAGCCTGGGCTCTTTAATCTTGTAATGTCAACCGGTCTAGGAGAAGGAAAACTCTGAATTCAAACCTGTTTAACTCCGCTTAAAAAGAGAGAGCATTTTGTTGGTATGTGTGTAGGTATGTATTTGTGTGTGTATGTGTGTGTGTGTATGTGCGTGCGTACGCGCGTTTCTGGCTCGTTAGTTGCTTTTAGATGTGAAAGAAAGAAAATAAGGGGTGGGTCGTGGTGGGGGAATGGGGCCATCTCTCTCTCTCTCTCCCCCCTCTCTCTCTCTCTCTCAAAGTTCCAGTGCCCATACAAATGAAATAATCCAAACAAAACTCGAAGGTTTTATTACTCAGTCAGGACATATAGTTTCTGTTACCAAACGTATAACTTAGTTTAGTCTGGCATGGGGACAACTGAAGTAAATGAGGATCGAACTCATGGTAGTACTAGTGAGTGGTGTGCGAAATTAGTTAGCTTAACCAGTGCTCCATGGTAGGCGCACAAACGTTTGAATTTCTTTTTATATTTGTTTCGAGTTAATCTTTTCTTTATACCCATGTCGGCTGTCCCGTCTCTCTGTCTGTCCGACTGTGTCTGTGTGTCTGTCGATCTATCTATCTATCTATCTATCTATATCTATCTGTTTATATAGCTCAATCATTTATCTATTCATATCTCTTATACTTTTTCATCTGTTCTCACACCTCTTTCTGTCTTTATATGATGTAGTTTGATCGGTTTATAAATAAAGAGTGCTCAATATCGGTAAAAGAGACCCTAACTTAGATCTCTCTCTCTCTCTCTCTCTCTCTCTCTCTCTCTCTCTCTCTCTCTCTCTGAGTGTGTGTGTGTGTGCTTCTATACCTCTCTTTCTTATTCACTCTCATATATATATATATATATATATATATATATATATAGTATTAAGGTGTATATGAAATAACCTACTCAAGTTTCACCATAAAGGATCTTCAGGTCTAATTGCAATGAATTAATCAATTAATAATTAATCTTTATCACACACACACACACACACACACACATATATATATATATATATATATATATATATATATATCGGGTTAGCTCAGTCGGTAGAGCGTTCGGCTAGAAACCACAAGGTTCCTAGTTCGAGCGTATGAGTAGCACAGGGATCTGTGCGGTAAATTAAGAGCTGATGGTATCAGATTCTAGCGCTATTCTCCCAACCGACTAGGACTACTTTACTTTATATATATTCCTATCTATCTTTCTGTCCCAGAACTCTACGAAGTCCAAGATAGGTACGTTACATAGATCTAAATTTCACTGTCCCACACCACAGACCCATGAAAACAGTAAAGTTTAAAGCAACGATAGAGTACGTGCCTTGAATTAGGGTTGTTCAAACGTTTAAATTTGACAAGAGAGAGAGAGGTTGATACGAGAGCCACGAGCAAACCCTACCCTTTCGTCCTCCTACCTACTGCTCTCCGTCGGTCCCTAGGGTGCTAGGTGGGAATGTGGGTTACAGGATGATGAGTCTAGGAAAAAAAAAAAAAAAAAAAAAAAAAGAACCGATGGTGGGGGGTTATGGGATGGACGTTGAGATGCGCAGGACAGGGGTGAAGGTGAGAGAGCAGGGATGTCGGCTGGCAAGGAACGCGGCACGCGACTTAAAGGAGCCGGGAATAGAGGGAGAATTTCAATAGTTGAGCCGCCCAAGTCGACTGCGGGACCCAATGTAGCCGCTT
The DNA here is from genome assembly GCA_023376005.1 of Doryteuthis pealeii. Classification (NCBI taxonomy): domain Eukaryota; kingdom Metazoa; phylum Mollusca; class Cephalopoda; order Myopsida; family Loliginidae; genus Doryteuthis; species Doryteuthis pealeii. The sequence continues at coordinate 39,412,951 of CM042160.1, read as the reverse complement.
CAAACTCAAAGAGCAGACGATGGAAAGAGGAGTAGTAAAGAAAAGAAGTTAGGAAAAAAAAAAAAAAAATAATAATAAAAAAAAAAAATAAAGTAAAAAACATGGTAACGAGAATTTGGCTTTCTCGATGTTGTAGTATTGAACAGCCATTTTGAAAAAAAAAAAAAAAAAATAAAAAAAAAAAATAAATAAATAACATAAAATAAGAAAAAAATAAATATATATAAGAATAATAACAATAAAAAAAGTTTTACCTATTTATTCATTTACCATAAATCTATAACGATCACCAACCTATTTAATCTACTTTATTTATTTTTTTCTTCTCTCCACTAAACTACTTAGCAAACCTACCAGTAATAAAATGCTGTTAATAGTACTACTTAGTAATTTATATCAGATTTTACAAGTATACAAAGACCGGTTTAGCTCAGTAGGTAGAGCATTCGCCTAGAAACCACAAAGGTGCCAGGTTCGATACCGACCCTCGCCAACTCAGCGCATGTGTACGGTAAAGTGGGAAGATGGCTCCACCTAAGACGTAAAAACAATCTTGATCAAATAGATGATTGCCTCGCATGAAACCAATATGGTCGTGAATGTTCCTTTGTCACCTAATAAATAGATATGTAAAACCTTTATATCAACTCTTTGCCTACTTTAAGTTGCTCACAGCGGTTCTCCCGCCACTGCGATCCTACCGTAAACCGCTGATGGTTAGTTCATTTAGCAGAATGACTCGTAATACAATAATAAGAGAACTTTATTTGAATAGAGGGCCGGTTTAGCTCAGTCGGTAGAGCACTTGACTAGGAATCACAAGGTTCCTGGTTCGATACCGATCCTTGCCAACTCAGCGTATGAGTAGCACAGGGATCTGTGCGGTGAAGTGAGGAGATAGTGGTAGGTGTGGTGCCCCACCTCAGACGAAAAAACAATCTCTTGGTCTAGCGCAAGTGAAAAGAGGATAGACTCCCTCGCTGTCCGGCTGATACGGAAAATAGGCTACTCCGCCGACTTTACTTTTTACTAGTATATAGGTCTCACTCAATATATATATATGATTATTATTATTATTGTCATACAGGTACTCGAGTTTCACCATAAGGATCTTCAGGGTTACATCCACTGGATTAATCAAGATATTGATTAATTGCAGTCGATTTGTGTGTATATATATATATATATATATATATATATATATATATATATATATATATACACGTCATGATCGACGAGCGACTCTATAACACACGCACACACACATGATACGAGGATCGTTCAAAAGGTTTTAAGCCTTACCCAGAAAGAAGTACTTACTCTTTATAAAACTAGAAAGACTAATTCAGATTTATATCTTTATTTCAGTGCAATTGATGATCATGAAAATGTGATTAGCGATGTATCTAAATGTATATATATATATATATATATATATATATATATATATATATATATATATATATATATATGTGTGTGTGTGTGTGTGTGTGTGTGAGTGTGTGTGTGTAATATTATGAAAAATTGAAAAACACAATTAAAGTTCATAATCGAGTAAAGTTTATTTCGCCTACGCTGCAGTGTTTCGATTGTTTCAATAGATCTTCATCAGGGCTTTCGTTAGTTTGAGGAAAAAATAAATGTATCCCAGAGAATAAGAAATCTGCGATACTCTTTTGCTCTGTCGGTCAGTCTATTTAAAAATTGTTAAAAGAAATTGTTGCGTGTTCGTGGATGTTTTGTCGGATTCACTTACACTTTTTCTTCACACACACACACACACACACATATGTGTGTGTGTGTGCATATATATATATATATATATATATGTGTGTGTGTGTGTGTGTGGTTATAGACTCGCATGTCGATCATGACGTATGAGGGCGCAACAGTTCAGTAAAAGATGTGAATCGTGGCATAACTAGGTTAAGCTTTGAATATATATATATATATATATATATATATATATATATATATATATAAAAGTAAAGTCTACGAAGTGACCTAATGTGGGTATCAGCCAGACAGCGTGGGAGTCTATCCCCTTTACACTAGAGCTAGACCAAGGAGATTGTTTAGCGTCTGAGGTGGAGCGCCACACCTACCGTCAACTCCTCACTTTACCGCTCAGATCCCTGTGCTACTCATACGCTGAGTTAGCGCGGGCCAATATCGAACCAAGAACCTGTGTGTGTGTGTGTGTGTGTACGTGTGTGAAACATTTATTCACTACTTTTGGTAGTATCACGGTTTTGGTTTAACAAGTTCTCGAACATGAGTATATAATATCGGTCCCCTGTTAGCCACACTTCTGAGTTTAAAGTGAGGGTCGCACACGCGTACAACTGAGTAGTAAGGGACAAAAACAACACCGAAGACTTCACCGGTTTTAAATAACTTTTTTCTTTTCTTTCCTCGGCGTAATCGTGTAACTGTTGTTAATTAATAAAAACCTCACCGAGCTGCTCACTGATGTAAAACGGGAAATTATGAGTTTTTGTATTAAAAAACAGAGAGCATTGCTTTTTTTTTTTGTCTTACCTCTGATACGATATGTTTTGAATATATTTACAGGTATATAGCCAATATATATTTAGCCAATACTAACTTTCGCAACTAGCTGTTTTCAAAGTTTGTAAGTTACACCATATACTCACGATTTTACAAGCTTAACGCAAAGGAAAGAGTGAAAGACTGGTTAAAAATAACTTATATTGTTATATCTTGGTTAATCCAAAGATTGAGTGAAAAAATCTTTCTTACGGCGTAGTAGTTTTTCTGTCGTCGTAATTTACAGAGCTCAGCGTGTCCTGTTATTGTTAGTCACAGAGCAATATAAGTAAGTAAATAAATAAATAAATAAATACAAGGTGTGTCATAAAAGTGCCGAGTTTGAAGCTGTATTACCAAGATAGAAATGAACAATGAATTGAACGTTAATTTTTTTTTTCAGAATACAAAGTGTGTCATAAAGTGCCGAGTTTGAAGCTGTATTTACCAAGATAGAAATGAACAATGAATTGAACGTTAATTTTTTTTTCAGAATACAAAGTGTGTCATAAAAGTGCCGAGTTTGAAGCTGTATTTACCAAGATAGAAATGAACAATGAATTGAACGTTAATTTTTTTTCAGAATACAAAGTGTGTCATAAAAGTGCCGATTTTGAAGCTGTATTTACCAAGATAGAAATGAACAATGAATTGAACGTTAATTTTTTTTTTCCAGAATACAAAGTGTGTCATAAAAGTGCCGAGTTTGAAGCTGTATTTACCAAGATAGAAATGAACAATGAATTGAACGTTAATTTTTTTTTCAGAATACAAAGTGTGTCATAAAAGTGCCGGGTTTGAAGCTGTATTTACCAAGATAGAAATGAACAATGAATTGAACGTTAATTTTTTTTTTCAGAATACAAAGTGTGTCATAAAAGTGCCGAGTTTGAAGCTGTATTTACCAAGATAGAAATGAACAATGAATTGAACGTTATTTATTTATTTACTTTTTTCAGAAAACAAGGTGTGTCATAAAAGTGCCGAGTTTGAAGCTGTATTTACCAAGATAGAAATGAACAATGAATTAAACGTTCATTTTTTTTTTTCAGAATACAAAGTATGTCATAAAAGTGCCGAGATTGAAGCTGTATTTACCAAGATAGAAATGAACAATGAATTGAACGTTAATTTTTTTCAGAATACAAGGTGTGTCAAAAAGTACAAAAAATCTCGATACTTTTTTTGACACACTATATATATATATATATATATATATATATATTACCGATCACATGTACACTCTTTAAACATCTTAAAACCTAGGCGATAAGCTGATTATACAACGTTTGTTCCGTCCTGGAAACAAACCACCAATAACACTATGATAAAGTTATCATTATCTTCCCCGTACTACCAAGGTTCAAGGCAGGCATTTTTGTTGTTGTAGTAATTGCGGATCAACGAACCCATCTATCTATCTATTTATCTATCTATCTAATATTTCCGTAGTTTGTATGTATGTATGTGACCATAACCCAGAAAAAAAAATATATATATAAAAAATTGGCATATTGTAGCAAGATTTTATCCGAGCAATAATTCACTTAAAATATACCAATTTATTGAATAGAGCAATTTTCGTCCAATTTGCAACTGAATGACAATTTTGTAGGTCTGCGTTCGCGCTGAACGTCAGTTTTCATCATCAAAATTTCCGATAAGATATAGGTTACTATAAAGTTTTGATTAATTAGAATCGTCAATCCCTCCCTAAATAGAAGCATCATTATCATTATGGGCCGCTGTTACAATGAGAACCATCCGAATTGACGGCTTTACTTTAAAGATTAGCATGCTACTCGCTTCTCTCTTAGGTCCGAAAACATGCGCAAGTTTACTATATATATATATATATATATATATATATATATAGTAACTTGCACATATATATATATATATATAGTAACTTGCACACACACACACACACACACACATATATATAGTAACTTATATATATATATATATATATATATATATATATATATATATATATATATATATATATATATATATATATATATATATATATATATATATATATATATATATATATATATATATATGTTGTTGACTATTTATCGAAACCACTAGGTTCCGGGTTCGATACGGACCCTTGCAATTCAGCGTATGATTAGCACAGGGATTTGTTCGGTAAAATAAGGAGCTGATGGTAGGTGTGCCCTCCATCTCGGATGCAAAAAAAAAAAACAATCTCCTTGGTTTAGCGCAAGTGAAAAGGGGATAGACTCCCTCGCTGTGGCTGATACCGACTGTAGGCCACCCCGACGACTTTACTTAGTATATAATAATTATACTAATCTAATAAACTTACCCACGGCCGTTCTAGTCTCCGACGATAATCCGTTAGTATCATCTGGTTAGTCGTTACTCAGTCCTAAATAAATAATGACTCGATCGTTTATTCATTTGTTAATTTCTACTAAAGACAAAGTAGAATGAATAACTGACGAGGAATCATAAATAAAAAAAGACAATTAAATTGAAGGGTTTTTGATCCAAGAATAAAACTATCCGAAACGTAAAAAACAAAAAAAAAAAAAAAACAATAAAAAACTGAGGCATAAAATAAATCTTGCGCGCGTGAAGCACATGTCCGTGTTTATATGTTATTATTCAAACATCGGAGATAGACACACGACGAACTTATTATTGTTATAATTGTTCTATAAACAGAAAATCTCTCGGCATTTCTTTGTCAATGATGACAAATAATCTATCTATACATCTATATAAAGGTCAGTTGTGTGTTGTGTGTATGTCCGGAGGCAACTTCGAAAATAAAACAATTAACGACAAAGTAAAAAAAAAATATATACACATTAAATATCACCAGGACTTGGTTTCTGAGCAAAAATAATAAGATTTTACTTATATTCGTGAAGATAATTAAAAAAATGAAATTTAAATGATAACAGCATGGAATTTTTTTTTTTTTTTTTTTTTTTTTGCATTTCGTATTTTAAATAGGAGACATTAATTTTTCTTTTCAGATTGTCTTTTTTTACATATGGATTTTTATGGGGCATCCTGTGAGGATCCATCTCGCAATTCAACAATAACGGATCTGCGAGACTACCTTTTTCTACTCCTCGACCTAGACGACGCCGGGTAGCCGCTTATAGTATTATTTATTTCTGAATGGGAATTTTAGGACATCAAGATTTTAATCTCTTACAATTTCACAAACAGTGAATGAATGTACTGGCCCGACGGGCGCTGGGAGCGATAATCATTTTATTTCTTGAAAATATTTCCTCGGAGAAAAATCGGTATTTATCATGTTTTGTTTTTTTCAATCTGTTGAAGCAGAAGTGTATTCCTTTTCTTTTTTTAAAATTATTTATATTTGTCCTGCGTCACTGACATATACGCGTCCTGCGTCCCTGACACACAAAAAAAATCTAAAAGGACGCAGTAAAATCGTATCCATGGGTCCTAGTGTTTTTCTTCTCCTTCCCTCGCTAACTAGTAAAAAATACATTTCAATAGTTTCTTAAAAACGAATTACACAGGATAGGTTACAAGGTAAGAGTTAGACGGCTTTGGATGGACCCATAAATTTTCCTGGGGACTTTTTCAAAGCAAATATGTGCATCCCGGACGCACTAGATCAAAAAGCTATCAGCATCACTGTTTGTCTGAAGTTTATTTTGCCTTTACCCGGACAGATTCTTAAATTGAAACGATAGCAAATTAAATAAAAATCGGTATTCGTCCAGAATGTCCCGTTTAGAAAATATCTGCAATATTAGTATTATTTGGATTATTCGGACTATTGTCCTCATCTTTATTGTTATCTGTATAACGTTTTGGCCGATGTGCCCTCCTAATTATCAAGCCAGAGTTATATAGAAATGTTTTGTTTATACGCATCATCCTTTTTATTGAATAACGATACTTGACTATTCCTTACATTCTTGGACATTGCTCTGTCTCCCCCCAAAAAAAAAAAAAAAAAACAAAAAAAAAGTATATATATTTACCAACCCTCCGCACGAGCCGGATGTGACACAATGTCAATTTCTTAAGCGGAGTTCAACAGGTTTTTAATTCAGAGTTTTCCTTCTCGTAGACCGGTTGCTTAACCAAGGTTGAAGAGCCCAATCTGCCCTACTATTTATCCATAGCTGTAGGGAGAGTAGATTCATACCTTTCCAAAGGGTATTAGCGCTAAGTGAAATGCAATCCAGGATTTGAACTCGGGGCGACGAGTCCATTTCCCATGACTTTAACCATTATACCACGCGCTTCCTAAAAAAACTGTATATAGTTGTTAGATAATCAGGTGGTTCAAGATATATATATATATATATATATATATATATATATATATATATATATATATATATATATATATATATAAATGAAGTATCGTTTCATTATGTTTTTTTTTTACTTATATAGACATATATTGGTGGTTAAAATACGGAAATAAATGTGACATTTTTTTTTTGGTTTTAATTTTGAAATAAATTTATCTCGGGTTAGACAACAGCCTATCGTCCAATTTTCCTGAGGAAGCGTTTTATTAAAAAAAAACTGAAATGTTGAAATTTTTATTGAATATTTGGAGACATTCTAGTCCCCGAAATTATATGTAGGCAATCGGTCGTAAGTTTAATGGTATGGGAAGAGAAAAACTAAAGAAATATAGCGCGCAGGTGAATTGTAGCGGGTTGAAGACTAACGATTAGTATATATTATATATATATATATATATATATATATATATATATATATGTCTGAATAGAATAAAAACGTGGTCTGACGAAGCTCGGTGGGCCCCAGATACCAACGAGTGGAAATGCTCCATAATCACGATACCCATGGTATTTAAGGCCTTTTTATTCACGAATAAATTTGCTCTGTTATTAATAATTAAACATTGAGCTCTCACACGGAACCTGAACTCTACAACAAACTACTGATAGAGAATAGGACCAGCCTAGAATCACCTTGTACCAAGAAATTGGTACCCAACAAAGAGTATATATATATATATATATATATATATATATATATATATATATATATATATTACAGACATTTCTAACTCTGGATTATTTTTGTAAGATTTTTTTCCTGATCTTCGTTTTCAACTTTAAATGCTAGGAGTCCCGATTTATTGTATTTGTTATCATATTTATTAAAATAACAAAAAAGAAAACAAACTTAGTTACTACGTACAGCATGAAGTTAAATGAAGTAAAATGTTGAGTAGGAAGATTGTATTGCGTCAATGTTTTTCAAACGGGAAGAAATGGTACTTGTGTTTGAAAAATCAGCATTGGAAATCCATCCCGGCTTTAATCTGGACCAAACTCCGACCACAGACGACGGCCTAAGCACTTAGCAAACCCAGCCACGAAGCGATGGTCCCTCTCTCTTTCTATTATTAATTATTATTATTATTATTATTATTATTATTATTATTATTGCCTAATTCGATATCTGTAGTTCCAAGATACTAAGGTCAGAGACGCTGATAGGCACGCGTCCTGCGTCCCTGACGCACAAAAATCTGAAATGACGCATTAAAATTGTATCCTTGCGTCCTGGTGTTTTTCTTTTTTCTTACCCCATCATTTCCAGCTTACTGTAAATACATTTCAATAGTTTCTTAGAAACGAATTACACTGTATGGGTTACAAGGTAGGGGTTAGTCGGCTTTAGTTGTTCATAAATAAAAACTATAATTTGTTAAGAAACTTTAGTTGGGACCCATCAAATTTCCCGGGGACTCATTCAAATCAAATACATACGTCTCAGGACGTATGTAATTAAAATGCTATCAGCATCACTGGGCTAATATCAAAGCTTAGTATCGGGTTTTATTAGCTTTATTAGGAACGGGGCTCAAGATTTGGGAAATTCTTAATATCCTGTTAAGAATTTCCTAAGTCTAGGGCCCCGTTCCTAAAAGGAATTATAAAAAATGGCTAAAAATGACCTTTTCATTTATTTTCCTTAATTCAAAGACTTCTAAATGCTTAATATTACATTTAAACAAAGGCTATCATTTGGGGTGGGTTAGGAAAATGAATGTGACTTATGGCCGGGTGGAATGAGGTGGGATAGGATGTTAATCTTATAAGGTTGATACTTGATGGACCACAGAAACAAGCATTTAAGTGTGGGGTTTCTGTGACAATTCAGACGTAAAGTTGATACGAACAGATATTACACTCTGATCTCAGCCAAAATAACGAGAAACCACAATTCGAACGCCAACGGGGTTATAGAAATTGTGTCTTTTAGATTTAAAATTATTATAATTATAGTTATCTATCTATACATATATATAAAGTTCAATTGTGTGTATATGTATGTCCGGAGGAAACTTTGAAAATAAAACAATTAACGACAAAGTAAATAGATATACACATTAAATATCACCAGGGCTTGGTTTTTTAGCAAAAATAATAGAGATTTGATTTATATTCGTGAAGATAATTAAAAAATAAAATTTAAATGATAACAGCATGATTTTTTTTTCATTTAATATTTTAGTAGTAGACATTAAGTTTCTTTTCAGAGTAGGTAGATTAATGCAAGTTCTGTCTTTTTAACATAGGGATTTAAATGGGGCATCCCACGAGGATTCAACTCATGATTCAGTAATAATGGATCTGCGGGACTAACTTTAAAAAATACCCCTCTAACCAGGCGACGCCGGGTAGCCATTCTTGTTATTATAATAAAGAGATAAGGAAAAAGAACGAACTGTAGTAATTGTAGAACAAAATAAAATCGCCGGGTGGCCTAAAGTCGGTATCAGTCAGACAGCGAGGGAGTCTATCCCCTTTTCAATAGCGCTAGACCAAGGAGATTGTTTTTTTAAAGCGTCTTGAGGCGGAGCGCCACACTTACAATATCCCTGTGCTACTCATACGCTGAGTTGGTGAGGGCCGGTATCGAACCAGGAACCTTGAGGTTCCCAGCCAGACACTCTACCGACTGAGCTAAAACGAATGATAACTAGATATTTCTTATTGTTTTAGTCTGTTAGTATTTGGTATTTAGTATTTGATTGTTACATTAACAATTTATAGATATTCAAAACCACGTGGGGACACAGATTTTAGAAGTTTTTTCTTCCTTTTATTCTAAAGTTTCAGTAATTATAATCAAGGACATTAGAATTGACTCAATTTTTTTTGTTCTTGTTTTTATTTATTTTGAATCAAACTTGAACGGGAAATCAAGTGTTAAATGTATTGCAAAAAGACAGTTGACTTAAAAAAAAAGTTTTTAATTAGCAAAAGAGATTGATAGAGAGAAAGAAATGAATAGAATAAGATAGATATTAATAAACTAGAATAGCTTATATACATATAGATAGATAGATAGATAGATGTAATGATAATATATTCCCATATGTTTATATATGTTATATATAATATTGGCCTATTACTATATCTATTACTTATATCTTAGTATTCTGTTCAGTGTTCATCTTACACCTGAAGGACATTGAATTGATATTATTTCTTCATGAGTTTATATATATATATATAT
>CM042160.1:39382859-39397859 GCA_023376005.1 Doryteuthis pealeii | reverse complement strand
AATACTAATCATCAATCCTCATCTCAAACATTCAGAGAAATAATATATATATATATATATATATATATATATATATATATATATATATATATATATATAAACTAAAAGTAATTAAGATCCGAGCTTCTTACAATAAGTTTCCTATGTCTTTTATACAATAGAAGTCTCAATCATCAGATAAAACGATATAAAACACCCCCATATATATATATATATATATATATATATATATGACATATGAAACATTGTAAGAATCTCAGATCTTAATTACTTTTAGTTTATATATATATATATATATATATATATATATATATATATATATATATAGAGAGAGAGAGAGAGAGAGAGAGAGATAGATAGATAGATAGATATAGAAATATATATATATTTACATATATATATGTGAAGGTAAAATGCATTTCACGTGTGCCTGGAAAATATTTTGACACTTTATTGTGACTTTGTGAAATGACAGACTTTTACTAAACACGTCCCCTACAGAAAATAAAAACCGCATTAATCCAAACATCACAATCCCTAGTAAATTCAGCAAAGGGAGACATTTTTCCTTGTTCCTATTACAAGAATCTGACACGCAAGCGATGCACAGGAAACCAAGAAATAAGTGCCCGTTTCTGTTTGAGTGATCAGTGTTAGTTATTTATTTCTCTTGTGTGTGTAAGAAATCCCGGCTACCTAGTTGATAGAGGATTTACCCGAGGCCCCCAAAAGTACAGTGTACAGTTTCAGGGGGATCGGCCCTCCAAGTTGTGTCTCTCAATAAAAAGTACATAAATGGTTAGGGTCAGGTGAATGTATTGCTCTCGTAGGAAACTTTTATGACAAGAAATATGAATATTACCATCTCCTGATAAACTTTGGGCAAGCGCCGTTACAAAGTTGTGGCTCTTCTTCGGTCTACTCGCGTTAATTGAATAATAGATTCGGTCTTTGAAATTACAAAAAAAAAAAAAAAAAAAATAGATACCTGAAGATGGCCAGAAAGTAAAGCGACCGAAACGTTTTGGTTAAAACAACAATCTAGATGAGGACGCAAGCTTGTAGTATATCAGTGTATATCATTTGATTTATTTTCCATCTTTTCGTAAAATCAACTTGGGATGCTTTTCCTCGGCAAAGAAATAATAATAATAATAATAATAATAATAATAATAATAATAATAATAATAATAATAATAATAATAATAATAATAAGATAAGAGGAAGGACGGTGACCGTAAAGACCACAGCACTGCTAAAAATCGGCAAGGATACGTAGAAGAATCCCGGAGATCTGAGGAGACTTGCTGTCACTCAGATTCCATTGAAAAACTGCCTATTAGAGCCGGCGTGAAAAACTCGCAAGGATGATGATGATGATGATGATAATAATAATAATAATAATAATAATAATAATAATAATAATAATAATAATAATAATAATAATAATAATAATAATAATAATAAATGTTATATTAATGATAAAAATGTTTTAATAGTGATGATAATGAATCGGGACAGATATTCAGTTACGTTTCGAGTCTTTTTTTTTTTTTTTTTCACGGATAAGATTTGGCGTTTTGTTTCTGCCGCAAATGTAAGGATTTTAGCGGGTTTGCGTTACGGTTAAAACTTTAAGAGATACTTACTTTTTTCTTATAAAAATCAGTTCTATTCAAGAGTTAAAAGGGGTATATAATGAATATCAGACAACAAGAATATTCTGATAGGCGAAAGACTCGTTTACGTTTAGGACAGTTTTGGTTTAGAGCGTGAAACGTTCTTTTTATGTATTTTTTTTTGTAAAGGCCAAATTGAAATTTATTGTATCCAAAAAAAAAAAAAAAAAAAAAAATCGCGCTCAATAAATCATTAATATGTTTTTCAACAAAATCTAAACTTTAGACGTTTAGTTAATAACTTAATCAAAATCTGAATAGTATACATGGATGCTAACAGATACGCGTCCTGCGTCTCTGACCACAAAAATCTAAAAGGACGCAGTAAAATCATATCCATACGTCCCAGTGTTTTTCTTTTTTCTTCCCCCACAACTTCAAGCTAACTGTAAATACATTTCAAAAGTTTCTTAGAAATTATTTTCACAGGATAGGTTACAAGGTAGGAGTTAGACGGCTTTAGTTATTTCCCCAGATCGTAAATAAAACCCTACAATTTATTAAGAAACTTTAATTGGGACCCATAAATTTTCACTGAGTATATACCACTTTAAAAAAAATGATAAAGTTTACTTATCATTTAACTTTTTGCCTACTTTAATTCGCTCATAGCAGCTCGTCCACCACTGCTAAGCAAAGTACAAAAAATGATGGTTAGTTCATTATAATTGAGCAGAAAGACTCAAATTACAATTGTAATAGGACTTTATTTGAATAGAATGAGTTCTGAGATGAATAGATAGTGAACTTTGAAAATATACAGGTAAAAAATGCTAAGGAAATTTGGTAGAGCCGTGGGGGGAATTTTGGTAGGTAAAGAGTTAATAACATTTAAAGATTTTGTTTTTGTGTGTGTGTGAGAGAAAGCATTGGGATAAGTGGAGTTCTACAATTTTTACTGATCTTTAAACAAAGCCGTGAAAGTAAACTTTAGAAAGCCGTAGATTTCCAACTCCCGGTTTATAAAATTATAAGATTAAACGAACACGTTAACTGAACGAGAACAATTTACCCCAAATAAATTGAATAAAGGGTTCGGTTTGAAGTTCCGTAAAGGCTCCTGATTCCGACCCGAAGGCTCCCGAATTCGTCACGAAGGTTCCCGAGTTCAACAAAAACACACCTGGAAGAAGCCGGAGCGCACGTCGGTCGAAACGTTGTGTATATAACAAAAAAGACGAGGAAAACAGCCCGAATAATCTAAATGATACAAAACGAACAGTTTATTATTTTTCAGTCATTTCAAAACTTAAAATGCCCACCCCCCCTTCTTGATCGGGTTAGCTCAGTCGGTAGAGCGTTCGACTAGAAACCACAAGGTTCCTTGTTCGATACCGGCCAGCGCCAACTCAGCGTATGAGTAGCACAGGGAACTGTACGGGGTAAAGTAGGGAGCTGATGGTAAGTGAGGCGCTCCACTCTAGACGCAAAAACAATTCCTTGGTCTAGCGCTAGTGAAAAGGGGATAGACTCACTAGCTGATGGGCTAATATACCGACTTTAGGCCACCCCGACGATTTTACTTATATAAACTAAAATATCACATTAATGCAAGCGTTTTACAAGCCTTCTCGATATGAGGCAAGGTAAAAACAAATATTCTGCCCCGGAATAGAAAAAAGAAAAAGAAAAGAAAGAAGGAAAATATCCCGCAATAAAATTACGCGCACGTTGGTCGCTTGTATATCATCTCATTTGAGAACCCATCATCACGTATGTAGCCAAAAATAATTTGATAACATTCATTTTGGTAATGTTTTTAGTTTTTACTATTATCAATCAACCCTTGGCGATTGTGTACGTTGATTATGTTAGACTAACTTTGGGTTAATGAAGAACTCTAACCAGGCGGGGGGGGGGGGGCGTACAGAGCGGTCGGACAATTGGGATGTGCCCGAGGGCTCAAAGCAAACACTAAAGGTGTCAAAGTAGCAAAAATCTCATTTTTGATGTTCCCTCAAATCAATGTGCTATAACTCAAATATATATTATTATTTTTTTTTTTTTCATTACGAATCCCCATTTAATGGGCCGGTTTAGCTTAGTCGGTAGAGCGTCGGCCTCGGAACCGCAAGGTTCCGGGTTCGATACCGGCTTCTCGCCAACTAAGCGCATGAGTAGCACAGGGAACTGTACGGTAAAGTAAGGAGCTGATGGTAAGTGTGGCGCTCCACCTCAGACGCTTAAACAATCTCCTTTGTCTAGCTAAGGTTGATATGCCTTTAAACAAAGACACCAAACCAAATAACACAACTTTTAATGGAGAGAGAGAGAGAGAGAGAGAGAGAGAGAGAGAGAGAGAGAGAGAGAGAGAGAGAGAGAGAGAGAGAGAGAGAGAGATTTCGTTAATAAAAAAAGTAATTTGTATACTATGATTATTTTTTTGTTAGTTTCTTTGCTTGTAAATTTAATGTAGTTTTTAATTTCAAAACTTGGATTAAAAGGTGTATTTAATGACACACGCACACACACACACACACCGCGCGCACACACACACACACACACACACATATATATATATATATATATATATATATATACATTTTACTACCACCAGGCTGGTTAACACATGGTCTTTTTTATGTGAGGATTTTAATGAAGTTTTTAATTAAAAATAAAAGCATAAAAGTTTCCGTTACCATTAAAGACATATAACAATTCTAATCACAAGATCTATAATAATAACACACATAATAACTTTAGCTAGAATTCGAACCCGGTTTGCCAAATTCATTTTTTGTATATCTATACATATATGAAAGGCAGTTGGTGTGTGTGTATGTATGTCCGGAGGAAACTACGAAAATAAAACAATTAACCCCCAAAGTTATATATATATATATATATATATATATATATATATATATATATATATTACTACTACCACCAAGCGGGTTGACACATGGTCATTTTTATGTGAGGATTTTAATGGTGCATCCTGCGAGGATTCAACTCGCAATTCAGTAATAATGGATCTATGAGACTAACTTTTTACCCCACCCCTCTACCCAGGTGACGCCGGGTAGCTGCGTCTAGTTGATAATAGTTAAAAAAACAACTTTGCACTTTTTATAACTGACGGTGAACGTGAAATTCTGCCGTATCCATGGGCGTGTGTTAGTTTCAGGGGTCACTAGAGATACCATGAAGTCGTTGGCTTCCCGTTGTAAAAACGGTCCATGTTTATAACGATGCTTCTATTCAAGAAGGAGAGGAGAATTTTATAGTGATCTTCGTTATATCCAGAATTCGCATGATTAAAATTGACGTTCAGCGTGCATATGGATCATACAACGTGTATTGTTCTAATAAAACTTACGCTACGATGTGCCGTTTTTTTTTCTGGTTACGGTTATATATATATATATATATATATATATATATATATATATATATATATATAGGTGTGTCATAAAAGTATCGAGATTGAAGCTGTATTTACCAAGATATAAATGAACAATGAATGGAACGGTCATTTTTTTTACAAGGTCTATCAAAAAGTACAAAAAATCTCTATACTTTTTGACACACTTATATATATATATATATATATATATATATATATATATATCTGAATGTTTCGATCGAAGTGGTCCCATTGCCGTCAAAGAGTTACGGTCATGTCACGCTGAAGACACCGATTACCATCAGATCAAGTTAAGCAGCGTTAAACCTGTTCATTGTTCAGATGGGTAACTACTTAGTCACACCAGTTCGATCGTGTTTACCAGGCTAAGTAAAACTTTAATAAATAAAAATGTCATAAAATATCCCTAAGGACCACGTTCTAAATCGCTTGAATACTGTACAATTTACGGAAGTGACCGCAATAGTTCTTGAACCTTTATTTCTTTCGGTTTCTTTGTTTAATGGCATATCAACATTCAAGGGTTATTTAATGCCAAAGCCAGCCTTGTAGAAGAATAGTAGAGGTACTATTTAACCCATAAGCTGGGAGAGATGAGGCTGTTCATAACTTTTCCAAAGGTATTTGTCCGTAATAGCGTGATTGGAATTCGAACTTGGTTACTGCGATGTCGCAGTCCAACACGTTAGCCGCTACGTCATGGAGAATCCATCTTGGAACTTTGTAGGATAATCTAGTAGTCTTTTAAAGAACAATTCTGGCAATTTAACCCCTTCTTGTTTATGAGTTCACAGAACCATCAGCATTTGCTAGAGGGCATCCAGGATTTGATTTCCTAAAGAAGTGGGATTGTACTCAAAAAATATGAGTAATTGAACAATAGTTAAAATCTATACGTATATACATTTTGTCTACTAAACTATCGCTACAAATCCAAAACTTAGTTGGCATTAAATGACCCACTGAGGTTGATATATGTAGAGAAGTAACTCATGGTTAACGATTTAAAAACAGGTTTTTATTTCGGGAACGTGTACAATGAGGTCTGTGTGGTTATATCACCACGTTAGAAGTGAAGTCCCTTTTTCCGGGGTCTCGCCCTATCAAGATTTTCCCTTAATCTCGCTAGGTCGAGATGTCAGTACACTACAATATACGGTAAAACAAAAAACCCCCACCCCCCAAAAAATGTCCTGGTCGCTTTCTTTGGGGCGCAAAATATAAACAGTAACAAGCAGATTCTTCTTTTTCTTTTTCTTTTTTTTTTGTCTTTTATGTGTAATTTTTTGTTTGTTTGTTCGTTTTGTTTTTTTGTTTTGTTTTTGTTTTTTTGCAGAGAAAAAAAAACCTTCAAAAGATTTTAAAATATATATATAGAGAAAAGAAGACCAAAACAAGAGGCGCGTAAAAAGTGCGTAAAGAAGAAGAAGACCGGAGAATCTACCGGTAGAAACGTCACGTGGACAAAAAAACAAAAAAACAATAAGGAATCTTCGAATACTAATGGTCCTTTTAAAAACAATTGGCAGAAACTAGTTTTCCGTTAAAAAAAGGTGCATAATAAGGCCGGAGAATCTATCGGTAGAAACGTCGCGTGGACAAGAAAAACAAGGAGTTTGTGAATGCTAAATGTCTCTTCTCAAAACTCTAAGCTGAAACTAGTTGTTTGTTATTGTTCTTAAAAAGAAAGAAAGAAGATGCTTAATTGAATGATTTTAATGTTAAATTCATACGAGCCAAAACTTTCGCTTGGTTGTTATTTTCGATATGAAAATAGTAGAGACGTTTTTTTTTGTGTTTTTTCTCCATCGCAGGTTGAACGTGCGTACGCACACACGCACACATAAAACTAAAAAGGAAAAGAAAAATGAAGCGTTCTTGCTCGGTTGCCTCGGGGTCCTAAGTAAACCTATCCCTTATATACCAGGCCGATACTGCACCACGTTGAGGTGCCTATAAAAAAAATATAAAAAATGAAAAAAGTGTTTTGAAGTGAATCGCAGGAAATAAATAAATAATATGGTCAGAAAAGGAAAACACGTGTTTTACGCTAAAAAAAAAAAAAAAAAAAAAAAGAATGTCAATATCGCAACTAATACGTTGAGTAGATGTTTGGTTCGGGCTTTTCTTTACTTTTTATTTTTATTTTTATTCTTTTACGACGTTTCGGTCGAGTACCCTCCGGCCTTCCTCGGATACAAGACCGGAACCTCGTAAAGATATTTAAGAAAGAAGAAAAAAAAAAAAAAAATGAAAAAAAAAAAAAAATCCGGACCAAGTACGTAGCTATTTATCGGCCGGTCTAAGCCGGTGCGGCGTGTGGTGGGGGCTAAGCTGAATATGACTTGTCCCTTTCCGGCATACAATATTGACAGTGAAATATCCAACGATAATGTTTTACCATTCGTACACCTATTAGAAAACAAAACTATAACGGCACGGTAAACACTAGTGTAAATAATAATAATAATAATAATAATAATAATAATAATAATAATAATAATAATAATAATAACTGCACTGCTGCAATCTGCCAGAATACTCAGAATAGTCCTGGAGACCTGAGGAGACTTGTTGTCACTCAGACTCCAGTGAAAAAACATCAGCTGACGCTGATGTGAAAAATCAAAAGGAGTGAATAATAATAATAATAATAATAATAATAATAATAATAATAATAATAATAATACCTGGAACATTCCTGAGAACTGGTGGTGACGGTGATACCAAACGTAGCTGGAGTTCTTGAAACGGTTCCCAAGAACCGGGGGAAAAAAAGACTGAGTGAATTGGAGACCAGAGGAAGGACAGTGACCGTAAAGACCACGGCACTGCTAAAAATCGGCAAGAATACGTAGAAGAATCCTGGAGATCTGAGGAGACTTGCTGTCACTCAGATTCCATTGAAAAACCGCCTATTAGAGCCGGCGTGAAAAACTCGCAAGGATGATGATGGTAATAATAATAATAATAATAATAATAATAATAGCAGCAGCACCCTCGTCTGCCCTGACCTTCGTGCGGCCTCGGTGTCCAAAGCAACTATTGATATTGTTTATACGTCGAGGTCTCCGATCTCATGATTGATCAACACTTGATTTGACAAAATTCAGAGGAGAATTGTTTTCACCTGTCACGTAGATTTCTAGGTATCTAACGTCTTTTTGTATTTTGTTTTTTGTTTTGTTTTGTTTTTTGCTGTTTTTTGTTTTTTTTTTTTTTTTTCCATATTTTATTCTATCGTAATTTTTTTTTTGAGCATCTAGTTGTGCCCCGAAAAAGTGGGGAGATGGATAATTTGACTGAAAAACGTGACAGATGGTGATTCATAGGAGAGAGAGAGAGAGAGAGAGAGAGAGAGAGAGAGAGAGAGAGAGAGAGAGAGAGAGAGAGAGAGAGAGAGAGAGAGAGAGAGAGAGAGAGCAAAGGGTCTGTCATTAAAGAGATAACGAAAGAAAGAAAAAGCGCGCTTATTCGCACGTGGTCGTTCGTGAATTGATCGGTGCGCGTATGTGTGGCTTTTGCAATGTTTACAATAAAGACGCGCAATGGAGTAACCTGCGATAATATTATTTATCTTTATCTTTATTTTATTTTATCTTCTTTTATATATATATATATATATATATATATTATATATATATATATATATATTACACACATATGTACCAGACCAGTAGATGCGAATTCAAAACTCGGTTGCGACAGTTTCGATCATTGATGCTCTTTACTTTTTTTTTTTTTTTTTTTTTTTGTGTGTGTGTGTGTGTGTAAAGGCACGAGACCACTTTCCCCCTTGGTTACGGGTAAATGAAATATACAGGGCAGTTATAGTCCTTTATCCTTGTAAGGCAGCCCGTGTTTGAGCGTTAGGTCAGTTTGGGGGGTCCCCGGAAAGGTAGATTTCCTATATTTTCAATGAATACTACTTTATGAAAATTGACATGTAGTAGAGTAGGAGTTCATACATCTTATATAAATAACTGGTGCATTATCATTCATCAATATATCGACACTAAAATTTCATTAAAATCGGTTAATTCCATGAAATTTGGTAAATTTTTTTTCTTTCAGAGTAACTTTAACTCTTAACATCCTGTTGAGAATTTTCTAAGTCCAGAGCCCAATTCTTATAAGGATATATAAAAAAATGGCTTTTCATTTAAAGTTACCTGTTATTTCCCGTAAATCAAAGACCTCTAAATATGTTTAATATTACATTTAAATAAAGGCTTTCATTTGGGGTAGATTAGGAAAATGAATATGACTTCCGGCCGGGTGGAATGAGGCGATATAGGACATGTACTGTCAAATTTCAGGGTAACTTTAATATTGTCAAATTTTACTTTAATATTTGAATTGTTGGTCCCTAGTATACAACTTTATGAAAATTGATATGTAGTCGAGTATCAGGGTCATGAAACCTAGCATCGGTCCTGAGTCAATCCGTTGGTTTCCGATGGTAACAGCAATTTATAATACACAGCAATGGGTTAAATAGTATCACTACTGTTCTTCTACAAGGATGGATTTGGCATTAAATAACCAACGAAGGTTGAAATGTCATTAAAAATAAAAAAGAATCTATAATAAAATTGATGGTTCTATTTAAGTAAAGAGTAAAAGATTACAATTAAAATTTTAATAGTTATCTTCGTTATATTATGGATTTGGAATGAATTGATGTTCGTCGCGAACGCAGACCTCACAAAATCGTCAAATTGAGCAGAAAAAAAAAGAGCAGTGTATTGCTCTATCAAGAATGTCACTATGATGTGCCGTTTTCGCTGGGTTGCGGTTATATACAAACAACGAGAATTCAATAATTGATTAGATACACTGTATTTAAACTAAGCGCAACTTAATGACAAAATAGAATGATAGGAAGATTATGTTGCGCCAATCTTTCAAGTAGGCGAGGAGCCTCACTCGGAAAACCAGCATTCAAAACCTTTGCGTTTTCCTGGGTTTGTGGAAAGTGCACGAAAATCACAACTACCTTTACCACTAATAAATCAATGTAAACACCATGTATATTTGTTTGAATTTTTGAGATGAGTCTTGATAATTTGTATTATTGAAATTTTTTCGGGCAGTTTTCCGCATCTTTATTAAGTATACAACGTTTCGACAAAACACACCTGAAGAAGGCTGGGGGACATATGGACCGAAACGTTGTGTATATATAACCATAAAGATGAGGATAACAGTCCGAAAAATCTAAATGATACAAACTGTGTACATTTGTTGATATGTGTGTGTAGATATCCACCTCTCTCGTTTTAGGAGGGTAGACTAGAATATAACACTAAGTCGAGTTTCCCCGTGAGGACCGTACGCGTGCACCGGAATAAAAATTTCTTGATTCTTTCACACTTCCGCTTCGGACGTTTTAAGCATCCGGGACTGACCCCCGAGCCTACCCGGTTAAGAGGAATGGAGAGGTGCAAGTTAGTGGTGACAGTCCCTAGCGCACGCCCGAAGCTGAGCTATGTACATACACATGTCCCCCGATCTCGACCGACCGGAGTTTATATCGTAAAAGGAAGAGGAAAGGATAGAAACATGTGTGACGACGTTTGCCTGTCAGCCTCAGTGGTAAACAATAAAAACGTAATTTACTTTACTATATTTCTAGTTTGGTTCCGCTTTTAAGGTCTTGAAAATATATATGTATCAAAGGTATAGCGGTTTGTTTGTTTTTTTTTATACCGTGATAAGTTAGGTCAAAACACGGAAAATTAGGTCTGATAGATTTTAGGGTTATTTCCTAGTTGAGTAACATGAGTGACCCAGAAAAACAGAACCCCAATTATTTATTTTCCTATTAAACTAACCCTAAACCCTAACCCTAACCTAAACCACCAACCTAACACTAACCCTTGGTGGACTTAAACTTTATAAAAAAATTAAAATTAAGTTTTATTACAAAATGTGTGGGTTCTGTTTTTCTGGGTCACCCCCTGTAATATCATGTTACTCAACTAGGGGTTTAGGGTTAGGGTTAGGTTGGGGTTTAGGTTTAGTTTAATGGGAAAATAATAAATAATTTGGGGTTCTGTTTTTTCTGGGTTACACTGTAATATCATGTTACTCAAACTAGGAAATAACCATCAAAGGTATAGCGTTTATATATATATATATATATATAATATATATATATATATATATATATATATATACACAGTGATAAGTTAGGTCAAAACACGGAAATAGGTATGTTAGATTTTAGTAATGCATTGACAGTTTAAATAAACACGACACGTGGTAGGCTGGCGTTTTTGGACCCAGTTTTATCTTTTCTTTTCTTTTTTTTTAAACCAAGTACGTCTAAAATGTGTTCCGTGAATTGCTGCGACGCGTGAAGATTAGCACATTGTAATTTAAATATTAACACTATGGTGGAGTTGATAATATTTAAGAAATGAATATGCAAAAGTTGCAATCTCCTGTACGAAATAGGTAATTTATCTTTTTATTAGTCATACTCAACAAGTTAGCGTTTATATGTTGATAGCTGAAAACGTCGACATTCTTAGTTTTACGGAGATATCATTTACTAATATTGACATAGGCATGACTTTTTTGCAATATATATATATATATATATATATATATATATAATATATATATATATGTGTTGTGTGTGTGTGTGTGTGTGTGTGTTGATAGTATAGTTTGCTATTTAATAACACAGAGTGCTCAATGTCATTGATAGACCAGAGTATTTCTAAGGGTAGCGAAGACAAGAAGTCACAGCACTTGGTAACAGTCAGTTTCTCGCCTATGTGATTTTTCAAAACCATATATATATATGGTTATATATATATATATTGTGTGTGTGTGGTTTGTGTTTAGGCAGTACATTTCTTGTAGGTGTAGTTTATCAAAAATTTGAGCTTTTTTTTTAAAATTAACTGTGAACATGAAAAGGTTAACAAAAAACTCAACTTTGAATCCTTGGTTTCACACACACACCAGCATCGGCTAGGATACACAAGGTTCCTGGTTCGATACCGGTCCTCGCCAATCAGCGGTATGAGTAGCACAGGGATCTATGCGGTAAAGTGAGGAACTAATGGTAGGTGTTGGTACTCCACCTCAGACGCTAAAATAATCTCCTTGCTCTAACGCTAGTGAAAGAGGATAGTACTCCCCTCGCTGATTGGCGGAATACCAACTTTTGGCCACACCGACAACTTTGCTTACTTTATATATATATAATTATATATATATATATATATATAGAGAGAGGAGAGAGAGAGAGAGAGATAGGAGGACGCTTGTTTCCGCAAAACGGTTATGCGTCATTGGGGAATTGGACGGTAATACCTTTGGGAAAAGGTATGAAATTCAACTATTTCCCCTTTAGCTAATTAGATGAATTGTAAGGAAAGGCTGGGCTCTTTAACCTTGGTACACGCACGCGGTATAGGAGAAAAAGAAATCTTTGAATCTAAGCTAGTTGTACACCTGGAGAGGGATGGGCTTTACCACCTATTTCTATCCAAGAATCGGCTACAAACTCGGTTAGGGGACCAGTGATTTGAGCCGAGTATATGAGTATATATATATATTATATAGTATATATATATATATATATAATTATAATATTGGTTTTAGGTGGTTGGTTTTTTTGAAGGCTATCACAAAAATGCAAAAGTGTAAAGAAAATAAGGTAACTATGGTGTTGTTTGTTAACCTGTGAATCACAGGATAGCCTTCTAAAACCACCACTCAATACCAGTATAAACACATGTTTCAAAGCAAATTATAAAACGGCCTTTATAATATATATATATATATTATATATTATATATATATATATATATATATATATGTGGTGTGTGTGTGTGTGTGTGGTGTGTGTAGAAATGGCAAGATGATTTTTTGTATGCGTGGATTTTCAAGAAAAAGTTTTTAGGAGGTTGTTGTTTTCCATTCTAAATTTCTTTGACTACTTGAACTCGTAATACCCGCTACGTGTGCTTTCCACTGGAGGCGGGCCGTACGAAACGACACGCTTACGCGCAGTGAAGAAACGAGAGATATCGACTACTATGAGGCTGGGTATAATTTTTATACTTCAGTATTAACTTATTTTTTTTTTTTTTTGCCAGTACTACACTCCACAAAAATAAACCCAGTTATGACTAACAAGTAAACAAACAGAACCTTAGGAATTATCTTTATAAAAAAAAAAAAAAAAAACATGGAGATTAAAAAAAGAGAGAAAAGACGCTAAGTTTGTTACTTAGTTGAAGTCTAAAAAAAGAAAATACCAAAAATAAAAAAAAAAGAAAAATAAAAGAGTAAAAAGTATTCCGGGGTAGTTGATCTCTGTTTTTGTCTTTTTAACATATGTTTGTGTAGTTCTAGTGATGTTGCGATATGCCAGTACGGTGAGCTTTTTATTTTTTTGGCTCTATTTTATTTAGTAGGCAAGTACTACAGTCGTAGGCGCGTGCCAGTGTGGTGAGCGGCGTGGAAGAAAAATAATGAAAGAATTTTTGAGGGGGTTCGAGAAAGAAAAAAAAAAAATAAATAAAATAAATAAATAAAAGAGAAAAGAAAGAAAAGAGAAGTATGACTCAAAGTAAGAAGAAACCGGACGACGAATTGTCGTCGTAAATAGAAAAAAAAAAAAAAAAAAGAATCGACTTTATGTCTTTATTAAATTTGTGTGCTAGTGAATGTTGGGTGTGAATTGTAAATGGGTCCCACTTAACGTGGTTTCAACGTTCTTCTCTTGACGTTTTCCCCCCCCTAGATACGAAAAAAAAAGAAAAAAAAAAAAAAAAAAAGGCATTACCTGTTAAACAGGTAATGAAGTCTATAGTCTGATCTGTCAAATGTTTATAGTGTGTTACTTTTTTTGTTGGGAACACTACAGCTAATCTCTAATCCTCGTGTAGCCGGTCTTCATAGAATTGTCAATGCGTTTTTTTGGTCTTACCTCTAATGGGAGCAGTCTGCCTTCTGTCACATAGGGCATCGCTCGTGTTGTATATGGTTATCAAGCTAGATTAGCAGACCATAAGAGTGAGTTTCGTAATCCTCATTGTTCGCCCTCCATACTTTCTGATCTTTGCCACATCTAAGCTAAAGCTTTATATATATATATATTTATATTATATATTATATATTATAATATATATAATATATATTATTATTTAATAATTTTAATATTGTATTGGTATGAGTAGTGGCCTTACGGGTAAAAGAATTCCTATAACGAATAAGAAAAACCCGTTCCAACAGACATACGTGGGTAACCAACTGATATTAATCCGAAAACTCGATTTAATTCATGGATGTAACTCCGACGAATTCAGATTGATGACTCGAGTAGGTTACTTTATATCCATTTTCTTAAATATATATATATATATATATATATATATATATAGATTATTATATATATACATCGTGTAGAAGATAATGGACTTGGACCATCAATAATGGGTCGAATAATGTTCTTACATCTATGGGACCAAACTCCCATTCTTAGTCTGGTTATATATATATATATATAGTATATATATATATATATATATATTATATATATATATATATATATTATGACATCTGTGGTCGGGTCTGTTTTTTGGAGCATTGGACTTCACAGTTCACAGTACGCGTTGTAACTTCAGGGGTACAAGAAATATATAGTCTTCTGCGACTGCAATGCCCATTTATATATATAATATATATATATATATATATATAATATATATATATATATATATATATTATAAGTATACTCGTGGTTGAGAGTTGAACTACCAGTACGGGTTCTAGGTGTTCGAAACTTTTTATGGGACAAAAATCAGACTTCTTTGACTGGTTCAAATGAGTGTATATTATTTAAAACCACCAGCCCTTCTGCCAAGGCCAGGATGTGACACGCGGCACATTTTCAACCAAAAGTAACATATATGCAACTCATATCTA
>CM042160.1:39380364-39382759 GCA_023376005.1 Doryteuthis pealeii | reverse complement strand
AAAGAGAGAGATGACCTTGGATCTTTACTCTGGGTATCGCATGAGCTTTGGTTTGTGTTGGCTCCCCACATTAAAAAGTCCTTGTGTTAATCCGGGCTGGTGGGAAGTCAGAAAAATTTATACTTATTTATGCCAAATGATTATCTATCTATCTATCTATTTATCTGTTAGGGAGAGTTATCTCCCCCTAACGATTCAACTGGATACTCTCCAACAAGGAGGGAGACAAATACGAACAGTCAGGCAGACAAGGGCTGGCCCCATACGTGATCACACGTATGATACACATAGCTGAACTGTATCCAAAACCATCCACTGAATTTCACTGTCGGAGGAATAAATAAAACAATATTGTTATATGTTAACATATTTCACTGTTGTTATTATCAATTTTGTATATCCTACATCTCGGGATATAACACTATCTATCTAGCTGTTTACATGATCTATTTCTCTAGTGATAATATACATTTAATCAGGTAGAGGAGACACTTGTTGTGTTATGGTTATTGTGTACGAACTGGACACAATGACCGAAATCAATCCTGTACATGGTTGTTTGCATTTCCTGTAGCACTAATACCTTGGGAAGGCATGAATCCAACTATTCCAGCTATGGTAAATAGTAGGAAGACTGGACTCTTTAACCTTGGTATGGCAACTGGTCTAGGAGAAGGAAAATTCTGATTTCAAACCTGTTAAAATTGACATGTTGCATTCTATTCAAGTGGAGAGGTTGGGTAGGTGAATATATATATATATATATATATATATATATATATATATATATATGTTATATGGGCTAGGTTAGCTCAGTCGGTAGAGCGTTCGCTAGAAACCACAAGGTTCCTAGTTTGATAACGGCCCTTGCCAACTCAGTGTATGAGTTAGCACAGGGATTCTGTGCAGTAAAGTAAGGAGCTGATGGTAGGTGTGGCACTCCAGCTCAGACGCAAAAACATCTCCTTGTCTAGCACTAGTGAAAAGGCAGTAACTCCCTTGCTGTCCGGCTGATACCGATTATATAGGCCACTCTGACTACTTTATTTGCTTAAACACCATAGAGCAGCTGATTAAGAATCTGCATCTGTACACCTGTGCACTGTACACCAGTATATGGTACACTTCTATAACACATGCCTATATACTGCCCATATGTATACTAGGCATCTCTGTACTATATAGTTTGGTCGCCCAAAGTGCTACGGGTACTATGTAATCCAATACTACTGTTTTCATAGTTGGATCATCGACAACTAAACCGGTAACCCCACCAAGATTGCCTGGTGAGGAGAGTGGTTAGACTCCGAGCAGGACGAAAATCAAGACCTGTCAAAGGGCGGAGGAAGCTTCTTGCTCAACAGCCATCTAGCACATTACATTACACAGGTACGTAGAAATACCTGGGTTGGTATCCAGGTGCGTAGCAAGACCATTTGAGGTATCCTTGTCTTGCAGTCTTGTTGAATTTGTTCGTCACGCTGTCTCTCTGACTCTGATTACCAACAAATGGAGCTAGTTCCGTGCACACTATATCCACTAAAAATATTCTCTTCAGCACAGGTATTTCCTCATTTAAAAGATATTTCCTGACTATATAGTAATATATTGTACACTTATATACTGCATGTAAGAAGCGCGTGGTGTAATGGTTAAAGTTATGGGAAATGGACTCGTCGCACCGAGTTCAAATCCTGGATGTGGTAATTGCATTTCACTTTGCGCTAATTCCCTTGGGAAAGGTATGAATCCTACTCTCCCTCCAGCTATGGGCAAATAGTAGGGCAGACTGGGCTCTTTAACCTATTATTAGCGCTAAGTGAAATGCATTTACCACATTCAGGATTTGAACTCAGGGTGACAAGTCCATTTCCCATGACTTTAACCATTACACCACGTGCTTCCATCATTTATATGTGGCTGGTTAGCTCAGTTGGTAGAGCGTTCGGCTAAAAACCACAAGGTTCCTAGTTCGATACCGGTCCTAGCCAACTCAGCGTATGAGTAGCACAGGGATCTGTGCGGTAAAGTAAGGAGTTGATGGTAGGTGTGGCGCTCCACCTCAGACGCTAAAATAATCTCCTTGGTCTAGCGCAGTGAAAAGGCAGTAGACTCTCTCGCTGATTGGCTGATACCGACTTTAGGTCGCCCCTGACGACTTTACTTACTTTACTTACATATATATAGTGTAAGTCAGTATACTGCACACCTGTATACTATACACCTGCATATAGCTCACTTGTATACAAACAGTATTTTAAATCAGCCAGGCACTGTTTCTCGACCAGCATACAATTAAAACAAGGAAATAATTCCTCTGCATTTTGAAAGTTCGATCAGGAAACCTGTTGATTTTACTATAAACTAATCCTCCCCTAACATTAAAAAACCTGAT
>CM042160.1:39357864-39370364 GCA_023376005.1 Doryteuthis pealeii | reverse complement strand
CGACCTGAGTTCAAATCCTGGACAAGGCTGTTTACATTTCACATAGCGCTAATACCGTTGCGAAAGGTATGCATTCAACTACTCTCCCTCCAGCTATGGGTAAATAGTTGGACAGACTGGGCACTTTAACCTTGGGTAAGTAACCAGTCTAGAAGGTAAACTCTGAATTAAAACCTGTTAAACTCCGCTTAATAAATTTACCTTGTGTCACATCCTGCCCGTGGGGGTCCATTTCCCACGACAGTAACCATTAAACTACACGCCTTCATTTCACTGTATAACGCTTCGATTGATCGATCTATGATGATTGATTGGGTTAAGTTTATTGACAAACAAGAAAGAAGATTAAGTTTAAAAATTAGTATTATTTGTATTATTCAGACTATTGTCCTCATCTTCGATGTGCCCACGGCCTTCTTCGGGTATTTCTTGTCGAACTCGGGAAATACCCGAAAACGGCCGGAGGGCACATCGGCCGAAACGTTATACAAATAACAATAAAGATAAGGACAATAGTCCGAATAATACAAATAATATTAATTATCAAGCCTCATCTCAAGAATTCTGAGAAATAGGTGGAAAATGTTTGATAGTATAACTAGAATTATTGTAAAAGAAAAGAAAAGACCTGTACCAACAAGGGTCCATTCATGCGCGCTCGCTGTGTATCGGTTATCGATTTAGAAATGGACCAGGCGACCCGAATTCAAATCCTGGACGGGGCTATTTGAATTTCTCATCGCACTAATACCTTTGGAAAGGTAGATTAGCTTCCTACCAATTAAAAATAAACACTAAGTTATTTTATTTTAATGTGGGGTGCCACGCGGGAAGCAAGCCTTTCCATAGTGGCGGTTTTAAAAATTGCTAAGATTTCGTCGGCTTCTCCCCCTTTCCGTAGGGCGCTTCAGGGTACCGGGCAATTAACCCAGCTCTTACCCCTTTTAGTCGGGGGAAAACCCAATTCCAGAATCCAGCTATTACCCTTTTCCCACCATCCAATACAGGAAAGCTCCAGTGCCAGGTGAGAATATCCTTGGAATATATTCTCCTTTCAGCTATGGGAAAATAGTAGGGCAGCCTGGGCTCTTTAATCTTGTAATGTCAACCGGTCTAGGAGAAGGAAAACTCTGAATTCAAACCTGTTTAACTCCGCTTAAAAAGAGAGAGCATTTTGTTGGTATGTGTGTAGGTATGTATTTGTGTGTGTATGTGTGTGTGTGTATGTGCGTGCGTACGCGCGTTTCTGGCTCGTTAGTTGCTTTTAGATGTGAAAGAAAGAAAATAAGGGGTGGGTCGTGGTGGGGGAATGGGGCCATCTCTCTCTCTCTCTCCCCCCTCTCTCTCTCTCTCTCAAAGTTCCAGTGCCCATACAAATGAAATAATCCAAACAAAACTCGAAGGTTTTATTACTCAGTCAGGACATATAGTTTCTGTTACCAAACGTATAACTTAGTTTAGTCTGGCATGGGGACAACTGAAGTAAATGAGGATCGAACTCATGGTAGTACTAGTGAGTGGTGTGCGAAATTAGTTAGCTTAACCAGTGCTCCATGGTAGGCGCACAAACGTTTGAATTTCTTTTTATATTTGTTTCGAGTTAATCTTTTCTTTATACCCATGTCGGCTGTCCCGTCTCTCTGTCTGTCCGACTGTGTCTGTGTGTCTGTCGATCTATCTATCTATCTATCTATCTATATCTATCTGTTTATATAGCTCAATCATTTATCTATTCATATCTCTTATACTTTTTCATCTGTTCTCACACCTCTTTCTGTCTTTATATGATGTAGTTTGATCGGTTTATAAATAAAGAGTGCTCAATATCGGTAAAAGAGACCCTAACTTAGATCTCTCTCTCTCTCTCTCTCTCTCTCTCTCTCTCTCTCTCTCTCTCTCTCTGAGTGTGTGTGTGTGTGCTTCTATACCTCTCTTTCTTATTCACTCTTCATATAATTATATATATATAATATATATATATAAGTATTATGTAATGAAATAACCTACTCAAGTTTCACCATAAAGGATCTTCAGGTCTAATGCAATGAATTAATCAATTAATAATTAATCTTTATCACACACACACACACACACACACACATATTATATATATATATATATATATATAATATATCGGTAGGCTCAGTCGGTAGAGCGTTCTAAAACCACAAGGTTCCTATTCTGTCAACTCGCGTAGAGTAGCCAAAGGATCTGTGCGTAAATTAAGAGCTGATGGTAGACCTCAATGCAAAAAACAATCTCCTTGTCTAGCGCTATTGAAAGGATAGACTCCCACGGCTAGGTACACTTTAGCACGACTTACTTTACTTTATAATATTCCTATCTATCTTCTGTCCAGAACTCACAAGTCAAGATAGGTACGTTACATAGATCTAAATTTCACTGTCCACACCACAGACCATGAAACAGTAAAGTTTAAAGCAACGATAGAGTACGTGCCTTGAATTAGGGTTGTTCAAACGTTTAAATTACAAGAGAAGAGAGGTTGATACGAGCCACGAGCAAACCCTACCCTTCGTCCTCCTACCACTCTCTCCTCGGTCCCTAGGGGTAGGTGGGAATGGGTTACAGGATGATGAGTCTAGGAAAAAAAAAAAAAAAAAAAAAAAAAAAGAACCGATGGTGGGGGGTTATGGGAGCTGGACGTTGAGAGCGCAGGCAGGGGTGAAGGTGAGAGAGCAGGGATGTCGGCTGCAAGGAACGCGGCACGCGACTTAAAGCCGGGAATAGAGGGAGAATTTCAATAGTTGAGCACGCCCAAGTCGACTGCGGGACCCAATGTAGCCGCTTCAAACTCAAAGGCAGACGATGGAAAGAGGAGTAGTAAAGAAAAGAAGTTAGGAAAAAAAAAAAAAAAATAATAATAAAAAAAAAAAATAAAGTAAAAAACATGGTAACGAGAATTTGGCTTTCTCGATGTTGTAGTATTGAACAGCCATTTTGAAAAAAAAAAAAAAAAAATAAAAAAAAAAAATAAATAAATAACATAAAATAAGAAAAAAATAAATATATATAAGAAAATAACAATAAAAAAAGTTTTACCTATTTATTCATTTACCATAAATCTATAACGATCACCAAACCTATTTAATCTACTTTATTTATTTTTTTCTTCTCTCCACTAAACTACTTAGCAAACCTACCAGTAATAAAATGCTGTTAATAGTACTACTTATAATTTATATAGATTTTACAAGTATACAAAGACCGGTTTAGCTCAGTAGGTAGAGCATCGCCTAGAAACCACAAAGGTGCCAGGTTCGATACCGACCCTCGCCAACTCAGCGCATGTGTACGGTAAAGTGGGAAGATGGCTCCACCTAAGACGTAAAAACAATCTTGATCAAATAGATGATTGCCTCGCATGAAACCAATATGGTCGTGAATGTTCCTTTGTCACCTAATAAATAGATATGTAAACCTTTATATCAACTCTTTGCCTACTTTAAGTTGCTACAGCGTTCTCCCGCCACTGCGATCCTACCGTAAACCGCTGATGGTTAGTTCATTTAGCAGAATGACTCGTAATACAATAATAAGAGAACTTATTTGAATAGAGGGCGGTTTAGCTCAGTCGGTAGAGCACTTGACTAGGAATCACAAGGTTCCTGGTTCGATACCGATCCTTGCCAACTCAGCGTATGAGTAGCACAGGATCTGTGCCGTGAAGTGAGGGATAGTGGTAGGTGTGGTGCCCCACCTCAGACGAAAAAACAATCTCTTGGTCTAGCGCAAGTGAAAAGAGGATAGACTCCCTCGCTGTCCGGCTGATACGGAAAATAGGCTACTCCGCCACTTTACTTTTTACTAGTATATAGGTCTCACTCAATATATATATATATTATTATTATTATTCATAAGCTACCGAGTTTCACCATAAGGATCTTCAGGGTTACATCCACTGGATTAATCAAGATATTGATTAATTGCAGTCGATTTGTGATGTATATATATATATATATATATATATATATATATATATATATATATATATACACGTCATGATCGACGAGCGACTCTATAACACACGCACACACACATGATACGAGGATCGTTCAAAAGTTTTAAGCCTTACCCAGAAAGAAGTACTTACTCTTTATAAAACTAGAAAGACTAATTCAGATTTATATCTTTATTCAGTGCAATTGATGATCATGAAAATGTGATTAGCGATGTATCTAAATGTATCATATATATATATATATATATATATATATATATATATATATATATGTGTGTGTGTGTGTGTGTGTGTGTGAGTGTGTGTGTGTAATATTATGAAAAATTGAAAAACACAATTAAAGTTCATAATCGAGTAAAGTTTATTTCGCCTACGCTGCAGTGTTTCGATTGTTTCAATAGATCTTCATCAGGGCTTTCGTTAGTTTGAGGAAAAAATAAATGTATCCCAGAAATAAGAAATCTGCGATACTCTTTTGCTCTGTCGGTCAGTCTATTTAAAAATTGTTAAAAGAAATTGTTGCGTGTTCGTGGATGTTTTGTCGGATTCACTTACACTTTTTCTTCACACACACACACACACACACATATGTGTGTGTGTGTGTGCATATATATATATATATATATATATGTGTGTGTGTGTGTGTGTGGTTATAGACTCGCATGTCGATCATGACGTATGAGGGCGCAACAGTTCAGTAAAAGATGTGAATCGTGGCATAACTAGGTTAAGCTTTGAAATATATATATATATATATATATATATATATATATATATATATAAAAGTAAAGTCTACGAAGTGACCTAATGTGGTACAGCCAGACAGCGTGGGAGTCCTATCCCTTTACACTAGAGCTAACCAAGGAGATTGTTTAGCGTCTGAGGTGGAGCGCCACACCTACCGTCAACTCCTCACTTTACCGCTCAGATCCCTGTGCTACTCATACGCTGAGTTGCGCGGGCCAATATCGAACCAAGAACCTGTGTGTGTGTGTGTGTGTGTGCGTGTGTGAAACATTTATTCATACTTTTGGTAGTATCACGGTTTTTTTAACAAGTTCTCGAACATGAGTATATAATATCGGTCCCCTTTAGCCACACTTCTAGTTTAAAGTGAGGGTCGCACACGCGTACAACTGAGTAGTAAGGGACAAAAACAACACCGAAGACTTCACCGGTTTTAAATAACTTTTTTCTTTTCTTTCCTCGGCGTAATCGTGTAACTGTTGTTAATTAATAAAAACCTCACCGAGCTGCTCACTGATGTAAAACGGGAAATTATGAGTTTTTGTATTAAAAAACAGAGAGCATTGCTTTTTTTTTTTGTCTTACCTCTGATACGATATGTTTTGAATATATTTACAGGTATATAGCCAATATATATTTAGCCAATACTAACTTTCGCAACTAGCTGTTTTCAAAGTTTGTAAGTTACACCATATACTCACGATTTTACAAGCTTAACGCAAAGGAAAGAGTGAAAGACTGGTTAAAAATAACTTATATTGTTATATCTTGGTTAATCCAAAGATTGAGTGAAAAAATCTTTCTTACGGCGTAGTAGTTTTTCTGTCGTCGTAATTTACAGAGCTCAGCGTGTCCTGTTATTGTTAGTCACAGAGCAATATAAGTAAGTAAATAAATAAATAAATAAATACAAGGTGTGTCATAAAAGTGCCGAGTTTGAAGCTGTATTACCAAGATAGAAATGAACAATGAATTGAACGTTAATTTTTTTTTTCAGAATACAAAGTGTGTCATAAAGTGCCGAGTTTGAAGCTGTATTTACCAAGATAGAAATGAACAATGAATTGAACGTTAATTTTTTTTTCAGAATACAAAGTGTGTCATAAAAGTGCCGAGTTTGAAGCTGTATTTACCAAGATAGAAATGAACAATGAATTGAACGTTAATTTTTTTTCAGAATACAAAGTGTGTCATAAAAGTGCCGATTTTGAAGCTGTATTTACCAAGATAGAAATGAACAATGAATTGAACGTTAATTTTTTTTTCAGAATACAAAGTGTGTCATAAAAGTGCCGAGTTTGAAGCTGTATTTACCAAGATAGAAATGAACAATGAATTGAACGTTAATTTTTTTTTCAGAATACAAAGTGTGTCATAAAAGTGCCGGGTTTGAAGCTGTATTTACCAAGATAGAAATGAACAATGAATTGAACGTTAATTTTTTTTTTCAGAATACAAAGTGTGTCATAAAAGTGCCGAGTTTGAAGCTGTATTTACCAAGATAGAAATGAACAATGAATTGAACGTTATTTATTTATTTACTTTTTTCAGAAAACAAGGTGTGTCATAAAAGTGCCGAGTTTGAAGCTGTATTTACCAAGATAGAAATGAACAATGAATTAAACGTTCATTTTTTTTTTTCAGAATACAAAGTATGTCATAAAAGTGCCGAGATTGAAGCTGTATTTACCAAGATAGAAATGAACAATGAATTGAACGTTAATTTTTTTCAGAATACAAGGTGTGTTCAAAAAGTACAAAAAATCTCGATACTTTTTTTGACACACTATATATATATATATATATATATATATATATTACCGATCACATGTACACTCTTTAAACATCTTAAAACCTAGGCGATAAGCTGATTATACAACGTTTGTTCCGTCCTGGAAACAAACCACCAATAACACTATGATAAAGTTATCATTATCTTCCCCGTACTACCAAGGTTCAAGGCAGGCATTTTTGTTGTTGTAGTAATTGCGGATCAACGAACCCATCTATCTATCTATTTATCTATCTATCTAATATTTCCGTAGTTTGTATGTATGTATGTGACCATAACCCAGAAAAAAAAATATATAAAAAATTGGCATATTGTAGCAAGATTTTTATCCGAGCAATAATTCACTTAAAATATACCAATTTATTGAATAGAGCAATTTTCGTCCAATTTGCAACTGAATGACAATTTTGTAGGTCTGCGTTCGCGCTGAACGTCAGTTTTCATCATCAAAATTTCCGATAAGATATAGGTTACTATAAAGTTTTGATTAATTAGAATCGTCAATCACTCCCTAAATAGAAGCATCATTATCATTATGGGCCGCTGTTACAATGAGAACCATCCGAATTGACGGCTTTACTTTAAAGATTAGCATGCTATTCTCTTCTCTCTTAGGTCCGAAAACATGCGCAAGTTTACTATATATATATATATATATATATATATATATATAGTAACTTGCACATATATATATATATATATAGTAACTTGCACACACACACACACACACACACATATATATAGTAACTTATATATATATATATATATATATATATATATATATATATATATATATATATATATATATATATATATATATATATATATATATATATATATAATATATATATATATATATATATATATATATATATGTATGTTGACTATTTATCAGCCATGGAACCACTAGGTTCCGGGTTCGATACGGACCCTTGCAATTCAGCGTATGATTAGCACAGGGATTTGTTCGGTAAAATAAGGAGCTGATGGTAGGTGTGCCCTCCATCTCGGATGCAAAAAAAAAAAACAATCTCCTTGGTTTAGCGCAAGTGAAAAGGGGATAGACTCCCTCGCTGTGGCTGATACCGACTGTAGGCCACCCCGACGACTTTACTTAGTATATAATAATTATACTAATCTAATAAACTTACCCACGGCCGTTCTAGTCTCCGACGATAATCCGTTAGTATCATCTGGTTAGTCGTTACTCAGTCCTAAATAAATAATGACTCGATCGTTTATTCATTTGTTAATTTCTACTAAAGACAAAGTAGAATGAATAACTGACGAGGAATCATAAATAAAAAAAGACAATTAAATTGAAGGGTTTTTGATCCAAGAATAAAACTATCCGAAACGTAAAAAACAAAAAAAAAAAAAAAACAATAAAAAACTGAGGCATAAAATAAATCTTGCGCGCGTGAAGCACATGTCCGTGTTTATATGTTATTATTCAAACATCGGAGATAGACACACGACGAACTTATTATTGTTATAATTGTTCTATAAACAGAAAATCTCTCGGCATTTCTTTGTCAATGATGACAAATAATCTATCTATACATCTATATAAAGGTCAGTTGTGTGTTGTGTGTATGTCCGGAGGCAACTTCGAAAATAAAACAATTAACGACAAAGTAAAAAAAAAATATATACACATTAAATATCACCAGGACTTGGTTTCTGAGCAAAAATAATAAGATTTTACTTATATTCGTGAAGATAATTAAAAAAATGAAATTTAAATGATAACAGCATGGAATTTTTTTTTTTTTTTTTTTTTTTTTGCATTTCGTATTTTAAATAGGAGACATTAATTTTTCTTTTCAGATTGTCTTTTTTTACATATGGATTTTTATGGGGCATCCTGTGAGGATCCATCTCGCAATTCAACAATAACGGATCTGCGAGACTACCTTTTTCTACTCCTCGACCTAGACGACGCCGGGTAGCCGCTTCTAGTATTATATATTTCTGAATGGGAATTTTAGGACATCAGATTTTAATCTCTTACAATTTCACAAACAGTGAATGAATGTACTGGCCCGACGGGCGGGGAGCGATAATCATTTTATTTCTTGAAAATATTTCCTCGGAGAAAAAACGGTATTTATCATGTTTTGTTTTTCTCAACCTTTTGAAGCAGAAGTTTATTCCTTTTTTTAATTTTTTTTAATTATTTATATTTGTCCTGCGTCCCTGACATATACGCGTCCTGCGTCCCTGACACAAAAAAATCTAAAAGGACGCAGTAAAATCGTATCCATGGGTCCTAGTGTTTTTCTTCTCCTTCCCTCGCTAACTAAAAAAAATACATTTCAATAGTTTCTTAAAAACGAATTACACAGGATAGGTTACAAGGTAAGAGTTAAACGGCTTTGGATGGACCCATAAATTTTCCTGGGGACTTTTTCAAAGCAAATATGTGCATCCCGGACGCACTAGATCAAAAAGCTATCAGCATCACTGTTTGTCTGAAGTTTATTTTGCCTTTACCCGGACAGATTCTTAAATTGAAACGATAGCAAATTAAATAAAAATCGGTATTCGTCCAGAATGTCCCGTTTAGAAAATATCTGCAATATTAGTATTATTTGGATTATTCGGACTATTGTCCTCATCTTTATTGTTATCTGTATAACGTTTTGGCCGATGTGCCCTCCTAATTATCAAGCCAGAGTTATATAGAAATGTTTTGTTTATACGCATCATCCTTTTTATTGAATAACGATACTTGACTATTCCTTACATTCTTGGACATTGCTCTGTCTCCCCCCAAAAAAAAAAAAAAAAAACAAAAAAAAAGTATATATATTTACCAACCCTCCGCACGAGCCGGATGTGACACAATGTCAATTTCTTAAGCGGAGTTCAACAGGTTTTTAATTCAGAGTTTTCCTTCTCGTAGACCGGTTGCTTAACCAAGGTTGAAGAGCCCAATCTGCCCTACTATTTATCCATAGCTGTAGGGAGAGTAGATTCATACCTTTCCAAAGGGTATTAGCGCTAAGTGAAATGCAATCCAGGATTTGAACTCGGGGCGACGAGTCCATTTCCCATGACTTTAACCATTATACCACGCGCTTCCTAAAAAAACTGTATATAGTTGTTAGATAATCAGGTGGTTCAAGATATATATATATATATATATATATATATATATATATATATATATATATATATATATATATATATATTAAATGAAGTATCGTTTCATTATGTTTTTTTTTTACTTATATAGACATATATTGGTGGTTAAAATACGGAAATAAATGTGACATTTTTTTTTTGGTTTTAATTTTGAAATAAATTTATCTCGGGTTAGACAACAGCCTATCGTCCAATTTTCCTGAGGAAGCGTTTTATTAAAAAAAAACTGAAATGTTGAAATTTTTATTGAATATTTGGAGACATTCTAGTCCCCGAAATTATATGTAGGCAATCGGTCGTAAGTTTAATGGTATGGGAAGAGAAAAACTAAAGAAATATAGCGCGCAGGTGAATTGTAGCGGGTTGAAGACTAACGATTAGTATATATTATATATATATATATATATATATATATATATATATATATGTCTGAATAGAATAAAAACGTGGTCTGACGAAGCTCGGTGGGCCCCAGATACCAACGAGTGGAAATGCTCCATAATCACGATACCCATGGTATTTAAGGCCTTTTTATTCACGAATAAATTTGCTCTGTTATTAATAATTAAACATTGAGCTCTCACACGGAACCTGAACTCTACAACAAACTACTGATAGAGAATAGGACCAGCCTAGAATCACCTTGTACCAAGAAATTGGTACCCAACAAAGAGTATATATATATATATATATATATATATATATATATATATATATATATATATTACAGACATTTCTAACTCTGGATTATTTTTGTAAGATTTTTTTCCTGATCTTCGTTTTCAACTTTAAATGCTAGGAGTCCCGATTTATTGTATTTGTTATCATATTTATTAAAATAACAAAAAAGAAAACAAACTTAGTTACTACGTACAGCATGAAGTTAAATGAAGTAAAATGTTGAGTAGGAAGATTGTATTGCGTCAATGTTTTTCAAACGGGAAGAAATGGTACTTGTGTTTGAAAAATCAGCATTGGAAATCCATCCCGGCTTTAATCTGGACCAAACTCCGACCACAGACGACGGCCTAAGCACTTAGCAAACCCAGCCACGAAGCGATGGTCCCTCTCTCTTTCTATTATTAATTATTATTATTATTATTATTATTATTATTATTATTATTGCCTAATTCGATATCTGTAGTTCCAAGATACTAAGGTCAGAGACGCTGATAGGCACGCGTCCTGCGTCCCTGACGCACAAAAATCTGAAATGACGCATTAAAATTGTATCCTTGCGTCCTGGTGTTTTTCTTTTTTCTTACCCCATCATTTCCAGCTTACTGTAAATACATTTCAATAGTTTCTTAGAAACGAATTACACTGTATGGGTTACAAGGTAGGGGTTAGTCGGCTTTAGTTGTTCATAAATAAAAACTATAATTTGTTAAGAAACTTTAGTTGGGACCCATCAAATTTCCCGGGGACTCATTCAAATCAAATACATACGTCTCAGGACGTATGTAATTAAAATGCTATCAGCATCACTGGGCTAATATCAAAGCTTAGTATCGGGTTTTATTAGCTTTATTAGGAACGGGGCTCAAGATTTGGGAAATTCTTAATATCCTGTTAAGAATTTCCTAAGTCTAGGGCCCCGTTCCTAAAAGGAATTATAAAAAATGGCTAAAAATGACCTTTTCATTTATTTTCCTTAATTCAAAGACTTCTAAATGCTTAATATTACATTTAAACAAAGGCTATCATTTGGGGTGGGTTAGGAAAATGAATGTGACTTATGGCCGGGTGGAATGAGGTGGGATAGGATGTTAATCTTATAAGGTTGATACTTGATGGACCACAGAAACAAGCATTTAAGTGTGGGGTTTCTGTGACAATTCAGACGTAAAGTTGATACGAACAGATATTACACTCTGATCTCAGCCAAAATAACGAGAAACCACAATTCGAACGCCAACGGGGTTATAGAAATTGCTGTCTTTTAGATTTTAAAATTATTATAATTATAGTTATCTATCTATACATATATATAAAGTTCAATTGTGTGTATATGTATGTCCGGAGGAAAATTTGAAAATAAAACAATTAACGACAAAGTATATATAAATACACATTAAATATCACCAGGGCTTGGTTTTTTAGCAAAAATAATAGAGATTTGATTTATATTCGTGAAGATAATTAAAAAATAAAATTTAAATGATAACAGCATAGACTTTTTTTTGCATTTGATATTTTAGTAGTAGACATTAAGATTTCTTTTCAGAGTAGGTAGATCAATGCAAGTTCTATCTTTTTAACATAGGGATTTAAATGGGGCATCCCACGAGGATTCAACTCATGATTCAGTAATAATGGATCTGCGGGACTAACTTTAAAAAAATACCCCTCTAACCAGGCGACGCCGGGTAGCCACTTCTTGTTATTATAATAAAGAGATAAGGAAAAAGAACGAACTGTAGTAATTGTAGAACAAAATAAAATCGCCGGGTGGCCTAAAGTCGGTATCAGTCAAACAGCGAGGGAGTCTATCCCCTTTTCAATAGCGCTAGACCAAGGAGATTGTTTTTTTAAAGCGTCTTGAGGCGGAGCGCCACACTTACAATATCCCTGTGCTACTCATACGCTGAGTTGGTGAGGGCCGGTATCGAACCAGGAACCTTGAGGTTCCCAGCCAGACACTCTACCGACTGAGCTAAAACGAATGATAACTAGATATTTCTTATTGTTTTAGTCTGTTAGTATTTGGTATTTAGTATTTGATTGTTACATTAACAATTTATAGATATTCAAAACCACGTGGGGACACAGATTTTAGAAGTTTTTTCTTCCTTTTATTCTAAAGTTTCAGTAATTATAATCAAGGAC
>CM042160.1:39341331-39352764 GCA_023376005.1 Doryteuthis pealeii | reverse complement strand
ATATTATACGATACATAACGTATACATATATTAATATATGATAAAAAAGTGGGTACAAAGTAACCTACTCGAGTCTTCACCATAAGGATCTTCAGGCAGTTAAATCCACTGAATTAATCGATAGGGCCAAATGCACGAGTTTCTCTCAGCGCGCTCCTCGAAGACTTAATTGCAGTCGATTCACGACGGTCGTGTGTTCATGTATTACATTTTTTATAATTAACATTTGCTATCTACTTCGTACATTGAGCACTTCTTGTATTTCTGTTCATATATGCTGATTTACCCCCTTGACTTTTGCACCCTGCCCATCACCATGCGTGCCCATATTCACTCGTATGTACAAGCGTTCACTTTATACTATCTTTATAAAATAATATACTACGTATATAATAGTATATTATAATATATTATCATCATATATATATAGTAACTACTATAATACTATTATTAGTATATCTGCGCTTCGGAATTGTCCTCATCTCTCATTGTTATCTGTACAACGTTTCGGCCTTGGTCTACTGATAACACAGTGGAATAACTAACTCAATCAACCCTCAGCTTCAAACATTCACGACAAATACTATCTAAATATAATACATATATATATATATATATATATCAGCTATATATATATATTATATATAAACTAAAAGTAGTAATTAAGATCCGAGCTTTATTACAATTAAGTTTCAGTCTTTATATACAATAGAAGTCTCAATCATCAGCAATAAACGATATAAAACACCCCCATATATGTAATATATATATATATTTACTATATGGACATATGAAACATTGTAAGAATTCTCAGATCTTACATTACTTTTAGTTTATATATATAACTATATATAATATATATATAAATATATATATACTTATACTATATACTATAGAGGAGAACCACGCCGATGTCCCACCACGAGATTCAGACGCGAGAGCGGAGGCAGTGGAGATCGAGAACCGAGAGCAGAGAAGATTTACGCATAGATAGAACTACGTAAAATATCTATATATCATTTTACAGTAGGACTACTATCGTTGATGTACTGGGTTCAAATGCAATAATCTTTCGCACGGTGCTGCGGAAAAATATTTTGACACACATTCTATTGTGATTTACACTTAGGCTGAACATGACAGACTTTTACTAAAACACGTCCTACAGAAAATAAAAAGACGCCGTTTATATTCCAAAGAGTCACCAATGCCCTGAAGTAAAATTCAGCAAAGGTGCGCAGACATTTGTCCATTCCTATTACAAGAATTGACACGCAAGACCGATTGTGCACATGCGAACACCAAGACAATAAGTTGGCCCGGTTTCTGCTTGAGTGATCAGTGCTTAGTTACTTTTATTTCTCTTGCTCGATGGTTGCCGCTTGTACAGAAAATCCCCGGCTATCCCTAAATTGATAGCAGCGATTTAACCCGCTAAGCCCCAAATACAGCACGGTGACAGTTTCAAGGACGGTATCCGGATAGGCACGCATCGCGGCCACCCTCCAGTTTGGTTCTTCAGATAACAAAACGTACATTAAATGGTAGACCGGGTCACGTGTGAATGTATTGCTCCTCCGTGTAGGAATACTTTACACACAGAGAAATATGAATATTACATCTCCTGATACAAACTTGAATCGCATGATTTCTGCCGGTTCTACAAGAGATCGTGGCTCTTCTACGCGTCTACTCGCCAAGTTAACTTGAATATAGGAAGTCTCGCGGTCTGGTCCTGGAAATTTACCCAAAAAAAAAAATTTTGAAATAATTAGACTAACTGAGATAGAAGATGGACCGAGAAGCTAACAGCGCCCGACGCCCAAAGACCCGGTTTTGGAGGTTTTCATACTAAAAACAACAAACTCTAGGACGATCGACGCGGA
The DNA here is from genome assembly GCA_023376005.1 of Doryteuthis pealeii. Lineage (NCBI taxonomy): Eukaryota > Metazoa > Mollusca > Cephalopoda > Myopsida > Loliginidae > Doryteuthis > Doryteuthis pealeii. The sequence continues at coordinate 39,350,878 of CM042160.1, read as the reverse complement.
CGCAAGCTACTGCGAATGCCATGTAGTCTTATGTAATCGCAGATGTATATGCCATTATTGTTCGCATTTATTTTTCCCATCTTATTCGTTAAAATCCGTTACCTTGGGATGTTTTTCCTCAGGCGCAAATGCAAAATAATAATTATATAATCTCAATAATAATATATACAGTAATACATAATAATAACTAATACATAATAATCGAATACAAATTAACTCTAAAATATAAGTACATGATAAGACAGCAAGGAAGCTCAGCTAAGGACGAGATTCGCTGCAACTGGCCTAGCCACAATCAGCTCGATCTAACAGAGAGAAGAAGAGAACACCTCGAGTCAAGAGGGTGCTAAAGGTAAGCTGACCTCGTGGACTGCGTTAAGAGACCCATCAGACACTTCTAAAAATCGAGCCCTAACAGGAAGCTAATAGCGCGCTCCCTAGAATATCCATGATATCCGATATCGATCTTGAGATGCGAGACCTTGTCCACCAGATCCATTCGCATCAAAAATTGACTATCAATTCAGTATGCGCCATCACCTTAAACCGTCATCCGGAAATCTTCAGCTACACAGCGGCAACCAGCTTCCCGAACGGCCATGATAATGATAACACTGAGTCCATATATAAGAAAATAGATAAATCAGTATTTCAATACCAATAATGATGATGAATTGCAATTGTTAATAAATAAATCGTCCACAGCCTATAAGTAATTGGATTATAGTAGTAGTGCCTGTGCAATAGTGCATGATATGAATCAGGATAGATATTCAGCTTACGATTTAGGAGTCATTTTTTTCGTCTTTTCACGGATAAATTTGGCGTTTTGTTTCTGTCACAAATGTTCAAGGCATTTTACGCGGCAGTTTTTGCGTGTACGCTTAATAAACTTTTAAGATATATAGCTTCACTTTTTTTCTGTATAAATAATCAGTCTCTATTCAAGAGTTAAAAGGCGGTATATTAGATGCAATATCAGACAACAAGAATATTTCTGAATAGGCAAAAGATTTCGTATTACGGTTTAGGACAGTTTTGGTTTTAGAGCGCTTGAACGTTCTTTTATGTTTTTTTTTTTTTGTACGAAGGCCAATTTGAACATTTATTGTTCTCCGAAAAAACAATTCCGCCGCCTCAAGTAAAATCATTAAATATGTTCTTTTCAAACAAAATCCTATAACTTTAGACGTTTAGTTAATAACTTAATCAAAATCTGAATAGTATACAGGGATGCTAACAGATACGCGTCCTACGTCTCTGACGCACAAAAAATCTAAAAAAGACGCAGTAAAATCAATCCATACCGTCCAGTGTTTTCTTTTTTCTTCCCCAAAACTCAAGCTAACTGAGTAAATACATTTCAAAAGTTTCTTAGAAATATTTTCACAGGATAGGTTACAACCGGTAGGAGTTAGACGGCTTTAGTTATTTCCCCAGATCGTTAAATAAAACCCTACAATTTATTAAGAAACTTTAATTGGGACCCATAAATTTCACCTGAGTATTATACCACTTTAAAAAATGATAAAGTTTACTTATCATTTAACTCTTTTGCCTACTTTAATTCGTCATAGCAGCTCGTCCACCACTGCTAAGCAAAGTACAAAAAATGATGGTTAGTTCATATAATTGAGCAGAAAGACTCAATTATTACAATTGTAATAGGACTTTATCTAAAGAATGAGTTCTGAGATGAATAGATAGTGAACTTTGAAAATATTACAGGTAAAAAAATGCTAAGGAAATTTGGGTAGAGCCGCGATGCGGGAATTTTGCTAGGTAAAGAGTTAATAACATTTAAGATTTTTTTTTTAGTGCTTCTGTGTGTGTGAGAAAGCATTGGGATAAGTGGAGTTCTACAATTTTAACTGATCTTTAAACAAAGCCGTGAAAGTTAACATTTAGAAAGTCGTAGATTTCCAACTCCCGGTTTATTAAAATTATAAGATCAAACGAACACGTTAATCAACGAGAAACAATTTACCCCAAATAGATTGATATAAGCGTTCGGTTCGAAGTTCCGTAAAGGACTCCTGATTCCGACCCGAAGGCTCCCCGAATTCGTCACGAAGGTTCCCGCAGCGTTCAAAACAAAAACACACCTGGGAAGAAGCCGGAGCGCACATCGGTTCGAAACGTTGTGTATATAACAAAAAAGACGAGGAAAACAGCTCCCCGAATAATCTAAATGATACAAAAACGAACAGTTTATTTACTATTTTTTCAGTAATTTCAAAACTTAAAAATGCCCCCCCCCCCACCTTTCTTTGATCGGTTAGCTCAGTCGGTAGAGCGTTCGACTAGAAACCACACAGGTTCCTTGTTCAGATACCGGCCAGCGCCAAACTCAGCGTATGAGTAGCACAGGGAACTGTACGGGGCTAAAGTAGGGAGCTGATGGTAAGTGAGGCGCTCCACCTCAGACGCAAAAAAATCAATCTCCTTGGTCTAGCGCTAGTGTGAAAAGGCGGATAGACTCACTAGCTGATGGGCTAATATACCGACTTTAGGCCACCCCGACGATTTTATTTATATAAACTAAAATATCACATTAATGCAAGCGTTTTACAAGCCTTCTCGATATGAGGCAAGGTAAAAACAAATATTCTGCCCCGGAATAGAAAAAAGAAAAAGAAAAGAAAGAAGGAAAATATCCCGCAATAAAATTACGCGCACGTTGGTCGCTGTATATCATTCTCATTTGAGAACCCATCATCACGTATGTAGCCAAAAATAATTTGATAACATTCATTTTGGCGTAATGGTTTTTAGTTTTTACTATTATCACAATCAACCCTTGGCGATTGTTGTACGTGTATTATGTTAGACTAACTTTGGGTTAATGAGGAACTCTAACCAGGAGGGGCGGGGGCGCGTACAGAGCGGTCGGACAATTGGGATGTGCCCGAGGGCTTCAAGGCCAACACTAAAGGTGTCAAAGTAGCAAAAATCTCATTTTTGATGTTCCCTCAAATCAATGTGCTATAACTCCAAATATAATATTATTTTTTTTTTTTTTGCATTACGAATCCCCATTTAATGGCCGGTTTAGCTTAGTCGGGTAGGCGTCGGCCTCGGACCGCAAAGGTTCCGGGTTCGATACCCGGCTTCTCGCCAACTAAGCGCTATGAGTAGCACAGGGAACTGTACGGTAAAGTAAGGAGCTGATGTAAGTGGCGCGCTCCACATCAGACACGTAAACAATCTCCTTGGTCTAGCGAAGGTTGATATGCCTTTAAACAAAGACACCAACCAAATAACACAACTTTTAATGAGAGAGAGAGAGAGAGGAGAGAGAGAGAGAGAGAGAGAGAGAGAGAGAGAGAGAGAGAGAGAGAGAGAGAGAGTTGGAGATTTCGTTAAAAAAAAGTAATTGTATACTATGATTATTTTTTTGTTAGTTTCTTTTGCTTCTAAATTTAATTCAAAACTTGGAATAAAAGGTGTCTTTAATCACACACACACACACACACCACACACACACACACACACACACCACACACACATACATACATCACATACATAACATATATGTATATATATATATATATATATATAATATACTATATATAAATATATATATACTACCACCAGGCTGGTTAACACATGGTCTTTTTTATGTGAGGATTTTAATGAAGTTTTTAATCATAAATAAAAGAATAAAAGGTTCCGTTACCATTAAAGACATATAACAATTCTAATCACAAGATCTATAATAATAACACACATAATAACTTTAGCTAGAATTCGAACCCGGTTTGCCAAATTCATTTTTTGTATATCTATACATATATAAAAGGCAGTTGGTGTGTATGTTTGTATGTCCGGAGGAAACTACGAAAATAAAACAATTAACTCTCAAAGTATATATATATATATATATATATATATATATATATATATATATATATATATATAAACATTTACTACCACCAAACTGGTTGACACATGGTCATTTTTACGTGAGGATTTTAATGGTGCATCCTGCGAGGATTCAACTCGCAATTCAGTAATAATGGATCTATGAGGCTAACTTTTTAAAATCCCCCTTCTACCCAGGTGACGCCTTGGTAGCTGCTTCTAGTTGATAATAGTTCAAAAAACAACTTTTCACTTTTTATAACTAGAGATACCATGAAGTTGTTGGCTTCCCGTTGTAAAAACGGTCCATGTTTATAACGATGCTTCTATTCAAGAAGGAGAGGAGAATTTCATAGTGATCTTCGTTATATCCAGAATTCGCATGATTAAAATTGACATTCAGCGTGCATATGGATCATACAACGTGTATTGTTCTAATAAAACTTACGCTACGATGTGCCGTTTTTTCTTTCTGGGTTATGGTTTTATTATATATATATATATATATATATATATATTATATATATAAGGTGTGTCATAAAAGTATCGAGATTGAAGCTGTATTTACCAAGATAAAAATGAACAATGAATGGAACGGTAATTTATAGGTCTTATCAAAAAGTACAAAAAAATTCTCGCATACTATATATACTATATATATATATATATATATATATATATATCTGAATGTTTCGATCGAAGTGGCTCCATTGCCGTCAAAGAGTTTACGGTCATGTCACGTTCAAGACACCGATTACCATCAGATCAAGTTAAGCAGCGTTAAACCTGTTCACTGTTCAGATGGGTAACTACTTAGTCACAACCAGTTCGATTCGTGTTTACCAGGCTAAGTAAAACTTTAATAAATAAAAATGTCATAAAATATTCCTAAGGACCACGTTCTAAATCGTTGAATACTGTACAATTTACGGAAGTGACCGCTATAGTTCTTGAACCTTTGTTTCTTTCGGTTTCTTTGTTTAATGGCATATCAACATTCAAGGGTTATTTAATGCCAAAGCCACCCTTGTAGAAGAATCGTAGAGGTACTATTTAACCCATAAGCTGGGAGAGCATGAGGGGGTTAATGACTTTTCCAAAGGTATTAGTCCGTAATAGCGTGATTGGAATTCGAACTTGGTTACTGCGATGTCGCAGTCCAACACGTTAGCCGCTACGTCATGGAGACTTCATCTTGGAACTTTGGATAATCTAGTAGTCTTTTAAAGAACAATTCTGGCAATTTAACCCCTTCTTGTTTATGATGTTCACAGAACCCATCATCATTTGCTAGAGGGCATCCAGGATTTGACATTTCCTAAAAGAAGTGGGATTGTACTAAAAAAATATGAGTAATTGAACAATAGTTAAAATATATACATATATACATTTTGTCTACTAAACTATCGCTACAAATCCAAAACTTAGTTGGCATTAAATGACCCACTGAGGTTGATATATGTAGAGAAGTAACTCATGGTTAACGATTTAAAAACAGGTTTTATTTCGGGAACGTGTACAATGAGGTCTGTGTGGTTATATCACCACGTTAGAAGTGAAGTCCCTTTTTCCGGGGTCTCGCCCTATCGAGATTTTCCCTTAATCTCGCTAGGTCGAGAAGTCAGTACACACTACAATATGCCGGTAAAACAAAATAAACCAAACCACAAAAAAAAAAAAAAAAAATGTCCTGATCGCTTTCTTTGGGGCGCAAAATATAAACAGTAACAAGCAGATTTTCTTTTTTTTCTTTTCTTTTTTTTTGTCTTTTATGTGTAATTTTTTGTTTGTTTGTTTTTTTGTTTTGTTTTTTTGTTTTTTTTTTTTTTTTTTTTTTTAGAGAAAAAAAAACCTTCAAAAGATTTTAAAATATATATATAGAGAAAAGAAGACCGAAACAAGAGGCGCGTAAAAAGTGCGTAAAGAAGAAGACCGGAGAATCTACCGGTAGAAACGTCACGTGGACAAAAAAACAAAAAAACAATAAGGAATCTTCGAATACTAACGGCCCTTTTAAAAACAATTGGCAGAAACTAGTTTTCCGTTAAAAAAAAAGGTGCATAATAAGGCCGGAGAATCTACCGGTAGAAACGTCGCGTGGACAAGAAAAACAAGGAGTTTGTGAATGCTAAATGTCTCTTCTCTAAAAACTATAAGCTGAAACTAGTTGTTTGTTATTGTTCTTAAAAAGAAAGAAAGAAGATGCTTAATTGAATGATTTTAATGTTAAATTCATACGAGCCAAAACTTTCGCTTGGTTGTTATTTTCGATATGAAAATAGTAGAGACGTTTTTTTTGTTGTTTTTTTTTCTCCATCGCAGGTGAACGTGCGTACGCACACACGCACACATAAAACTAAAGAGGAAAAGAAAAATGAAGCGTTCTCGCTCGGTTGCCTCGGGGTCCTAAGTAAACCTATCCCTTATATACCAGGCCGATACTGCACCACGTTGAGGTGCCTATATAAAAAATAAAAAAATGAAAAAAAGTGTTTTGAAGTGAATCGCAGGAAATAAATAAATAATATGGTCAGAAAAGGAAAACACGTGTTTTACGCTAAAAAAAAAAAAAAAAAAGAAAAAAAAAAGTATGTCAATATCGCAACCAATGCGTTGAGTAACTGTTTGGTTCGGGCTTTTCTTTACTTTTAATTTTTATTTTTTTACGACGTTTCGGTCGAGTACCCTCCGGCCTTCCTCGGATACAAGACCGGAACCTCGTAAAGATATTTAAGAAAAAAAAAAAAAAAAAAAAAAAGATGAAAAAAAAAAAAATCCGGACCAAGTACGTAGCTATTTATCGGGCCGGTCTAAGCCGGTGCGGGGTGTATGGTGGGGGCTAAGCTGAATATGACTTGTCCCCTTTCCGGCATACAATATTGACAGTGAAATATCCTACGATAATGTTTTACCATTCATACACCTATTAGAAAACAAAACTATAACGGCACGGTAAACACTAGTGTAAATAATAATAATAATAATAATAATAATAATAATAATAATAATAATAATAATAATTGCACTGCTGCAATCTGCCAGAATACTCAGAATAGTCCTGGAGACCTGAGGAGACTTGTTGTCACTCAGACTCCAGTGAAATAACATCAGCTCACGCTGATGTGAAAAATCAAAAGGAGTGAATAATAATAATAATAATAATAATAATAATAATAATAATTAATTAATACCTGGAACATTCCTGAGAACTGGTGGTGACGGTGATACCAAACGTAGCTGGAGTTCTTGAAACGGTTCCCAAGAACCGGGGGAAAAAAAAAGACTGAGTGAATTGGAGATCAGAGGAAGGACAGTGACCGTAAAGACCACGGCACTGCTAAAAATCGGCAAGGATACGTAGAAGAATCCTGGAGATCTGAGGAGACTTGCTGTCACTCAGATTCCATTGAAAAACCGCCTATTAGAACCGGCGTGAAAAAACTCGCAAGGATGATGATGGTAATAATAATAATAATAATAATAATAATAATAATAATAATAATAATAGCAGCAGCACCCTCGTCTGCCCTGACCTTCGTGCGGCCTCGGTGTCCAAAGCAACTATTGATATTGTTTATACGTCGAGGTCTCCGATCTCATGATTGATCAACACTTGATTTGACAAAATTCAGAGGAGAATTGTTTTCACCTGTCACGTAGATTTCTAGGTATCTAACGTCTTTTTGTTTTTGTTTTTTGTTTTGTTTTGTTTTTTGCTTTTATTTTTGCTTTTTTTTTTTTTTCATATTTTATTCTATCGTAATTTTTATTTGAGCATCTAGTTGTGCCCCGAAAAAGTGGGGAGAAGGATAATTTGACTGAAAAACGTGACAGATGGTGATTCATAGGAGAGAGAGAGAGAGAGAGAGAGAGAGAGAGAGAGAGAGAGAGAGAGAGAGAGAGAGAGAGAGAGAGAGAGAGAGAGAGAGAGAGAGAGAGAGAAAAGGGTGTCTGTCATTAAAGAGATAACGAAAGAAAAAAAGCGCGCTTATTCGCACGTGGTCGTTCGTGAATTGATCGGTGCGCGTGTGTGTGGCTTTTGCAATGTTTACAATAAAGACGCGCAATGAGTAACCCGCGATAATATTATTTATCTTTATTTCATTTATTTTATCTTCTTTATATATATATATATATATATATATATATATATATATATATATAATATATATATATACACATATGTACCAGACCAGTAGATGCGAATTCAAAACTCGGTTGCGACAGTTTCGATCATTGATGCTCTTTTCTTTTCTTTTTTCTTTTTGGTGTGTGTGTGTGTGTAAAGGCACGAGACCACTTTCCCCCTTGGTTACGGGTAAATGAAATAACAGGGCAGTTATAGTCCTTTATCCTTGTAAGGCAGCCCGTGTTGAGCGTTAGGTCAGTTTGGGGGTCCCCGGAAAGGTAGATTTCCTATATTTTCAATGAATACTACTTTATGAAAATTGACATGTAGTAGAGTAGGAGTTCATACATCTTATATAAATAACTGGTGCATTATCATTCATCAATATATCGACACTGAAAATTTCATTAAAATCGGTTAATTCCATGAAATTTGGTAATTTTTTTTTCTTTCAGAGTAACTTTAACTCTTAACATCCTGTTGAGAATTTTCTAAGTCCAGAGCCCAATTCTTATAAGGATATATAAAAAAATGGCTTTTCATTTACAGTTACCTGTTATTTCCCATAAATCAAAGACCTCTAAATATGTTTAATATTACATTTAAACAAAGGCTATCATTTGTGGTAGATTAGGAAAATGAATATGACTTCCGGCCGGGTGGAAATGAGGCGGTATAGGACATTTACTGTCAAATTTCAGGGTAACTTTAATACTGTCAAATTTTACTTTAATATGTGAATTGTTGGTCCCTAGTATACAACTTTATGAAAATTGATATGTAGTCGAGTATCAGGGTCATGAAACCTAGCATCGGGCCTGAGTCAATCCATTGGTTTCCGACGGTAACATCAATTTATAATACACAGCAATGGGTTAAATAGTATCACTACTGTTCTTCTACAAGGATGGCTTTGGCATTAAATAACCAACGAAGGTTGAAATGTCATTAAAAATAAAAAAGAATCTATAATAAAATTGATGGTTCTATTTAAGTAAAGAGTAAAAGATTACAATTAAAATTTTGATAGTTATCTTCGTTATATTATGGATTTGGAATGAATTGATGTTCGTCGCGAACGCAGACCTCACAGAATTGTTAAATTGAGCAGAAAAAAAAGAGCTCTATTAAGAATGTCACTATGATGTGCCGTTTTCGCTGGGTTGCGGTTATATACAAACAACGAGAATTCAATAATTGATTAGATACACTGTATTTAAACTAAGCGCAACTTAATGACAAAATAGAATGATAGGAAGATTATATTGCGCCAATCTTTCAAATAGGCGAGGAGCCTCACTCAGAAAACCAGCATTCAAAACCTTTGCGTTTTCCTGGGTTTGTGGAAAGTGCACAAAAATCACAACTACCTTAACCACTAATAAATCAATGTAAACACCATGTATATTTGTTTTAATTTTTGAGATGAGTCTTGATAATTTGTATTATTTAATTTTTTTCGGACAGTTTTCCGCATCTTTATTAAGTATACAACGTTTCGACAAAACACACCTGAAGAAGGCTGGAGGACATATGGACCGAAACGTTGTGTAT
>CM042160.1:39331331-39333831 GCA_023376005.1 Doryteuthis pealeii | reverse complement strand
CGGACCGATTTGAACAGGGTGGGCATAGCGTACGAAGGAGAAATTTTGTATTTCAACTGACTCTCTTTTTGGAGGGTATGAGTATTGTTGTTGTTGTTGTTGGTAGTGGTGATGGTGTTGTTATTATTGGTATCTGTTTTCTTTCTTTTTTTTCTTTCTTTCTTTCTTTTTTTTTTTAATAAATAGCAGTAGTAATAATAGTAATAGTACTAATAGTGGTAGTAGTGATAGTAGTTGTAGTACAGCCTGCCTTTTCTCACTCTGTTATTATTACTATTGTTGCGTGTGGTCAGGAGGGGGAGTAATTTTTTTTTTCTGGTGGATATTTTCTGGGTATGTTTTTGTTTTTGTTTTGTTTCTTTTTTGTTTGTTTGTTATTTGTTTTTTGTTTTGTTTTTTTTGGTATTGAAAAATCGACACGAGGAGAGGAAAAAAAATAGGCCAGCCAGCTCTTAAATAGAGATAATGTTGTCGACCGAGCCCCGTACCATTACTGTCAGTCTGTCTACAATGCGTGTTCTATCCTCTTCTACTCAAATAAGCTTATGGCGTAGTACGGCTCGCCTGCTGCTGCTGCTGCTGCTGTTGCTGCTGCTGTTGTTGCTGCTGCTGCTGATTTTCACCACCACAACTGCTGCTGCTGCTGCTTAGAGTTACACATTAACGTTATTACTTACGTCGATGGTGATCGTCCCAACGACGGTGAGCCTATTCATAATGATGATGCGGATGATGTTGATGATGCTGACGGTGATAGCAAGAGAACAGCCACTGCTGCTGCTGCTTGCTGTTTACTCTTTATTACTCATGATGATGATGATGATGATAATTGTGATAGTAATATTACCTTGTGGCGATGGTGGTGATGGTGTTGGCGACGGAGTGGGCGGGGATAGGCGCCTAATATGGAACTCGTGTAACAACCTTATTAAAAACCGGCCAATGCGGTGACGAGAAGCAGAGCGAATCCGCGCACCGTACACAATGATTGACAGTAAAATTTAGGAGGGGGGGGGAGAGGCAGGTTCTTACTCTATGTGTGTGTGTGTGTGTGTGTGTGTGTGTGTGTGTGTGTGTGAGTATTTCTTCAATGTGTGTATGCGTTAGTTTTTGTTTATATATGCACGTGTAATACCTTCTGTGTATGTTGCGTGTGGGTATTTGCGTATGGGTGTACGCACGTGTCCGTAGTTTGTGCGTGTAAGAAGAACAGCTTTTCTTGTGTGTGTGTGTGTGTGTGTGTTGTGTGATAGAAAGGGGTCTTGCGTGTACATGCGTATCGAAATGTGTAGATGTGTTCCATGGCTCTACCTACATTTATGTGTGTACGTGTGTGCACGCAGCATGTGATTGTATGTGTCCGTATTCTACTCATTGCATAGCCACACACACACACACATATATATATATATATATATATATATATATATATATATATATATATATATATATGCATTTCACCTAGTTAAATGCATTCAGATTTAAAACTTATGCACTTTCTCAAAATAGCTTATATATATATATATATATATATATATATATATATATATATATATATATATATTATATATATATATAAAACTTATGCACTTTCTCAAAATAGCTTATATATACAATGCCTGAGAAGTTATGATTTCTTTGATATCGAAGAATCGTATTGTTTCAAGTATGACTGAACTCTTAAATTTCAATCCATAAAATCTTTTAAATTTATTAAAATCTAAAAAAAAAATTTTTAAATTTTAAAAATTAAAAAAAAAAAATACCTGATATAAATATAAACTTTTTATATACTTTAAGCCAAAACATTTGGTTGGATCATTGGTAATTCTAATCGGGAAGTCAGTATATGTATGCATTGTATTGTTGACCACTTCCGAGCATATATATATAATAATATATTATATATATATATATATATATATATATATATATATATTATGAAAGATACACATATAACTAATTATATGCGCATATGTATTTATATACATATATAATGTATATATTAATCACGCGTATGCATTTGTTTATATATGTTTTTCAACACATTGATATTTGAGCAAATCTATATAGTTCTATATAACTTATATGGACAATAGTCTATAGTCCATATAAGTTATATAGTACTATATAATTAAATGGGAATAATCTATAGTCCATAGATTATAGAGTATTCCCATTTAATTAAATTTTATAGTATTTATTCATTAAAAAAAAGAAAAGAAGACTTCATTGAAACATTTATTTACAATTCTGCGCGTCTGTGTGTCTGTGTGTCTGTGTGCGTGAAGAACGCACCTGTGCACGCAAGTGCGTGTACTTACGTTTCATCGGAGGACGCGTGTCTGACAGGAAAGGGTGTGGAAAGATTTTTCTCTTTTTCTTTTTTTTTTTACAAGGCGGTGCTAAGATCAAGATAGGGAAGGGGGGAAAGTTTGATGTCTAAGAGATAAAATACTGGGCGAAAGTGGTCATCATCTTATTAAATAAGGGGAGGAGT
>CM042160.1:39316331-39321331 GCA_023376005.1 Doryteuthis pealeii | reverse complement strand
TGGAGGGTTCTTCCGGCCTCAAGGCTCATGGGAGTTTGTTGTTTTTTTTTAAATTTTATCTTTATTTTAATCCCCACAGGTAACCGATTCCATTTTTTTGGTGATAACCGTTTAAATAAGCGCGCCTCTCAGCTCTACGTGAGATTTCCAGTCGTAATCATTGAGACTCAACAACTTCATCATATATTTTAAACCGATTGCTAAGTTCTGTGATTTAGCGAGAACCGGTGCTTTAAGCGCGATTTGACCGTAATGAGACGGAGTGGAGGTGGAGCTATTAAAATAGTTTTAACTAACGAGAAAAAAAGAATTCAGAGTTCTCCTTCTCCTAGACTGGTTGCCATACCAAGGCTAAAGAGCCTAATCTATCCTACTATTTACCTATAGCTGGATTTCCCCCCTGTACTGCATACAGCTCCCTATCTCCTAAATTACGAGTTCCATCCACACTAGATGCCTCATACTGGCGACCTTGTGTCACATCCTACCCGTGACGAACGGGTTGGGTAATTACTTACTACTCCCCGACCTTCGACTAGAGGTATTTAAATATTGGCAAGAGACGACACTACTGTCAATCGACAATTGCATCATCATCATCATCATCATCATCATCAACAACAACAACAACAACAACAACAATATCTAAAGATATAAAAAGATATAAACAAGGAGATAGATGTATAGATAGATACAAAAAAGTTAGATGTATCTTCTTTTTATATCTATATATCTATCTATATCCATTTTCATATCCATTTTTCTATCTATCAATTTATCTCTTTATATTCATTTATACTTGCGACCTTGTGTCACAACCTACCCGTGACGAACGGGTTGGGTAATTACTTACTACTCCCCCGACCTTCGACTAGAGGTATTTAAATATTGGCAAGAAACGACACTACTGTCAATCGACAATTGCATCATCATCATCATCATCATTAACAACAACAACAACAACAACAACAACATCTATTTTCCCGCCCTGGTCTTTTGGACGTGCGATAGGGCACCAAAAATGGATGCAGATGTGTCTAGTTCCCCCGGAGATTCAAATTCCAGGACAGTGCCTCCTTAGTATATAGCACTAAAGAACAATACCGCGCTTCACTCTGACACCTTTGCGGGAGATGCTGCGAGGAGGGGGGCGTGCAATTATAGCCTCTACCCTCGGGGACTCAGCATTGTGTCACAACTGTGTCACATTTACTCTCGTGTGGGTAGGGGGCAAATACACGACAGTTTCTACTATAACCAATAATAGTAAACGCTTATCGTGGTTAAATACTCTAAAGTCAAAGAATTTCTGCGGTTATTTTTCTTGGCCCGACCAGTGGTTGAGATAGTTGCGTATTTCGTACTGACTTCTGTGGTTGGTGTTAGAGCACTGGTAAGAGGTCCTGATTTTGAATATGTGTTCTATTATTAACCGCAGTTATAAAAATGAAAAAGAAGTGGTAATTTGAATTTGGTTAAAGAAAAATAATAGTTTATTGTAGGGAAGAATTGTATATAAATTTTCACATTCACTATCCATTAGTATTAGGTGCATAAACATAATATCTATATATCTCTTTTTTTATATCTACCTATCACAAAAGGATATAAACAAGTAGATAGATAGATAGATGGATAGATAGATACAAAAAAGTTAGATGTATCTTCTTTTTATATCTATATATCTATCTATATCCATTTTCATATCCATTTTTCTATCTATCAATCTATCTCTTTATATTCATTTTTCTATCTATCTATCTCCATTTTCTATCAATCTATCTATCTCTTTATATCCATTCTTCTATCTATCTATATTTTAATATATATCTATCTATCTATCTCCATTTTTCTATCTATCTATATCCATTCTTCTATCTATCTATCTATCTATCTATCTATCTATCTCCATTCTTCTATCTATCTATATCCATTCTTCTATCTATATATCTATCTATCTATCTCCATTCTTCTATCTATCTATCTATCTATCTATCTATCTATCTATCTATCACCATCTTCTATTATCTATCTATATCCATTCTTCTTATCTATCTTATATATCTATCTATCTATCTCCATTCTTCTATCTATCTATCTTTATATCTATCTCCATTCTATTATCTATCTATATCCATTTTCTATTATCTATCTTTTATATAATCTATCTATCTATCTATCTATCTATCTATCTATCTATCTATCTATCTATCTATCATATCATCATCTATCTATATCTATCTATCATTAATATATTATCTATCTCCATTTTTCTATCTATCTATCTATCTATCTATCTATCTATCTATCTATTTCCTTGCTTATATCTTTTTATATCTACCCACCCTAATTATTATATCTCTCTCTATATATCGTGGAGCAATGGATAGCGACTTAGTTCAATTACCGTAGCGAGTTCGATCCCCATTAAGTCCCACTTGTAGTTTAGAGCCAAATCAAGTTAAGCTCTAAAAATGAATACGACAAAAAGTGTGGACAACCATTTCTCTCTTACGCTCCCACACACTGCACACACACACTCTCTTTATGACTATAATGACGCTCCCACTCACCCACAGCTGCTTTTCAGTATAATTTTCCCCTAGTTATAATTAATTATCGTTTTAATTCTTTAAGAACAGCGCACTAGCGGGTACAGTTTAATGATTCGAGCAAAGTTGAATGTTTCTATGTTTAGCGTCGAGTTGCTGGTCATACTCACCACATAATTGGCGAGAAAGAAAGAAAGAAAGAAAAAAATCGGTGCCTATCGCATAAATGCGTCCTGGCCTCCTGGCGCCCTAAAAATAACGCTAAGCGGTGCCTGCTTAAAACCCGACCCGTGCTACTTATGAATAATGTATTAATTGATTTTATTTTCGAAACTCTGTCGTATTCATTTTTTAAAAATTCGTGACAGTTGTTTTGAATTAATACAAAATGAAAATACCGAAAAAAAATGATATTCTAACGGGTGGGGGTTAAAATATCTATATTTACGTGTCGTCAAAAAACCTTGGGGTGGCTTACTTTTAACGCCTTTAAACCACTAAAAAAGTTATTTTTCGATAAAAACGCCTTCAGACCAGTAAAAAAATTATTTTAAAGAGAGGAGGGGGTTAAATAATTACATTTACTTGTCGAGAAAAGACTGGGATGTGTGGAAAATATCGCTTTCATATCCCAATAACTTTTCAGGAAAAATGCCTTCAAACAGCTAGGAAGTTCATAAGTAGCATGGGTCGGATTTTCAGCAGACACCGCTTAACGTATTTTTAGGGCAAAAGGCCAGGACGCATTTATGCGATATGCAACAAAAAGTCTTATCTAATGACAGTCGTATATCTTGTAAAATCCAGGATACCGACAGTTTATATAGATAGTTACAAAAGCTTTGCTTCTATTGAAAAAAAAAAAAATAGGGATTAATTATCTGATCTGATCGCTAACATACGATATTGGCGCCTAAATTGAATTCCAAGACTAAGTCACACATAGTGTTGAGTAGCGAGATGTCTAAATCTGGTCACTCCCAGAACTTCAAAGAACTTCAGCAGATAAGTCTGGCAGAAAACGCCGTCAAGTTTGCAATTTGTACTTTTCTGAATATATATATATATATATATATATATATATATATATATATATTTTATTATCCTCAATTGTTGTTGTCTTCTTCATCCGAATTTAATTGCCTACCTTTTAACCTGGGAAATATATGATAAGGTCTGTGTTATCTCCCTCATCGATTCAGAAACCGAGGCTCCTGAACACAAGGTAAAATAAATCGAGTGGCTCCTGGAGTCCGTCGTCATAAGGCAGTACCTGTCCCCTCCAATAAAATGGGCAGGTTTGGTTTTATTACCCGATGCCTGGAGGCGCGTGGTCTAATGGTTAGAGTCGTAGGAAATGGACTCGTCGACCCGAGTTCAATTCCTGGACGAAGTTGTTGGTATTTCACATAGCGCTTATAGCCTTGGTAAAGGTATGAATCCAATTCTCCCTCCAGCTAAGGGTAAATAGCAGGGCAGACTGGGCTCTTTAACCATGGCTAGGTAACCAGTCCATGAGAAGGAAAACTCTGAATTCAAACCTGTTAAACTCCGCTTAAGAAATTGACCTTGTGTCACATCCTGATCGTGCGGAGGGGTTGGTAAATATATATTACCCGATGCGTGAGGTGCTCCAAAAGAGGCACTTCGTTTTGTGCACGGTTCCCCGCGTTTAAAAAACATTGTGTATATAACAATGAAGACGAGAACAACAGTCCGAAAAATCTGAACAATACAAAAAGAAAACAAACAAAAAACAGCAAAGATATAAAAAAAAATGATATAAAGAAAAGAGACAAAAAAAAAAAAAAGAAAGAAAGAAAGAAGAAAAGAGAAGCCAATAACCATATGAGTTCCGGAAAAAAAAAAGTTTCATTTTATGAAGCTACCGAAATAACCGTGGCAAATTTTTGTTCGTTCTTCCACTATTTTCTGGCGGTAAATCTGTTAAAAACCAAAACGTATTTAATACAATTGGCGCAATAATTAATAGCGAAATTTCAAGGTTGAATTTCGGGACGATCACCAAATATCTTCGACTTATACAACCGGATATATATATATATATATATATATATATATATATATATATATATATATTATTAGGGATTGGCAAACTGAGCCTAAAATCCGTTTTTGACAAAATGACTTTAGCCCCCCACAGAAAATAATTTACCAAAAATCAGGGAATTATCGGATTTTAATGAAATTTTCAGTGTTTATTTATCAATGAACGATCTTTATAATGCATTATTCATTTTATTTCAAAACTTTCTCATTTTTTTCAGGTCACTTAATTTTGAGCCGTAAAATGTTATGCGAGTTGGTCATTTTCGATACTAATTACAGTATAAATAAAGAGATAAAAGACCGAAGTTATGAATAGAAACAAAAAAAATTTTTTTACGGTTGTTGTTATAATAATAATAATATATATATATATATGTG
>CM042160.1:39308831-39313831 GCA_023376005.1 Doryteuthis pealeii | reverse complement strand
GGTTTGGTTTACAGCATATCAACCTCAGCGTGTCATTTAATGCCGACAAAATTTTGATATAAATTCATTCTTAATGCATACTCAACTTTTTTATAAACACATTTTTTATTCAACCCATAGATGGGACCCTAACAGGTACTACCACTCCGGGCCAGAGTGGTATATTTTTGGATAAATATGCTTTGTATTATTTGAATTATTGTTCTCATCTTTTTTGTTATCTACATAACGTTTCGGCCGATGTGCCCTCTGGCTTTCTTCATCGAAATAATACAAATTATCAAGCCTATGCGTAGATTATCCGTAATGATACAGGTAAACTACAGTGAGAGCTCAATGTGCATAATGCCGGTAGGTAGACGGACAGAGCAATATATATAGAATAAAATAAGGAAAAAGTTTTAAATTTGCTTCATTGTAATAATTTATTTCAGTTGTGTGTATATATATATATATATATATATATATATATATATAAGTAAGTCGACGGGGCGGCCTAAAGTCGGTATCAGCCAGTCAGCGAGGGAGTCTATCCCCTTTTCAATAGTGCTAGACCAAGGAGATTGTTTTTTTTAGCATCTGAGGTGGAGCGCCACACCTACCATCAGCTCATGACTTTACCGCACAGATCCCTGTGCTACTCATACGCTGAGTTGGCGAGGAATATTTGTGTGTGTGTGTGTGTGTGTGTGTGTGATGGGTACTTTAAAAATGTATATAAATTAACAGCATCTATAAACAAATACCTATTTTTTTCGGATTTAGTCTTTGTTTCTAACGGGTACCCTTAATATATATATACCTTTTAGATACATAGATGCTTGTAAAAATACATTACCGGTATATTATGATGGATGGAAAATTGTTTGAGAACCAGACTTTCCTTGTGTTGCCTCTTAGGAACATTTGAAAGGGGAAATTTTATACACTATAGTTAAATAGACAAAAGAACGCATGTGTTGTTTACGTATGTGTGCATGGCTAGCCGTACGGATGAACCAGCAGCTGTGAAAGGCATTGTTAGCGAGATATACAGTTAATTAGCAGATAAGGTTTGGTGCGCACGCGCGTACACACACACACACACACACACACACACACACACACACACACACACACACACACACACACGAAGGGTGGGGACAGGAATATTTGGTTAGATTTAGGAATCTACCTTCTTTGAGACCCGGTTGGTTCAAGAAAAAAAAAATATACTCATATTATCAAAAAATGTTTGTGCACTATTAAAACCGAAACTGCAAAGTAAAAATGTTTAAAATATATAGAATACATTAAGGAAAAAAACTTTAAATTTGCTTCATTGTAATAATTTATTTCAACTGTGTAATATATATATATATATATATATATATATATATATATATATATATATATATATATATATATATATATATATATATATATATATATATATATATATATATATATATATATATATATATATATATATATATATATATATATATATATATATATATATATGGGTATTGTATGGTATTGATTAAGTTCATGTCTACATTCTATGGTATAATATTATATATATATATATGAAAAATAGATGGAAATTAATCCGACAGTATGAAATTTAACATTTTTGAAAAAAACAAATGATGTTATATAATTGCTGTCATATGTTGCTCTTGATGATGACCGATCTATCGAGCGGGTCGAAACAGATTTCTGTCAGCAATTATATAACATCATTTGTTTTTTCAAAAATGTTAAATTTCATATATATATATATATATATATATATATAATATATATATATATATATGTGTGTGTGTGTGTGTGTGTGTGTGTGTGTGTGTGTGTGTGTTGTCCACATATTCTTTGTTGATATACCTGGTGAGTCTGGTTCTCAGCTTGTATATATCATATTAGTATATATGTTATCTATCTATCTATATCTGTACATATATAAATGGCAATTGTGTGTATCTATATGTCCGGAGGAAACTTCGAAAAAATTAACGACAAAGTAAATATATATACACATTAAATATCAACAGGGCTTGGTTTCTGAGCCAAAATCCGGAAGATTTGATTTATATTCGTGAAGATAATTAAAAGATAAAATTTAAATGATAACAGCATGATTTTTTTTTTGCACTTAATATTTTAAATAGGAGACATTAATTTTTCTTTCAGAGTGGCTAGATCAACGCAACGCCATTTTACATAAGGATTTTAGTGGGGCATCCTGTGAGGATCCAACTCGTAATTCAATGATAATTGATCTGCAAGACCCTCTTTTTACCCCCTCTACCTTAGCAACGCCGTATATATATAAAATGCCTATAATATTTGGGATTTAGTATGAAGCATGGGGTGTGAACTATATAAGAAACTCAGTTTGTCGGATGTTAAGTATTTTATTCTAATATTTCTTTTTGGAAGAAACAATTTTTTCATAGTTAATTTTTTTATCGAAATATGTCAATCTAAAAAAATAAAAAATAAAATAAAATCCAAAGACGCAAAAAAAGAAAAGAAAAAAAATCCAAAGACACAAATATTTTTTAAGTCATTAAATAAAAATCTATCTCTATTATATTCTCATTATATTTGTATAGATATATATGACCGTAATCCAGAAAAACGGCACATCATAGCAAGGTTTATAATAGAGCAACATCTAAATAAATAAATAAATAAATAAAAATACTTTAATTTAGAGAATAAAGCAATATCCAGTCCAATTTTTAGTTGAATGATAATTTTGTGGAATCAGCATTTGCACTAAACATTTTCATCTATTATTTCTCTGAATTTTTTTTAGATGTGGCTTGATGATTTGGATTATTTGGATTATTTGGATTGTGGTCCTCGTCTTTATTGTTATCTGTACAACGTTTCGGCCGATATGCTCCCAGGCCTTCTTCAGGTATTTCTTTTCGGACTCGGGAGTCTTCTCGCACCCGGAAACCTTTTTTTTTCAGACACGAGGGTCTTCTTTCGGACATGGTGTCATCATTCAAATTTTATTTTTTAATTATCTTCACGAACATAAATCAAATCTCTATTATTTTTGCTCAAAAGCCAAGCCCTGGTGATATTTAATGTGTATATATATTTACTTTGTCGTTGTTTTATTTTCAAAGTTTCCTCCGAACATACAGATACACACAACTACCCTTTATATACTACATCCATCCTATCTCCATAATATATATATATATATATATATATATATATATATATATATACTATAACAAAAGAAACTGACCAATGATTACTGGAGACTAACTTTTAAAAAATCCTTGATTTAATTTTTTTTAAATTTTAAAACCATAATCAACTTCATTTTAGGTAAGCAGAACAAGTATCAAGTAAGATTTGCGTTTTTGTCCTCTCTTTATGTATGTATGTATGTATGTATGTATTATGTATCTTTATATGTGTCTGTCCCCCCTCTCTCCTCTCTCTCTCTCTCTCACACACACACACACACTATATATATATATATATATATATATATATATATATATATATATAGTAAATCGTCAGGGTGGCCTAAAGTCGGTATCAGCAAATCAGCGAGGGAGTCTATCCCCTTTTCACTAGCGCAAGACGAAGGAGATTGTTTTTGCGTCAGAGGTGGTGCGCCACACCTACCATCAGCTCCTTACTTTACCGCACAGATACCTGTGCTACTCATACGCTGAGTTGGCGAGGGCCGGTACCGAACTAGGAAACTTGTGGTTTCTAGCCGAACGCTCTACCGACTGAGCTAAGTACTAAATATAACAGAAGACTTAGATTCTTTGTTTTATAGCCTATTTCAGGAAGCTTAGACAAAGTGTCTAACACCCCCAATCATCGGATGCGAATGGTATTTGGGAGTGCTAGATACTTTGTCTAAGCTTCTTGAAATAGGTTATAATGCAAAGAATCTAAGTCTTCTGTTATATTTTTTACTTATAAATTTGCTCTGTTACTCTAACAATATGAGCACACATTGAGCTCTGCAAACTGCGACGCGTTAAAAAAACCTCCTATGTCGTAAGGAAGAGTTCTTCTCCGGATTTTTGGATTACATATATATATATATATATATATATAAGTGCTTAATTGGAGTCGTACCTAATTTTGAAAATTAATTAATTAATAATGAATTAGGCGGGAATACCTATTAAATTGCGTTTGGTGTAGAGGTTGTGATATCGGCCTGTCAGCTTGGCAGTCCGGTTTCAAATCACGCACAGGGCGGCCTTCCTATCTATAGCTCTGCTGATGAGGCCTAATAGGCCGAAATGTACATACAGAGATTGATTTTTCTCGATTTGTTTAGCCATACATTTAATAGGTATTCCCGCCTAATTCATTATTAATTAATTAATTTTCAAAATTAGGTACGACTCCAATTAAGCACTTATTCTCCCAAAAATTATCGGCAAAAAGCCATTCTAAACAAACCGTGTTTACACACACACACACATATATATATATATATATATATATATGGTGCCTCAAAATAATGTATACAATTTTGTGTATTCATTCTCTTGTATAAATCTTATTTACAAGTCAAAGTACATAATACAGTATTTTGGAACACCCTTTATATATATATATATATATATATATATATATATATATATATATATATATATATATATTGCAGTCTACTTTAGCTTAGGTAAGAAGAACATTTTTAAGTAAAAGATTTGGTCTGTAATTTATTTTAAAACTTACTCCCCAAAACAGTCAATTTGTTTCTATATTCATAGATGGGTTACCAGGTAAGTAGGTATTAGGAGGATTCTAAGCTGGCCTTTGATTCCAACGGCGGAATGTTAGAGTAGTTCAGATACCTGTGGGTAGAGATAGATCTACAACCGCAAAATGACCGATGTTCAAGCCTTTTCCTTTACCATATATATATATATATATATATATATATAGTTTTTTTCCGTAGTTAGGGTCTTTCCATGTGTGGTTTAACCAAGCTGATGCAGGTAGACCATAAGGAGAGC
>CM042160.1:39303831-39306331 GCA_023376005.1 Doryteuthis pealeii | reverse complement strand
CCGTCGCTAAGGGATTGGGTACATACATACATACATCAGATTCACACACACATAAGATATATACAAATCAATCGCACACACATAGACATAGGCATATCAAAATCACACACAGGCACACGTCCCACATATCCATGCGCTCACACATCTATCTTCTGCACGTGAACATATTCGTCAGACACGCACACATTAAGACACGCACACACTCACGCTCATTAAGACACACACACACTAACGCTCATTAAGACACACACACACTCACGCTCATCAAAATCATATACACAATACCTACTAGAACGGGCATGTAGAAATCCCTCTCGCCTCACCTATATATATATATATATATATATATATATAATATATATATATATATATATATATATATAAGAATGTCATACTATGATTAACCTTATTATCATAATTTGCGGGCGATATATATATATATATATATATATATATATATATATCGTTCGCAATTATATATATATATATATATATATATATCGTTCGCAAATTATATATATATATATATATATATATATATATATCGTTCGCAAATTATATTATATATATATATATATATATATATATATATATATATATCGTTTCGCAAATTATATATATATATATATATATGTATATATCGTCCGCAAATTTATAATAATAAGGTTAATTATAGTATGACATTCTTATTAAACTTCCATATAATTAGTATATGCGATTTTGTACAATGATTAGTTTTTTTTTATAAATATGTGTCGGTATTGGGTACCGCGCGTGGTGTCACAAACCATTTTTTGTGATTTTGATTCTCACTGAGTGCTCGATACCTCTGACTTCATGCTAACCTTAGTAAATTAGTACATGCATATCGGTATAATTAATGTAACGTGTCTATTTTTTTATTTATTTTTCAGCTAGTGGATTTGGAATGAAAGTGAAATAATAGGAAGCGAAACAACGAGTATTAAGGATATGGGAGAAAAGGTTTACTAAGCAAAATACAAGGTGATTAGTAAGTGCTAGGTTGAATTAACATGTCCCGTGAAATCTCGTTGTTTCTCTCTTCCGAGTTTTTATCAAACGTTATTTATAGGAAAAACAGACGATTCCATGTCATTATTTAGGTACTATATTACAGAATTAAACGACTTGTTATATAATTGTTCACTAGCATAGTGCCCATAAAAAATTACAGGATTATTTATGCGTGCGTCGGCACTTCTGACTAGGATCAGAGAATATATGTGCGCTCTGTCAACGATTAAAGTGGCGCTACCCGGTCTCCTGTTTAGGATCAGGGTAGCAATCTGTCTGCATGCTCGGTCTGAGTTGAACCTAAGTGTCAGCAAGTCTCCAGGTTTGATTTGGTTTGGTGTGTTTTACAGCATATCAACATTGTTGGGTCATTTAATGCCGATAAAGTTTTTAAATAAATTCATTCTTAATGGATACTCAATTTTTTTTAATAAACACAGTTTATTATTTAATCCATAGATGAGACTCTAGCAGGTACTGTCACTCCGGGTCAGAGTGAACCAGGGAGCAATGGAGATGACCTTCAGAACTAGAACCTCACCATTAGATAAAGTTTAACGTCATTCCTAGGACATGACGACCCTGAGCCACCGTCTTCTAGCACACATATGATAAAAAGGGTTGGGGCTTGCCATAAGGGCAATAGGGTTGGGGGTAATCATATAGGTGCTAAGGCTTGACGTGACTCGCCAATTGATCGGAGGGGGCCTCCGCGACCGCCCGTCTAGCCCAAGTAAGGGCCAAAGTAAAGTGTTGCATGTCATGGTTCCATCCTTACGCATCACGGATCGCCACCAACGGCCAACAGGTGGTCCCGTTGTATTCTAACGCCATAGTCGACAGGGCGTCGTGTCTCCTGAACTCTTTTGAGTATTCTAGCCGACCTTAACAATGTTGTTGTCTGGATGTCTTGATATTTTTCTTTGATATCCAGTTCTCCAGTCAGTTTTCCAAACCCTTGGGACCTTTCTAAGAGCATAATCTACAATTGGTATTACCGTTACTCTCATGTTCCACAGCATTATTTTAGTTCTCTAGCAAGATCTAAGTATTTGTCTATCTTTTTGTTTTCTTTCATTTCTACTCTCTGGTTCACCGAAACGGCAAAATCCACTTATTGACATGTTTTTTTTTTTTAATTATCGAAGCTAATGTTGATAAAATTTGGCTCAGTCGATAGAGTATCCGGCTCGTAACCACACGGTTCCGGGTTCAATACCGACCCTCACCAACTCATCGTATGGGTAGCACAGGTATATGTGCGGTAAAATGGGAGCTGGTGATAAGTATGGCGCCTCATCCCTTTTCTCAGACGCAAAAAACAATCTCCCTGGTTTAGTGCTAGTGAAAAGGGATAGACTCCCTCGCTGTCTGGCTGATGCCGACTTTTGGCCACCCCGACGACTTTACTTTTACTTATTTAAAAACAAACAGAAAGAAAATATCTATTAAGCTGAAATCAAAC
>CM042160.1:39294320-39303731 GCA_023376005.1 Doryteuthis pealeii | reverse complement strand
ATAAGGCGAGCCGATATCGAACCCAGAACCTTGCGGTTGAGGGGTTGTGCTGGGGGTAGAGGTTGGGTTTTTTTTAGAAAAAAATTTCTCACCACTCCGACCCTTAGGATACCATTTCATTTAAATTATTATGATTATTTATAATATAATTATAATATATATATGAATAATAATATATATATTAAAGTTATACATATTATAATATATATTAATTTATTATTATATTATATTATTATTATTATATTATCATATTATTATATTAATAAATATATATAATTTATTATTATCATATTATTCATTTAATTAATATATAATATATAAATTATTATATATCATTAATTTATCATATTATTATTATTATCAGCAACTAAGCTTTACATAGCCAGACACAGAGACACGAGGGGGGTGGCCTACCGTAACGTAATGCCAAGGCTGGGGACTGCGGGCATTGATAGTGAGCCGGTTTCGACCCCAGTCCCACTAATTACGTCACTTTCGGCAAATACCCTTGAAACCATGAACCCTTCATCCCCAGCTATGGTTAAATATTACTACTTCCTGTTTCTTCTACCAAGGACGCCTTTAAATAAAGAACCACCAGGCCAACCAACAGAAGTAAACGACCCTTGTACCATCATTGGTAATTTTTTTACGATTAAGAAATCGACTATCAATCAATATATGGATTATTCATCGGGCCCATTTTAAGAAATAAGTATATCGTTACAAGTTGCAGTCAGTATAAAAGGTTATGCGTAGTTATTAGTGATGAGAAGTTGTGAATCAATCTTTACGGTGTAAACCGGACTATCGGTTTCCTCGGGCCAAAAAAATAAAAAAAAAATAAAAATAAGAGAAAATATCGCCTCTCGTTCTATAAAGCCAGTTGAAGCCCTCCGCAGTCAGACTACGCCAAGAAGATAGGTGAGTTCAATGGAATTCCCATGTTCTAAGATTTCGTAAAAGACATCCTGTACTCTCCAGAGGTCATGGAACTAATCGCAGACTATTGACCATTCTTGGTGTTGACTGACGCCAAAACTTGTATTTGAAGTTATTATTATCATTTAAAATATCATCACATTATAATATATATATATATATATATATATATATATATATATATATATATATAATATATATATATACATATATATTTTATTATCATAATTATTACTCTGAGCTGATGGTCTTCACTGGAGTCTGAGTGACAGCAAGTCTCCATCAGGTCTCCAGGACTCTCTGAGTTATTCTGGCAGATTGCAGCAGTGCAGTGTTTGAAAGGTTTCAATCCTTCCTTGATATCCAAACTTTCAAGCCCTTTTCTAATCCTTTGGGACTGTTCCAAGTGCACCAAACAATTGGTATCACTTTGACTTTCATATTCCACTAACTTTTTCAGTTTTCTGGCAAGGTCCAAGATATTGTCTATTTTTTCATTTTCCTTAACTTCACCCTGTGATCTGCTGGCACTGCAAAATCCACCAGTTGACAAGTTCTTTCTTTTTTTGTTTATCAACACTAGGTCTGGCCTTCTTGCTGGGATAAGGTGATCCTTTTTATCTCAAAGTCCAGAGAATTTTGTGCGCGTTTCGTTCTCAAGAACAGATTCTGGTTTATGCATATACCATTTGTTGTGTGGTCAAAATATTATTATTATTATTATTATATTAGTATTATATTATTTATTCTTTACTAAATTAGGAATTTTTTTTCATTAATATATTTTATTTTAACTAGTACAAAATAAAAAAAAACACTCACCGGGCGATGAAAAAATAGATTTTGAAACATAGCCTGAGGTGGGAGTAAAAAATTCATTGTCAGCAAGTTTGTACCCTAAGTAAGTAAAATCATCAAAATTCATTAAAGGATTAAAAATAAAACAATTTGAAATGTAACTTTAAATATGTATTAAAATAAAACAACTATATATAGATATAATACCAGTCATGTATTTATTAAAACTTGTTTTAAAAAACAATGAGGACTGTCTAATGTTGCATGTTCAAATTTTGAGTGTATTTATTCTATGATATGACGATTTTGGTAATGTGACGTAAGCAGTGACGTAATTTTGTTTACAGACAAAAAACCGGAAGTGAATCTCCTTATAATAGAGATATAATATATATTATTATTATTATTATTATATATATTATTCTTTACTAAATAGGATATATAATATATATATAATTCATTAATTATATTTTTTTTAATATATACTCATCCTTACACACATTCACACACACACACACTCACATAAACACTCACACAACCAGCGAATGCGATCGTCTTATTTACATTTTCCACACACACACACACACACACACACACACACACACACACACACACATAAGGGAGCGTCTATGTCACTTTACAACGGTTGCCTTATCGTTCGACATAATTTCAAAACATCCAAAGAACGCTAGTTTTTCATTCAACATTTTTCAAATTGAGTGACCGACAAAGCAAAAGACTCTCACAGTCTTCCTATTCTCTGTAATAAATGTAATTTTCCTCAAATTAACAAAAGCCCTGATGAAGATCTATTGAAACAGATCGAAACACTGCAGCGTTGGCGAAATAAACATCATTCTTTATGAACTTGTGTTTTTTTCAATTTTTCACTATATTACATACTTTCGGATTCACTTCCATTTTCTCTTCACATATATTATTATTATATATAATATATATATAAAATACTATATATATATATTATATACTAGCAAATATATGCACCCTCTGGGTGCAAGTATTTAAGTTTAAATGTAATAAAATATTATATTAAATCAGAAAGGCTAATGAAACTAATTAAGAATTCAGATAAAAAGATTTGAAACGGAGGGGGTATAATCGGAAAATAGAACAACTGAAACTTACTCTTTCATCACTTCCGTTTTCAATGCTAAATTTTCCTAATTTAACTATTTAGTTAAAATAGGAAGTAAAGAATAAAATTACAGTTATTTCTTCTTGTTAATGAATTTCTTTTAGGATTTATTGAAGAGATTTTTACTCATATTCATTAAGATAAAACCAAACAATTAGAAATCAATAATACCAAGCACATTTTTATTAAAATCAGTTTTTTTAATATCAATATGCAAATAGCTTTACGTTTACACTGAAACTGGTATTTTGTTGTATATATAATACAATTGCATGTTATTAGTATTTAGGTAAGGCCAACAGTATTAATAATGTCAAACAGTTTTATTATTAATTGAGGTTTAAATAGAAATAGAATCATGGAGAATGCGTCGTTAATAACTAAGGAAATTGTGACTTGAGTAGTAATATAGTTTCGGTTACAGACATAAAAACACACAATCTCCATTATAATAAGATATATATAATATATATATATATATATAATATATATGATATATTATAATACCGCTGCACACGAAAAGTACGATTTTTTTTAAATCTGGGAATATGAACACAGATTGTTTTTTTAATTCATTGCGACGTAAATTTCAGAAAAAAAAATATTTTGCTGATTTCTTGTTATTTTTCTATTTAAATAGAAAAAATATTTAATGGTTGTTAAGCAAATGGAAACTAAAATGAAGAGAGAAAGCAAGAGAGAGAGAGAGAGAGAGAGAGAGAGAGAGAGAGAGAGTTAAGAATAATAAGTAGAGAGAGGGGTATCAAGTGAAAGAGAAAAAAATAGATAGGTAGAGAACGGAAGAGAGGGGAGAAAAGAAAACGAGAGAGAGAGAGAGTGTTAAATAGAAAGAGAATAAGAATGATAAGTAGAGAGAGGGGTATCAAGTGAAAGAGAAAGAAATAGATAGGTAGAGAACGGAAGAGAGGGGAGAAGAGAAAAAGAAACCGGAAGAAGTCAAACAAAGAGAGAACACGATAGATAATGAGAGATAGTAAATTTTTAAAAAAGTGAAAAAAGATATAGGGAGAGAAAGAGCGAGGCAGAGACAGAGACAGCGAGAGAGTGGGAAAGACTAAAAGAGAGAAAATGGATAGAGAGAGAGAGAAAAGAAAACAAGCTAGTTAAGAGAAAACGGGAATTGGAGATTGGGGGGGGGCTGGTCTAAACAGAAACTGAGAAACTGATAAAGAGAAATAAAGAGAGAGAGAGGGGTATTAAATAGAGAGAGAGGGAGAATGATTGAGAGGGGGAAGAGAATAAAACAGAAAGAGAGGAAACAGGCGAGATAGAGATAGAAATAAATTGATAGAAAAAAGAGAAAAGGGGAGGGAGGGAGAGAGAGGGAGAAAGAGACACAGAGAGAGAGAAGAGAGAGAGATAGAGAGAGAGAGAGAGAGAGAAAGATTTAAACAGAAAGAAAGAACTGGATAAGAGAATATGACATAGATAAGTAGAGAAAGAAAGAAAGAAAGAAAGAAAGAAAGAAAGAAGAAGAAAAACCTGAAGAAATAAATGGAGAAACTAATTTTATTTTCTGGAATATAAAAACAATAAACTATGATAAAAATCTTTTTCTTCCGAACATAATTTCTTCGCCTAAATTTTAAATTAACTTTTCCTTTCAAAATGAAGAAATCATAATAAATTAACAAGAACGAAAAATAGAGAAAAAAAAAACAAACAAAAATTCAAGTATTTTCTTCATAAAATCCTGAAGATCTGTGAATAAAGATGTACAGTTTAATGAGATGAACTCAAGTCACGTCTGCCCGAAAACAATTTTAACATTTCACATATGAAATGGCGTTCATTACAGTCATCATTATTATTATTATTATTATTATTATTATTATATATATTATTATTATTATTATTATTATTATTATTATTTACTTCTGGCGAAAATTTTCGCACCAGCTGGTTTTTCACGGGAGTCTGAGTGACAGCAAGTCCCCTCGGTCTCCAAGACTCTTATAAGCATCCTAGCCAATTTTAGTTGTGCTGTGGTCTGGATGGTCTCAGTTCTTTTCACCGATCTCCAGTTCATCGAGTCTCTTTTCGAGATTCTTAGGAACTGTTTCAAGAGCCCCGACTACACTTTCAAATTCCTCTTGTCCGCAGCCTTTTCAGTTCTCTGGCAAAGTCTTAGTATTTATCTAGTTCTGGAGTGCTGGAGAATTTGGAGCACCCCTTCATTACCATTACTCCCAAGTCCACTTTAACCTGGAGTGTCAGTACCTGTAAAGGTGCCATCTATGGGTCTCCACACCTATATTGAATACGATAGCATATACACTGTTATTTCGATGATCACGATTCTTATTTTTTATTGTTGTTGTGTTATTGTTGCAAACAACAACAAAAAGAAACAACACCCGGGCGAAACACTATGAAGTCAAGAGGCCCAAAATAAAAGAGAGGACAGCCTTCACTTGCGACATCTGTGGTCGAGAATGTTTATCGAACATTGGATTTCACAGTCACAGGAGGCGCTGTAAATTCAGGGCACAAAAACTATATGGTCTTCCGAGGCGCTTGGTCTAATGGTTAAAGTCGTAGGAAAAGGACTCGTCGACCAGAGTTCGATTCCTGGACGAAGCTGTTTGCATTGGAAAAGTATGAATCCAATTCTCTCTCCAGCTATGGTAAATAGCATGCAGACTGTCTCTTTAACCATGGCTAGGTAACCAGTCTAGGAGAAGGAAAACTCTGAATTCAAACCTATTAAACTCCGCTTGAGAAATTGGCCTTGTGTCGCATCCTACTCGTGCGGAGGGTTGGTAAATATATATAGTCTTCCGAGACTGCAATACCGATGATGATATTCTTTGCAAAAAAATATAACAATTTCTGTTGCTGTCAATCGGGCCATAAAAATAGATATTATTGCCACTGCGTTTGTTATTTGTGTCTGACTTTATGTAGAGAGCAACAAAAAAAGAGAGACCCCAGTCCATAGAGTCAAAGAGGCGAATACCAAGAAGGCTGTTAAAGGAAAAGGAAAGGGAAAGGAAAGGGGAGAAAGGAAAGGGGAGAACGGAAAGAGGG
Organism: Doryteuthis pealeii; assembly: GCA_023376005.1. Classification (NCBI taxonomy): domain Eukaryota; kingdom Metazoa; phylum Mollusca; class Cephalopoda; order Myopsida; family Loliginidae; genus Doryteuthis; species Doryteuthis pealeii. The sequence goes on along the minus strand of CM042160.1, from coordinate 39,297,784 downwards.
GAGCGACTGAATGTATTAATTAATCGTCCAAACAAAATGATGGAATTGTATCTCCTTTGTCTGGAGATTTACACGCTCAGACCAGAATATGTCATAGCCGCCGTCTCTAAAGTGCTAAATTCTCAATGAATAATACGTTTCTTTCTTTGGATGATGCAAAACAAACAAAAAAAGAATATTGTACTTTCGGGGAATTTTGGAGTACCCCTTCATTGCCATTACTCCAAGTCCACTTTAACTTGGAGTGTCAGTACTGTAAAGGTGCCATCTATGGCTCAAATAAATATGTTGAAAATTATTTGTATTAGATAGGAATACTTGATACCATATAACTGTGTGTAATTATTTGTATTAGATATTGAATACTTGATACCATATAACTGTGCAAATTATTTTATTAGATAGGAATACTTGATACCATATAACTGTGCAAATTATTTGTATTAGATAGATATGACTATGCTTGATACCATATAACTGTGTGCAAATTATTTGTATTAGATAGGAATACTTTATACCATATAACTGTGTGTAGATTATTGTATTAGATAGGAATACTTGATACCATATAACTGTGTGCAAATTATTTGTATTAGATAGGAATACTTGATACCATAAACTGTGTGTAGATTATTTGTATTAGATAGGAATACTTGATATCATATAACTGTGTGTAGATTATTTGTATTAGATAGGAATACTTGATACCATATAACTGTGTGCAAATTATTTGTATTAGATATGAATACTTGACATATAACTGTGTGCAAAATTATTGTATAGATAGAATACTTGATACCATATAATGTGTGTATTAGATAGGAATACTTGATACCATATAACTGTGTGCAAATTATTTGTATTAGATAGGAATACTGATACCATATAACGTGTGTAGATTATTTGTATTAGATAGGAATACTTGTATCATATAACTGTGTGTAGATTATTGTATTAGATAATACTACTTGATACATATAACTGTGTGAATTATTTGTATAGATAGGAATACTTGATAGCATATAACAGTGTGCAAATTATTTGTATTAGATAGGAATACTTATACCATATAACTGTGTGTAGATTATTTGTATTAGATAGGAATACTTGATACCATATAACTGTGTGCAAATTATTGTATTAGATAGGAATACTTGATACCATATAACTGTGTGTAGATTATTGTATTAGATAGGAATACTTGAATCATATAAACTGTGTGAGATTATTTGTATTAGATAGGAATACTTGATATCATATAACTGTGTGCAATTATTTGTATTAGATATGAATACTTGATACCATATAACTGTGTGCAAATTATTTGTATTAGATAGGAATACTTGATACCATATAACTGTGTGTAAATTATTTGTATTAGATAGGAATACTTGATACCATATAACTGTGTGCAAATTATTTGTATTAGATAGGAATACTTGATACCAATACTGTGTGTAATTATTTTATTAGATGATACATATAACTGTGTGTAGATTATTGATTAGATAGGATACTTTATACCATATACTGTGTGTAGATTATTGTATTAGATAGGAATACTTTATACATATAACTGTGTGTAGATTATTTTAAGATAGGAATACTTGATACATATAACTTGTGTTAGATTATTTGTATTAGATAGGAATACTTGATACCATATAACTGTGTGTAGATTATTTGTATTAGATAGGAATACTTGATATCATATAACTGTGTGTAGATTATTTGTATTAGAAGGAATACTTGATACATATAACTGTGTGTAGATATTTATTAGATGAATACTTGATATCATATAACTGTGTGTAGATTATTTGTATTAGATAGGAATACTTGATATCATATAACTGTGTGTAGATTATTTGTATAGATAGGAATACTTGTACCATATAACTGTGTGCAAATTATTTGTATTAGATATGAATACTTGATACCATATAACTGTGTGCAAATTATTTGTATTAGATATGAATACTTGATACCATATAACTGTGTGCAAATTATTTGTATAATGTATTAGATAGGAATACTTGATACCATATAACTGTGTGCAATTATTTGTATAGATAGGAATACTTGATACCATATAACTGTGTGTAGATTATTTGTATTAGATAGGAATACTTGATATCATATAACTGTGTAGATTATTTGTATTAGATAGGAATACTTGATACCATATAACTGTGTGCAAATTATTTGTATTAGAGATGAATACTTGATACATATAACTGTGTGCAAATATTTGTATTAGATAGGAATACTTGATACCATATAACTGTGTGTAGATTATTTGTATTAGATAGGAATACTTGATATCATATAACTGTGTAGATTATTTTATTAGATAGGAATACTTGATACCATATAACTGTGTGTCAAATTATTTGTATTAGATAGGAATACTTGATATCATATAACTGTGTGTAGTGTAGATATATTACTGATTAGATAGGAATACTTGATACCATAAACTGTGTGCAAATTTTTGTATTAGATAGAATACTTGATACCATATAACTGTGTGCAATTATTTGTATTAGATAGAATATTGAACCATATAACTGGTGTGATTATTTGTATTAGATAGGAATACTTGATATCATATAACTGTGTGAAAATTATTTGTATTAAGAATAGTTACTTGAAGCTACAAAGGATTATTGTTTATGATTATTCGAAATTTGTTAACATTCAACTTAGCTGGTGGTCTTTCTCTGGAAATGTTCATCTAAGAAAAGATTCAAAATTTTATTATTATTATTAGTTTAAAAAAAGGTCACATCAAGAGATGAAGAAACAGAATAACGGATGGGTTCATAGGTTTGATTTCAGCTTAATAGATATTTTCTTTCTGTTTGTTTTTAAATAAGTAAAAGTAAAGTCGTCGGGGTGGCCAAAAGTCGGCATCAGCCAGACAGCGAGGGAGTCTATCCCCTTTTCACTAGCACTAAACCAGGGAGATTGTTTTTTGCGTCTGAGAAAGGGGATGAGGCGCCATACTTATCACCAGCTCCCCATTTTACCGCACATATACCTGTGCTACCCATACGATGAGTTGGTGAGGGTCGGTATTGAACCCGGAACCGTGTGGTTACGAGCCGGATACTCTATCGACTGAGCCAAATTTTATCAACATTAGCTTCGATAATTAAAAAAAAAAAACATGTCAATAAGTGGATTTTGCCGTTTCGGTGAACCAGAGAGTAGAAATGAAAGAAAACAAAAGATAGACAAATACTTAGATCTTGCTAGAGAACTAAAATAATGCTGTGAACATGAGAGTAACGGTAATACCAATGTAGATTATGCTCTTAGAAAGGTCCCAAGGTTTGGAAAACTGACTGGAGGAACTGGATATCAAAGAAAAATATCAGACCATCCAGACAACAACATTGTTAAGGTCGGCTAGAATACTCAAAAGAGTTCAGGAGACACGACGCCCTGTCGACTATGGC
>CM042160.1:39271820-39286820 GCA_023376005.1 Doryteuthis pealeii | reverse complement strand
TCAAGTATTCTATCTAATACAAATAATTTGCACACAGTTATATGGTATCAAGTATTCATATCTAATACAAATAATTTGCACACAGTTATATGGTATCAAGTATTCCTATCTAATACAAATAATCTACACACAGTTATATATCAAGTATTCCTATCTAATACAAATAATCTACACACAGTTATATGATATCAAGTATTCCTATCTAATACAAATAATCTACACACAGTTATATGGTATCAAGTATTCCTGTATATCTAATATCTACACACAGTTATATGATATCAAGTATTCCTATCTAATACAAAAATCTACACACAGTTATATGGTATCAAGTATTCCTATCTAATACAAATAATTACACACAGTTATATTATCTATCTAATACAAATAATCTACACACAGTTATATGGTATAAAGTATTCCTATCTAATACAAATAATCTACACACAGTTATATGGTATCAAGTATTCCTATCTAATACAAATAATTTGCACACAGTTATATGGTATCAAGTATTCCTATCTAATACAAATAATTTACACACAGTTATATGGTATCAAGTATTCCAATCTAATACACACACAGTTATATGATATCAAGTATTCCTATCTAATACAAATAATCTACACACAGTTATATGGTATCAAGTATTCCTATCTAATACAAATAATTTGCACACAGTTATATGGTATCAAGTATTCCTATCTAATACAAATAATCTACACACAGTTATATGGTATAAAGTATTCCTATCTAATACAAATAATTTGCACACTGTTATATGCTATCAAGTATTCCTATCTAATACAAATAATTTGCACACAGTTATATGGTATCAAGTAGTATTATCTAATACAAATAATCTACACACAGTTATATGATATCAAGTATTCCTATCTAATACAAATAATCTACACACAGTTATATGGTATCAAGTATTCCTATCTAATACAAATAATTTGCACACAGTTATATGGTATCAAGTATTCCTATCTAATACAAATAATTTACACACAGTTATATGGTATCAAGTATTCCTATCTAATACAAATAATTTGCACACAGTTATATGGTATCAAGTATTCATATCTAATACAAATAATTTGCACACAGTTATATGGTATCAAGTATTCCTATCTAATACAAATAATCTACACACAGGATATCAAGTATTCCTATCTAATACAAATAATCTACACACAGTTATATGGTATCAAGTATTCCTATCTAATACAAATAATTTGCACACAGTTATATGGTATCAAGTATTCCTATCTAATACAAATAATCTACACACAGTTATATGGTATAAAGTATTCCTATCTAATACAAATAATTTGCACACAGTTATATGGTATCAAGTATTCATATCTAATACAAATAATTTGCATAGTTATATGGTATCAAGTATTCCTATCTAATACAAATAATTTGCACAGTTATATGGTATCAAGTATTCCTATCTAATACAAATAATTTACACACAGTTATATGGTATCAAGTATTCCTATCTAATACAAATAATTTACACACAGTATGGTATCTATCTATACAAATAATTTTCGAACATATTTATTTGAGCCATAGATGGCACCTTTACAGGTACTGACACTCCAAGTTAAAGTGGACTTGGGAGTAATGGCAATGAAGGGGTACTCCAAATTCCCCGAAAAGTACAATATTCTTTTTTTGTTTGTTTTGCATCATCCAAAGAAAGAAACGTATTATTCATTGAGAATTTAGCACTTTAGAGACGGCGGCTATGACATATTCTGGTCTGAGCGTGTAAATCTCCAGACAAAGGAGATACAATTCCATCATTTTGTTTGGACGATTAATTAATACATTCAGTCGCTCCCCTCTTTCCGTTCTCCCCTTTCCTTTCTCCCCTTTCCTTTCTCCCCTTTCCTTTTCCTTTAACAGCCTTCTTGGTATTCGCCTCTTTGACTCTATGGACTGGGGTCTCTCTTTTTTTGTTGCTCTCTAACATAAAGTCAGACACAAATAACAAACGCAGTGGCAATAATATCTATTTTTATGGCCCGATTTGACAGCAACAGAAATTGTTATATTTTTTTGCAAAGAATATCATCATCGGTATTGCAGTCTCGGAAGACTATATATATTTACCAACCCCTCCGCACGAGTAGGATGCGACACAAGGCCAATTTCTCAAGCGGAGTTTAATAGGTTTGAATTCAGAGTTTTCCTTCTCCTAGACTGGTTACCTAGCCATGGTTAAAGAGACAGTCTGCCATGCTATTTACCCATAGCTGGAGAGAGAATTGGATTCATACTTTTCCCAATGCAAACAGCTTCGTCCAGGAATCGAACTCTGGTCGACGAGTCCTTTTCCTACGACTTTAACCATTAGACCAAGCGCCTCGGAAGACCATATAGTTTTTGTGCCCCTGAATTTACAGCGCCTCCTGTGACTGTGAAATCCAATGTTCGATAAACATTCTCGACCACAGATGTCGCAAGTGAAGGCTGTCTCTCTTTTATTTTGGGCCTCTTGACTTCATAGTGTTTCGCCCGGGTGTTGTTTCTTTTTGTTGTTGTTTGCAACAATAACAACAACAACAATAAAAATAAGAATCGTGATCATCGAAATAACAGTGTATATGCTATCGTATTCAATATAGGTGTGGAGACCCATAGATGGCACCTTTACAGCTACTGACACTCCAGGTTAAAGTGGACTTGGGAGTAATGGTAATGAAGGGGTGCTCCAAATTCTCCAGCACTCCAGAACTAGATAAATACTAAGACTTTGCCAGAGAACTGAAAAGGCTGCGGAACAAGAGGAATTTGAAAGTGTAGTCGGGGCTCTTGAAACAGTTCCTAAGAATCTCGAAAAGAGACTCGATGAACTGGAGATCGGTGAAAAGAACTGAGACCATCCAGACCACAGCACAACTAAAATTGGCTAGGATGCTTATAAGAGTCTTGGAGACCCGAGGGGACTTGCTGTCACTCAGACTCCCGTGAAAAACCAGCTGGTGCGAAAATTTTCGCCAGAAGTAAATAATAATAATAATAATAATAATAATAATAATAATAAATAATAATAATAATAATAATAATAATAATAATAATAATAATAATAATGATGACTGTAATGAACGCCATTTCATATGTGAAATGTTAAAATTGTTTTCGGGCAGACGTGACTTGAGTTCATCTCATTAAACTGTACATCTTTATTCACAGATCTTCAGGATTTTATGAAGAAAATACTTGAATTTTTGTTTGTTTTTTTTTCTCTATTTTTCGTTCTTGTTAATTTATTATGATTTCTTCATTTTGAAAGGAAAAGTTAATTTAAAATTTAGGCGAAGAAAATTATGTTCGGAAGAAAAAGATTTTTATCATAGTTTATTGTTTTTATATTCCAGAAAATAAAATTAGTTTCTCCATTTATTTCTTCAGGTTTCTTTCTTTCTTTCTTTCTTTCTTTCTTTCTTTCTTTCTTTCTTTCTACTTATCTATGTCATATTCTCTTTATCCAGTTCTTTCTTTCTGTTTAAATCTTTCTCTCTCTCTCTCTCTCTCTATCTCTCTCTCTCTCTCTCTCTGTGTCTCTTTCTCCCTCTCTCTCCCTCCCTCCCCTTTTCTCTTTTTTTCTATCAATTTATTTCTATCTCTATCTCGCCTGTTTCCTCTCTTTCTGTTTTATTCTCTTCCCCCCTCTCAATCATTCTCCCTCTCTCTCTATTTAATACCCCCCTCTCTCTCTCTTTATTTCTCTTTATCAGTTTCTCAGTTTCTGTTTAGACCAGCCCCCCCCCCAATCTCCAATTCCCGTTTTCTCTTAACTAGTCTTGTTTTCTTTTTCTCTCTCTCTATCCATTTTCTCTCTTTTAGTCTTTCCCACTCTCTCGCTGTCTCTGTCTCTGCCTCGCTCTTTCTCTCCCTATATCCTTTTTTCACTTTTTTTAAAATTTACTATCTCTCATTATCTATCGTGTTCTCTCTTTGTTTGACTTCTTCCGGTTTCTTTTTCTCTTCTCCCCTCTCTTCCGTTCTCTACCTATCTATTTCTTTCTCTTTCACTTGATACCCCTCTCTCTACTTATCATTCTTATTCTCTTTCTATTTAACACTCTCTCTCTCTCTCGTTTTCTTTTCTCCCCTCTCTTCCGTTCTCTACCTATCTATTTTTTTCTCTTTCACTTGATACCCCTCTCTCTACTTATTATTCTTAACTCTCTCTCTCTCTCTCTCTCTCTCTCTCTCTCTCTCTCTTGCTTTCTCTCTTCATTTTTAGTTTCCATTTGCTTAACAAACCATTAAATTATTTTTTCTATTTAAAATAGAAAAATAACAAGAAATCAGCAAAAATATTTTTTTTCTGAAATTTACGTCGCAATGAATTAAAAAAACAATCTGTGTTCATATTCCCAGATTTAAAAAAAAATCGTACTTTTCGTGTGCAGCCGGTATTATAATATATCATAATATATTATATATATATATATATATATATATATCTTATTATAATGGAGATTGTGTGTTTTTATGTCTGTAACCGAAACTATATTACTACTCAAGTCACAATTTCCTTAGTTATTAACGACGCATTCTCCATGATTCTATTTCTATTTAAACCTCAATTAATAATAAAACTGTTTGACATTATTAATACTGTTGGCCTTACCTAAATACTAATAACATGCAATTGTATTTATATATACAACAAAATACCAGTTTTCAGTGTAAACGTAAAGCTATTTGCATATTGATATTAAAAAAAACTGATTTTAATAAAAATGTGCTTGGTATTATTGATTTCTAATTGTTTGGTTTTATCTTAATGAATATGAGTAAAAATCTCTTCAATAAATCCTAAAAGAAATTCATTAACAAGAAGAAATAACTGTAATTTTATTCTTTACTTCCTATTTTAACTAAATAGTTAAATTAGGAAAATTTAGCATTGAAAAACGGAAGTGATGAAAGAGTAAGTTTCAGTTGTTCTATTTTCCGATTATACCCCCTCCGTTTCAAATCTTTTTATCTGAATTCTTAATTAGTTTCATTAGCCTTTCTGATTTAATATAATATTTTATTACATTTAAACTTAAATACTTGCACCCAGAGGGTGCATATATTTGCTAGTATATATATATATATATATAGTATTTTATATATATATTATATATAATAATAATATATGTGAAGAGAAAATGGAAGTGAATCCGAAAGTATGTAATATAGTGAAAAATTGAAAAAACACAAGTTCATAAAACGAATGATGTTTATTTCGCCAACGCTGCAGTGTTTCGATCTGTTTCAATAGATCTTCATCAGGGCTTTTGTTAATTTGAGGAAAAATACATTTATTACAGAGAATAGGAAGACTGTGAGAGTCTTTTGCTTTGTCGGTCACTCAATTTGAAAAATGTTGAATGAAAAACTAGCGTTCTTTGGATGTTTGAAATTATGTCGAACGATAAGGCAACCGTTGTAAAGTGACATAGACGCTCCCTTATGTGTGTGTGTGTGTGTGTGTGTGTGTGTGTGTGTGTGTGTGTGTGAAAATGTAAATAGACGATCGCATTCGCTGGTTGTGTGAGTGTTTATGTGAGTGTGTGTGTGTGTGAATGTGTGTAAGGATGAGTATATATTAAAATAAAATATAATTAATGAATATATATATATATATATATATCCTATTTAGTAAAAGAATAATATATATAATAATAATAATAATAATATATATTATATCTCTATTAATAAAGGAGATTCACTTCCGGTTTTTGTCTGTAACAAAAATTACGTCACTGCTTACGTCACATTACCCAAAATCGTCATATCATAGAATAAATACACTCAAAATTTGAACATGCAACATTAGACAGTCCTCATTGTTTTTTAAAACAAGTTTTAATAAATACATGACTGGTATTATATATCTATATATAGTTTGTTTTATTTTAATACATATTTAAAGTTTACATTTCAAATTGTTTTATTTTTTAATCCTTTAATGAATTTGATGATTTTACTTACTTAGGGTACAAACTTGCTGACAATGAATTTTTTACTCCCACCCCTCAGGCAATATGTTTCAAAAATCTATTTTTACATCGCCCGGTGAGTGTTTTTTTATTTTGTACTAGTTAAAATAAAATATAATTAATGAAAAAAAAATATCCTATTTAGTAAAAGAATAATAATAATAATAATAATAATAATAATAATAATAATAATAATAATAATATTTGACCACACAACAAAATGGTATATGCATAAACCAGAATCTGTTCTTGAGAACGAAACGCACAAAATTCTCTGGGACTTTGAGATAAAAACGGATCACCTTATCCCAGCAAGAAGGCCAGACCTAGTGTTGATAAACAAAAAAGAAAGAACTTGTCAACTGGTGGATTTTGCAGTGCCAGCAGATCACAGGGTGAAGTTAAAGGAAAATGAAAAAATAGACAAATATCTGGACCTTGCCAGAGAACTGAAAAAGTTGTGGAATATGAAAGTCAAAGTGATACCAATTGTAGTTGGTGCACTTGGAACAGTCCCAAAAGGATTAGAAAAGGGCTTGGAAAGTTTGGATATCAGAGGAAGGATTGAAACCTTTCAAAACACTGCACTGCTGCAATCTGCCAGAATACTCAGAAGAGTCCTGGAGACCTGAGGAGACTTGCTGTCACTCAGACTCCAGTGAAAGACCATCAGCTCAGAGTAAATAATAATAATGATAATAATATATATATATATATATATATATATATATATATATATATATATATATATATATATATATATATATTATAATAATGATGATATTATTAAATGATAATAATAACTTCAAATACAAGTTTTGGCGTCAAGTCATACACCAAGAATGGTCAATAGTCTGCGATTAGTTCCATGACCTCTAGGAGAGTAACAGGATGTCTTTTTACGAAATCTTTAGAACATGGGAATTCACTTGGAACTTCACTACTCTTCTTCGGCGGTAGTCTGACTTGCGGAAGGGCTTCAACTTGGCTTTATAGAACGAGAGGCGATAGTTATTCTCTTATTTTTTTATTTTTTTTTTTATTTTTTTGGCAGAGGAAACGATACGTCCGGTTTACCGTAAAGATTGATTCACAACTTCTCATTCACTAAATAACTAGCATAACCTTTTTATACTGACTGCACTTGTAAACGATATGACTTATTTCTTAAATGGGCCGATGAATATCCATATATTGATTGAATAGTCGATTTCTTAATCGGTAAAAAAAATTACCAATGAAATGGTATCAAGGGTCGTTACTCTGTTGGTTGGCTGGTGGGTTTCTTTATTTAAAGCCGTCCTTGTAGAAGAACAGGAGTAGTAATATTTAACCCATAGCTGGGGGATGAAGGGTTTCATGGCTTTTTCAAGGGTATTTGTCCGAAAGTGAACGTAATAGTGGGACTGGGGTTCGAACCGGCTCACTACAATGCCGCAGTCCAGCCCTTGAGCCATTACGTTACGCCACCCCCCTCGTGGTCTCTGTGTCTGGCTATGTAAAGCTTAGTTGATGATAATAATAATAATAATGATAATAATAATGATAATAATAATAATTATATATTATATATTATAATATAATGATAATAATGATAATAATAATAATTATATATATTATATATTATAATATAATAATAATGATAATAATAATAATAATAATAATAATAATAATAATATATATATTTATATATTATAATATGTATACTTTAATATTATATATTAAAATATATTATATATGATATATTATAATATATATTATAATATATCATAATAATTTAATGAAATGGTATCAAGGGTCGGAGTGGTGAGAAATTTTTTTCTAAAAAAACCCAACCCTCTACCCCCCAGCAACAACCCCCCCCTCAACCGCAAGGTTCTGGGTTCGATACCGGCCCTCGCCAACTCAGCGTATGAGTAGCTTAGTGATCTGTGGTAGGTGTGGCGCTCTACCTCAGAAACCAAATCAATCTCCTCGATCTAGCGGTAGTGAAAAGGGGATAGACCCCCTCGCTGTTTGGCTGATACCGACTTTAGGCCACCCCGACGACTATATGTGACATTGTTTATATGGTGTAATATGGGAAAATAAACCATTGTCTTCTTTCTCTCTTCTTTTTCTTGTCTTCTTCCTCTTTCAAAACGAGGCACATTTGGTTCAAGATACGGAAAACCCGCGCAGATTTCAAAGTGAGGCTTTCTAAAGCTACTCTATGTTGAAGGAATGTGGAAATCAAGCAATAGGCATGCGTGTGAGTGTGTGTTGGCAAATATCCCTGTGTTGGTGTATATAGTTTAAACTTCCTCATAGAAAACAGAAAGGGGGAAAGTGCTAATTGTTTTTGAAAGCATCACAAGAAAATGAGGTCTCAGGTCAGAGTTCCAGCAACGTTTCTCGCTGCCCACATTCATTAAAAAGGAAGAAGAGGCGAACAACTGTTAAGAATTCTCTAACGCACAAAGACGTCTGTTCTTTTCTTTTGCAATCTTAAAGACTGAATGGTTTAAACACGTACGAAAAATGTATGTTACGACGTTTACAGTTAATAAAATAAGGCGTTTTATACTTAGGCATTTTAGATAGACTCGTAGAAACGTCCATAGACCGAATTTTACGGCATCTAGGACGCACTTTTTCCCCAAAATTTTGGCTCGAAAAATTGCCCTGCGTCTTATACATTGTAGGTGAAGTTTGAGACCTCCCGTAGGCCTAGGTTAATCTTCTCTATGATGCTCACTAACCCAGCTTAGGCTCAGTACTTTTACCTACCGTAAACTCCATGCATCCTTATTTTATTGCTGGTATTGTTATAATCAAGGTTAACAGGAGCGTACGGTGGCGAAGAAAAAACAATATACTAAACACTTTTTTTCCTGAATCTGACCCGCTGAAATGGGGTGCGGCTTATATGCCCATGCGTCTTATATGCCGTCAAATACGGTAATTTCTCTTATATATATATATATATATATATATATATATGTGTGTGTGTGTGTGTGTGTGTGTGTGTGTGTGTGTGTGTGTGTGAAATAAAAGGAAATTAATCCGACAGTGTGAATTTGATATATTGAAAAAAACAAATGATGTTTACAAATGCTTGGGATCATCAGGAGAGGAAGTTGAGAGGAAGGCCCCGAAACGGTGCACATTCTCTCCTGATGATCCCAAGCATTTGTAAACATCATTTGTTTTTTCAATATATCAAATTCACACACACACACACACACACACACACATATATATATATAGATATATATATATATATATATATAGGTACGTATGAAGTGGGAAGTTCCAACTTGTAGTTTATGTGGAAGAGTATGTCTCTCCAGGGCTGGCCTGGTGAGTCATCTGAGAAAACACAAGGATAGAGTTTCAAATGCTACTGGCACCTAACTATGATGATAAAAAAAAACAACAACAGGAAATGGTCTTACTCGAACACGGGTTGACAGCCATTATTATTACTGTATGTTGGTGATGTGAACCTAGTCATTGCAGTAACACGCATTTTCCGCAAAGAAGCTGTTGGGAAAATTTCATTCATCCATTCTAACTACATGACTGCTTCATCTTAGCCTTTGCTGTAGTATTATACTGTGGACCCAACACACACACACACACACACACACGCACAAGCGCGCACATATATATATTTACCAACCCCTCCGCACGAGCAGGATGTGACACAAGGTCAATTTCTTAAGCGGAGTTCAACAGGTTTGAATTCAGAGTTTTCCTTCTCCTAGACTGGTTACCTAACCAAGGTTAAATAGCCCAGTCTGCCCTACTATTTATCCATAGCTGGAGGGAGAGTAGGATTCATACCTTTCCCAAGGGTATTAGCGCAAAGTTAAATGCAATTATCACATCTAGGATTTGAACTCGGGGCGACGAGTCCATTTCCCATGACTTTAACCATCGCACCACGCGCTTCATATAGGTATGTATAGAGAGAGACGTATGTAAGTAATGTGACCATGTCATTGCAGTAATACGCATTTTCCGCAAAGAAGCTGTTGGGAAAATTTTCCATTCATCCGTTCTAACTACATGTCTGCTTCATCTTAGCCTATACCGTAGTATTATACTGTGGACCCACACACACACACACACACACACACACACACACACACACACACGCGCGCGCGCACATATAGGTATGTATAGAGAGGGACGTATGTAAGTAATGTGACCATGTCATTGCAGTAATACGCATTTCAACAATGAATTATGTATGTTTGAATATTGGAGGCATTTGGATGTCGGCAAAAATTGGTCAAAGGCAATAGCTACAAAACGTATAAATATTTAATCCATTATATATACGTTTTATCGGCATTCGTTTATATCTATCCCCATAGACATCACCTGGCCTTTTAGGCAACTGCATACACAGTTCTTGACGCATATTGAAGTCTTTAATAAGCAAATTTTGACCTACACAAAAATAAGCTTGTTGAAAATGCTTTGCATTCCAAGAAGCGACGCTGATGTCCATTTTTAGAACCTAGAATATTTTGAATAGCATTAGTTTAGTATTATTAGACACATAGCCTAGTAGTTAGGTTAAGACAGTTCTAAGTGACAGTTATCTCTAGGCTGCAGGTTCAATCCTGGTCAGGGGCAGCAGTAATATAGAATGATAATTAACACAGCTTAACACCTGTAACCCAGTTATGTTAGCGGAATGAGAACAGGATACCTCCGTGGACTGAATAAAGGGTCAGGTTCAAAGTTCCGTGATGGCTCCCGATTACGACAAGAAGATTCCCGAGTCTGAAAAGAAGGTTACCGAGACCGAGTAAGTTCCCGAGTCCGACAAGAAATACCATGAAGAAGTCCAGAGGACACATCGGCCGAAACGTTGTACAGATAATAATGAAGATGAGGACAATAGTCCGAATAATCCAAATAATACTAAGTATCAAGCATCACCTAAAGAATTCCAAGAAATAGCATTGGTTTAGATAGGTTTCTTTGTTTAATGGCATGTCAACCTTCGTATATATATATATATATATATATATATATATATATATATATATATATATATATATATATATATATATATATGTTTTTCTTTTTGTGCAGATATTTCTTCAAGTCCCACGGCGATGAAGGAATGACGACTTATGCAGGTTTGACAGGCTAGAAGCATACAGCCATGAATCTGCACGTGGCGCGGCTCAAGGCCTATATAACTACCATATATATATATATATATATATATATATATATATATATATATATAATCCAAAAGTCCAGAGAAGAAATCTTCCTTACGACACAAGAGTTTTATTTTAAAAAAAACCTGTCGCAGTTTGAGAGCTCAATGTGTGCTCTTAATGTTAGAGTCACAGAGCAAATATATAAGTAAAGAAATAACAAAAGACTTAGAGATTTAGCATTATAGTCTATTTCAGGGAGCTTAGACAAAGGTTGTCTAAGCTCCCTGAAATAGACTATAAAGCTAAATCTCTAAGTCTGTTATTATTTCTTTATATATATATATATATATATATATATATATATATATATATATATATAGTTAGTGGGGAGCGTTTGAGTGTGTGCGTATACATTACGGCGTTGTGGGTGCCTCGTAGGTTCTCGAAGAATATTTAGGAGACCAAGAGAGTAGGTAAGTGTTGTGAGCCGGACACCTCTTTACAGCAAGGGTGACAGTAAAAGGGTTAGAGACTTATCCCCCCCCCACACACATAAAACTAACCTGAATCTAATTTTCTGGTATAATTTAAAACTTTTCTGTTCATAGCTGTGATAGTCTCTCAAAGTCTCGTTGAAATCCCGCCAGAAATAGCAGAGCCTTTGTTATACGGACGGACGGACGGATACCTACAGTAATATGTTATAAGTTAATGTTTTAAAGATACTGCATTTTTTGTTGTTAAATGTTTTGGCGGGTTATTTTACTAAAGAAGTCTACAAGAAATGAATTTACCATGGAAAAGTATTCAAAATTGTTTTAGAGTAAAAATAAACTTTGGCTTTGCAAACGATATTAGACGATGCAAATGTTTTGGAAATGATTTATCACGGAAATGTGCGGGGAAACAATCCAGGATAAAGAAGAAACGTGTTACAAATTATTTTACCTTTGGACTCTTCAATTCTGCAAATGTGTTGTGTCGGTTTTTAATAACAAATAGGGTGTGGCCGAAACGTTCTTTGCTTTTCGTCTCGTTCTTTTATTTATTGACGTGTTCAATTTTAAGTTGTTGCCCGATGCCTTTAAGAAGGAGAGAGAGAGAGAGAGAGAGAGAGAGAGAGAGAGAGAGAGAGAGAGAGAGAGAGAGAGAGAGAGAGAGAGAGGGAGATGAGAGAGAGAGAGAGAGAATGAGAGAGATCGGATGAGAGAGAGAGAGAGAGAGAGAGAGAGAGGAGAGAGAGAGAGAGAGAGAGAGAGAGAGAGAGAGAGAGAGAGAGAGATGAGAGAGAGAGAGAGAGAGAGAGAGAGAGAGAGAGAATCTGTTCAGATGAGATAGAGAGATAGAGTGTTCGAGAGAGAGAGAGAGAGAGAGAGAGAGAGAGAGAGAGAGAGAGAGAGAGAGAGAGAGAGAGAGTCTGTTCGGATGAGAGAGAGAGAGAGAGAGCATGTTTGTCCGGATGTGCTGAAAAAAAAAAAAAAAAACAAAAAAAAACAAAAAAACAGCGGCACAAAATTCTTCGGAAATGATCCTGAGATGTTGAGCATTCCAACTTGAATAGAAGCTAGGATAAAGTTATGAGAAATTGCTTTACAAGATGTGCCTCCTTCTAAACGGCCACCTGTTTTATATATATATATATATATATATATATATATATATATATATATATATATATAAGTTAAAAGAAAGGAAATGAATCCGACAGTATGCGTATGAAAAGGTGGAATGAAAACATCACACAATGCTGTTAAATTATAAATTGTTTTCTCTTTAACAGCATTGTGTGATGTTTTCATTCCACCTTTTCATACTCATATATATATATATATATATATATATATATATATATATATATATATATATATATATATATATATATATTTAAATAGGCATTCCCGCCTAATTCATTATTAATTAATTAATTTTCAAAATTAGGTACGACTCCAATTAAGCACATATTCTCCCAAAAATTGTCGGCAAAAAGCCATTCCAAATACACCGTGTTTACAACTTATCATATCGTCGTGTAATAAAAGTCACTAGAAGAGGAATATTAACCTACTCTAAACAAATCGTAAAATCTGGGAGGTCCGTTTGGTGTAGGGGTTGTGGTATCGGCCTGTCAGCTTGGCAGTCCGGTTTCAAATCACGCACGGGGCGGCCTTCCTATCTATAGCTCTGCTGATGAGGCCTAATAGACCGAAATGTACATACAGAGATTGATTTTTCTCGATTTGTTTAGCCATACATTTAAATAGGCATTCCCGCCTAATTCATTAATTAATTAATTTTCAAAATTAGGTACGACTCCAATTAAGCATATATATATATATATATATATATATATATATATATATATATATATATATATATCCAATAAGAAGGAAAAACTCAACAGACCCTCATGTAGCTATTATAAATCTATTTCAGCTGGTGACGCTATAAAAGTGGCCAGTCTCATCAGGGTGTATGATGGCTATCTGACGAGACTGGGCTCTTTTATAGAGTCACCAGTATTGATTGGGTACTTAATTTATAATACTCAAATGACAGTCTATTTTTTTTGGAAGTGTAAATATTTCTCTGTATATAGCTGTAACATAGAATAATACTTAACACAGCTTAACACCTGTACCCCAACTATGGTTAGCGATATGAGAACAGGATACCCCCCGTGGATTGAATAAAGGGTTAGGTTCAAAGTTCAGTGATGGCTCCCGATTAAGACAAGAAGATTCCCGAGTTCGAAACATTGTACAGATAATAATAAAGATGAGGACAATAATCCGAAAACATCTCGATAGTAAATAACGTAGTGGATAAAGGCGTGGATTAAGACAGTTCTAAGTGACAGTTAATCTCTAGACTGCAGGTCAAGGACAGCAGTAACATAGAATAATAATTAACACAGTTTAACACCTGTACCCCAACTATGGTTAGCAGTATGAGAACAGGATACTCCTTTGGATTGAATAAAGCGTTGTGTTCAAATTTCTGTGATGGCTCCCGATTACGACAAGAAGGTTCCAAAGTTCTAAAAGAAGATTCCCGAGTTCAAGATAGTTCTGACAAGAAATACCTGAAGAAGGCCGGTGGACACATCGGCCGAAACGTTGTACAGACAACAATAAAGAAATAGTCCAAATAATCCAAATAATCCACATTTTTATTCATCTAAGTAAGTAAAAGTAAAAGTAAAGTCGTCGGGGCGGCCCAATGTCGGTATTGGTCAGACAGCGAGGGAGTCTATCCCCTTTTCACTAGCGCTAGACCAAGGAGATTATTTTAGCATCTGAGGTGGAGCACCACACCTACCATCAGCTCCTTACTTTACCGCACAGATCCCTGTGCTACTCATACGCTGAGTTGGCGAGGGCGGGTATCGAACTAGGAACCTTGTGGTTTCTAGCCGAACGCTCTACCGACTGAGCTAACCCGGCCCTCCAAATAATACTAATTATCAAGCCTCAGACTCACAGTTCATAGTCGACGCTATAACCATTTAACTTTGTTTGTCTATATCAACTTATATCTAAAAGGTATTTATGCTTAACGCTATGGTTTCGAGCAACGCACCTGAGGTTTGAGGTTCTAACAAGAGAGAAGCTTTAATCCTATTAGAGAAGGAATACACTAATCTCTGCTTCTTAATAACGATAGGCTTGTATTTGTGTTCCACTGTGAAACACCTGCCATGGTGGAATGGTTAGAGTCTTTTAGTCTTGTAAGCCACCAATTTCGATTTAACACGGTAGAGGGCGGGATTTTTAAATCTTTGGTTGGATTGTTGGATTTTACGGCAT
>CM042160.1:39249320-39266820 GCA_023376005.1 Doryteuthis pealeii | reverse complement strand
CGTCAGCAGTCGACCCTATGTGGCATGCGTGTAATTGTGCGCGCGTGTGTCTGTGTGCCAGAAGCCTAAGCCAGGCTGCATGCCGAGAAGGTGCGCGTGGGAGTAGAATGTAGGCGGCCAGCTGAAAGATGGTGGTGGTGGTGGTAGGTGTGTGTGTGCCGAAGGAGAACGCACACCCATCTTGTGTTCTTTAGAGCAGTCAAAAACCAAGTGTGTTGGTGCGTAGTAGTATACAAAGATATCTACACGTCCCTCTATTCTACGTATATATATATATATATCTATATTATTATAATGGTACACAGTAATAACCTACTCGAGTTTCACCATAAGGATCTTCAGGGTTAAATCCGCTGAATTAATCAAGATATTGATTAATTACAGCCGATTGAATAGCTGTTTACATTTAACATAGCACTAATACCCTTGGGAAAAGTATGAATCCAACTATTCTCTCCCCGCCCCGCTATGGGTAAATAGTGTAACCAGCCTAGGAGAAGGAAAACTCAAACCTGTTAAACCTGTTATTCAAGCTCCATTTAAGATATTGATTAATTACAGCCGATCGCACGTGTGTATTTTTTTGGCATATATATATATATATATATATATATATATATATACCAACCACTCCGCACGAGCAGGATGCGACACAAGGTCAATTTCGTAATCGGAGTTTAACAGGTTTGAATTCTGAGTTTCCTTCTCCTAGACCGATGACGATGGCACAGTGTCCACTTTAAAAAAAATATCATTATTATTTGTCTGCAGCTGCGTGAGTGGCTGATCAGACCAATTTTTGAATGACAATCTCTGGTGCAGTGACCGCAAATAAACAGTGATGCTTGCTAGAGTTGCTGTTGTCTCTCCTTCCTTTTGGCTCTCTTTTCTGCGGCAACTACTTTCCTCTCTTTCTCACTCCTTCTCGTTCCTAGTTTGACGAGGAGGCGCCAGGTCGCACGGTTCTACCCACAGGTATCAGTGTATACCTATGAGTGTCATCAGACCGCTGACTTTATTGGAAAACCTAAGTCAGCGGTCTGATGATACTATTATTTAGCTGCGGTGACGACACCAATAATAGATAAGAATTTGGCGAAAGATTCCGAACCGAACGACTTAGACCGCGAGTTTGTTCACTAAAATTAAATTAAACTGCTGGTATGGCTATAATAGAAAGCAGGCAGTGCAAATCGGTTGATTTTGGTTTAGTTAATTAATTATATCCCTTAATTAGTAAAAATTCATAACCAAATTTTGCGTGTTTTGTAGTTAGAAGGTGTATGCAAGATTTCGAATCTTGAGTGACCACCCGTTTCGGAGTTATACGTCGACACGTATATACCATATATATATATATATATATATATATATATATATATATATGAAGAGAAAAATGGAAGTGAATCCGACGGAATATATATATATATATATATATATATGTACAGTAATAAATTCATAGCCGAATAATGAGAAAAGTATTCTACACAAGTGATATTGAATTTCCAACATAATCTCCTTCTTTAATTCCAATGCACTTAATTCAGTGAGGAATAGCATTGCTATAAGACCCGACATTATACAGTGAATATTTCAGATTAAAATTCAACTAATGACTAAGTGTGAGGCTACGGGTCTTAATTGGTCCACCCCTAGTATTTCTTGTAATCGTCCTCTGAATTACTAATTGCGCACGTGCTTGTGCGCGTGGGGCTGGGCCAACTTGAGGCGGGGGGGGGGGGGAGAGGGATACTCTTGTAAACATATCTCTAAAGACATGGGATCCGTGGCCCAAGTGAACATGGAGAAAAATACCAATTAAATTGTGTGTGTGTGTGTGTGTGTGTGTGTGTATGTGTGTGCGCGCGTATTGCTATATGAAAAGAACCTGCGCCTCCTCAATGTGAAAATCCGTAGACATATATATATTTGACACTATATATATATATATATATATATATATATATATATAACCGTCTCCTTTTTTCAAACCTCAAATTTTAAACAGACTGAATAACAAGGACTACCACTCGCTTTTCTCGTTATTCTGTGATAAAAAAAATTCTTATTACCTTCCATATACCAACAAATGCCCTGAAGATGATCTAATTAACAGATCGAAACACTGCAGCGTCGACCAATAAACTCACCACTTAACCCATTTAAACCTGTGTTTTTTCATTCTTTCTTAATATACTACATACCGTCGGATTCACTTCCTTTCTTCACACACACACACACACACACACACATACATATATATATATATATATATATATATATATATATATATACAAATGTGTCTTAAAAAGTAAACTAGCAGTGACTACCCGGCATTGCCTGGGTAGACGGGCAGATAAATAAAAAGTTAGTCTCGCAGATCCATTGATTGTTTTTGTCTTACATAATTCATTGGTATTTCTCTGAATTCTTGAGATGAGGCTTGGTAATTAGTATTATCTGGATTATTCGGACTATTGTCCCGATCTTCATTGGTATCTGCACAACGTTTCGGTCGATGTGCCCCCCGGCCATCTTCAGGTATTTCTTGATGGCTGCTGATTACGACAAGAAGATTCCCGATTACGTCAAGAAGGTTCCCGAGCTCCAAAAGAAGGTTCCCGAGTTCGACACAAAAATACCTGAAGAAGGCCGGAGGGCACATCGGCCGTAACGTTGTGCAGATAACAATGAAGATGGAGACAATGTTCCGAATGATCCAAATAATAATAATTTATTGGTTTATGTTTTAATCACGGGCGCCACTAATGACTTTCCCTTCACTCTGTATATTTTAAGACCACTGTTTGCGCATCCGTCTAGGAATCGCAAGGTTCCGGGTTAGATACCGGTCCCCGCCTACTCAGCGCCTGAGTAACACATCTGATCTATGTGGTAAAGCATCTAGGAGCTGACGGTATGTTATACGCTTCACCTCAGCAAAAAAACAAACAAACACTCTCTGTTCAGCAGATACCGACTATAGGCGACCCGTAGGAACATTTGGTGTAATGGTTAAAGTCATGGGAAATGGACTTGTCGCCCTGAGTTCTAATCCTGGATGTGGTAATTGCGCTGATACCCTTGGGAAAGGTATGAATCCTACTCTCCCTCCAGCTATGTATAAATAGTGGGGTAGACTGGACTGTTTAACCATGGCTAGGTAACCAGTCTATGAGAAGGAAAAACTCTGAATTCAAACCTGTTAAACTCCGCTTAAGAAATTGACCTTGTGTCACATCCTGCTCGTGCGGAGGGGTTGGTAAATATATATAGGCGACCCTGCAGGCTTACTTTACTATGTATAGTTTGGGTTAAGGAGCTTCTTAATGCCATGAGCCCATTTTTCACGATGCTCTGCTATTGTAGCCTTGTGCATGGCATAGATATACTTGATAAGACTTCTCCCTACTACTTAAGGTCTAACGTTTAAATATCTGAGTACGTTTAATGTAGAGGGTTAAAGTACACATTACCGTTTTGTGTGTAGAGGCGCTGAACGCCCCACATCAAATCCCTAAACGTTATTGTTTCAAGTAGAGATACATTCCCTTGAAGTTTAACCCTCCTTCCTGTCCCTATTTTCCACCCCCGAAAAAAAAAGAAAGAAAAAGGGATATGGAAGAAGGTATTTGTGTTAGACTGTATATAATTAATCACATGCACACCAGAGGGCGTGCTAGTTTTGAGCGTCTGTAAAAACGCTTTCTTTTTTTTGCTTATATCGAGTTAAAAAAAAAGGGTCCACACTCAGTTGTCTTCTACTGTTTGAGGAAGTGTCCAGGTATGAACATTATTATTATTATTATTATTATTATTATTATTATTATTGTTGTTGTTGTTGTTGTTGTTATTTATATATTAATATGCTTGTTGCTTAATCTTCCATCCGTTATCCTGCAACACCCTCTGGTTAAAAATGATACCATCCAAATTGTCCAAGATGCAACGCAAAAATGTGAATCCAGATTATCTGGTGTCGCTTAATCGCAGATTTCTTAATTGTCCCATTTTCTTTCTTCCAATTTTAAAAATGAAACATTCCAAATGGTCTTGCGTCGTTTAAATGCCCGATGCAAAATTAAAAGGGATTGAAAAAAA
Source organism: Doryteuthis pealeii (assembly GCA_023376005.1). Lineage (NCBI taxonomy): Eukaryota > Metazoa > Mollusca > Cephalopoda > Myopsida > Loliginidae > Doryteuthis > Doryteuthis pealeii. The sequence goes on along the minus strand of CM042160.1, from coordinate 39,262,719 downwards.
AAAAAAAAGAAGTTATATGTTTGTTTTATTTGTAATATTGAAATTGTAATTATGGAAGATATTTTTTTTCTTGATTTTTGTTTCGTTTCGTGGTAATTTCACAGACCCCGCTAAGTATTATTATTATTATTATTATTATTATTATTATTATTATTATTATCTTTTTGTTTTAGGGGCGTGTGAATTCGTGGGTAGTCCGCAGGGTCAGACTTGAAGTTGTCGGCTCTTTTGAAGAGGACTTCCGCTGCTGAGTATTGTGTGAAAGCCATTTTACGAGTCTTGGTTTTGTTAGAATTACTCTAAAGGGATCATTTACACGCAAAAAAAATATTGGTTAGCATTATTATTATTATTATTATTATTATTATTATTATTATTATTCGCCATACGAGTTTTTCGCATCAGCTCTTAACTGATGGATTTTTCACTGGGGTCTGAGTGACAGCAAGTCACCTAATGTCTCCAGGACTCTCCTGAGTATCTTAGCCTATTTTAGTTGTGTTGTTGTCTGAATGGCTTAGATCTTCTGATCTCCAGTTCGTTGTGTCTTTTTTCAAGGTTCTTGGGGTTTGTTCCAAGTACCCGACTACGATTGGTATTACTGTCACTCATGTTTCACAGATTTTTCAGGTCTCTGGCAAGGTCAATATATATATATATATATATATATATATATATATATATATATATATCAACCCCATAAGTTGGATGTGACACATTGTTAAATTTTTAAGCGGGTTTGAATTTAGAGTTTTCTTTCTCCTACACTGGTAGCCTAACCAAGGTAAAAGAGCCCAGACCGCCCTAGTATTTACCTATAGCTTGAGGGGGAATAGTTTGATTCGTACCTTTCCACATGGCACTAGTGCTATGTGAAATGCAAGCAGCCTCGTCCAACTCAGGTTATCTACTTATTTCCTACAACTATAACCATTACACGACGTGCCTCCAGTATAAAGTGTTATACAATGTGTCATACACGGTTGGTATTAAAATAGCCTTGTTCTTGACAAATACAAATGAAAAAGAAAGATCAAATTTTAGGCTGACAAATATTGAAGCCAGGTTGTATACAAATACATCAGCGAGAGCTTTACAAAGGATCGAGCAAAAGGGTGGCCTAAAGTCGGTATCAGCCAATCAGCGAGGGAGTCTATCCCCTTTTCACTAACTCTAGACCATGGAGATTATTTTAGCGTATGAGGTGGAGCGCCACACCTTCCATCATCTCCTTGCTTTACTGCACATATATCTGTGCTACTCATACGCTGAGTTGGCGAGAACCAGTACCGAACTAAGAACCTTGTGGTTTCTAGCCGAACGCTCTACCAACTGAGCTGGTCATTTTCATTTGCAATAAGCTTATCAATTAGCGCCAGTTTCTCAGAATCATTTTCAGATAAACATTGCCAATCACATTTCCCTCAAAGAAAAGCTTTTTTTTCTTCCAGTTAACAGAAAAGCCTCTCCATGTTACGGAAATAGAATATTTTGGGTATATAATCAGAGATGCTGATAGGTACGTGTCCTGCATCCCTGAAACACAAAAATCTAAAAGGACGCAGTAAAATCGTATCCATGCGTCCCAGTGTTTTTCTTTTTTCTTCCCTCAAGCTAACTGTAAATACATTTCATTTGTTCCTTTGAAACGAATTATACAGTATAGGTTACAAGGTAGGAGTTAAATGGCTCCAGTTGGGACCCATAAATTTTCCCGGGGACTCATTGGAAGCAAATATGTGTGTCCCAGGACACACTAAATCAAAAAGCCATCAGCATTACTGTATAATACTCAAAGCTCTGTCAGGCGTGGTTTAATATTTTCAATATTAACTTTTGTTTATTCTTTTGTATTAACCTGAATATTTTTCGGATGTTACTGGGAATATTTTTGCATTGCTTCAACTGTGTTATTTGAATGTAACCTCTGCGCTATTTTGAATTTTACATATTTTCATTACGCATGAATAAATGTGTTTTGTAATAAGAAATTTGAAATTCAACAAACGTATATTGACTCTTTTTTATTTGAAAATATATGCAGGACGCATATCGACCGTCGGCATATACCAACATTGGCAGATATTTGGGGCGAAAATAAACAAATCCAAATCCTAGAGTGCCAACCCCCGCAGGCAGTGCTCGCTCCCGTAAGGGGGTAAGAGTCAAGTTCCCTGCTTGGGGTATCGACGGAATTTGGGGCTATTTATGCCACTGGGTTAGCTCAGTCGGTAGAGCGCTCGGCTAGAAACCACAAGGTTCCTAGTTCGATACCGGCCCTCGCCAACTCAGCGTATGAGTAGCACAGGGATCTGAGCGGTAAAGTAAGGAGCTGATGGTGGTGTGGCACTCCACCTGAAAACGGGATAGACTTCCTCGCTGATTGGCTGATACTGACTTTAGGCCACCCGAAGACTTATGCCACTGTCTATCCGAGGGTTCGTTTTCTGGGAAGGTGCTCACATTACGCTGACCTTGTGTTAATTCAGTCAGCGGGTGGGGTGGAGATGGGAAAATAACCTCTTTACAAATTATGTTATGTTTTTAACATACAGATAAAATATGGAGGAGTGAAATGATACTGCAAGACCAGGGTGTTATAAAATTAACAAGGTTTTATTTAACACAGGGTAGAAATTGCGACTTAACCAGTATTCTACACGCTGCGTTCAAAACATAAACAAACGCCGTCCACCAGTAAGATGGCGGAAAACCCACTTCCGGCTTTGACAAAGTAAAGGAGAGCAACTCTATTTTTTGTTTAAGTCTATTTTTGTTTGGTGTACCTAACACAAATGAAGACTAAAACTATTGAAAGCGATGTCATCAAACACATAGATATGGAATGGACTATTATAAGAGGTTATCGATCATATTAAAATCTTACAAGCTTTAGCCGTGTCAGTATTATTGTATGGTTGCACCACTTGGACTCTAAAACACCTGGAAAAAAAGGCTAGATGAGAACTATACAAAGATGCGGCGTGCGGTCTTGAACAAATCTCAGAAGCAGCATCCTTCAAAAACAGCTGCTGTACGGACACTTACTTACCATCTCACAAAGCATCCAAGTAAGACGAGCAAGACATGCTGGGCTCAGCTGGAGAAGCAAGGACGAACTCATAAGCGACGTTCTTCTATGGACTCCTACATATGGACACACCTGTATTGGCCAAACTGTAAAATCTTACATACAACAACTCTGTTTGGACACTATGTGCCGTCTAGAAGATTTACTAAGAGGGATGGCTGATACAGAGAGAGAGAGAGAGAGAGAGAGAGAGAGAGAGAGAGAGAGAGAGAGAGAGAGAGTCCCCGCCTCAATATAGGGAACAAGTCTGGCGAGTATGGAGGATGTGCAGCACTTTCACAATCCTGTGTTTCGTCAAAAACTATTTATAAAAAAAATTGAGGCTACTGATAAAAAATAACAAGAATTGTTACTCGTAGTAACGAGTTAGTTCTAATTCTTGATATTAAAAAAAAAGGAATGATGTCTAGACGTCCAGATGAAGTCTGGCATCATCACTTTATTATGCAATTTGCCCAGCTGTTTTCATTAAAATTTCAAATTTTGATTTTTAGAATCAAAAATAAAAATAAATCTCCTGTCTCGATCTATTTTTGGTTATTCCTATAACTCCAACATAAAAAGGGGAACCACTCTGATTGACTGATAAATTATTTATTGATCTACTAGGAAAAAAGAAGACGGGGTGAAGGGTTAGGGTTGGGGTTTAGGTTAGGGTTAGGTTAGGGTTTAGGGTTAGTTTAATGGGAAAATAATGGTTAGATTAATTAACATTCATTCAGAGTGGTTCCCCTTTTTTATGTTGGAGTTATAGGAAATAAACCTTTTTTATCACATCTCATGTACTCCTTAATCTATTTTCCCAATCAACCATTGCCTACTTCACAGCGGTTCTCCCACCACTACGATCCTACCGTAAACCGCTGATGGCTAGTTCATTTAATTGAGCAAAATGACTCGGATTACAATAATAATAGGACTGTATTTGAATAGAACGAGTTTTAAGGTGAATAGATAGTGAATTTTGAAATATCCCATCATACAGGTAAAAAAATACCAAGAAAATTGTAGAGGCGTCAGTGGTGTCATGGTTGTCATTGTCTTAGGAAATGGACACAGCGACACAAGTTCAAACCCTGGACAAGGCTGTTTGCATTTCACATAGCATTAATATCTTTGGGAAAAGTATGCATTCAACTATTTTTTTCCAGCTATGAGTGAATAGTAGGGCTGACTTGTCTCTTTAACTCTTTGTCTACTTTTAAACCACTCACAGCGGCTCTCCCACTACGGTAATCCTACTGTGGTTATTTCATTATAATTGAGCAGAAGGGCTCAGATTACAATAATAATAGGACTTTATTTGAATAGAATGAGTTCTGAGGTGAATAGATAGTGAACCTTGAAATATCCCATCATATAGATAAACACCAAGAAAATTTGACACAGTCGTAGTGGAAATTTGGTAGGCAAAGAGTCAATTTTCTATTTTTTTTTAACACCCGGTCCTATCGAATACGAATGATTTTCAAACAAAGGTATTTGACCCATAGATAGGTCCCTAACAAGTACAACCTCTCTGGGTCAAAATGGACCTGAGAGTAATGACAATGAAGAGGTACTCCACACTTCCAGATCTCCAGAAGTTAATTTTGATATATAAAAGTTTAGTGGGAAAAGTTTTGATATATATAAGTTTAGTGGGAAAAAAAGTTTATATTCATGTGTGTCTTTAAAGGGAGTTGGTGTGTCTGGGAATCCCCGTAAGTGTCCCTATTCGTAAATAGGATTTTTTTTACTTGACTTCCTGGACAGACACACGCATGCTACCCTCTCTCTCTCTCTATATATCTCTCTCTCTCTCTCTCTCTCTTTCCCTGTGTGTGTGTGTGTGTGTGTTTGTGTGTGCATATTTGCTGGTGTATCTTTTTAACTGCGTGTGTTTCTTGCGTGTCTTTCATTTTGCGTGTGTGTCTGCCAGTATGCCTCTTTTTAATCGAACGTCTTTTTTTCCCCCTCTGTCTCTGTCTCTCTCTCTCTCTCTCTCTCTCTCTCTCTCTCTCTCTCTCTCACACACACACACACACACACACACACACGTGTGTATCTTTTTCCACTTGATTAAACTGAAATACGACAATGTCCATGTGTGTCAGTGTGTATCCTCGCTTTGTTAGCCCATCTCCGTGTCTGTATTTATATCTGTGTGTCCGTTCATGCTTTAGCGTATAAAATCTGTACGTGAGTGCAACACTATTCGAAACTAAGCATTATTTTAAGCCTGTTATTACTTTTCTGTTTGCACGTTTCTGGGCCACTGTGTTTCATGCATCTCATTTTTCGTCACTACCTTTTTGTGTGTGTGTGTGTGTCCGTGTTCTTTGACTGAGTGTCGGTGCGTTTTCCTTTATTTTCGGATCCGTTCGGTGTGACTACGAGAAAAGGGCTATACTTGCAAATCGGTCGGAAAATTAGCGTGACCCCGAAAAAACAGAACCCACAAATTTTGTAATAAACTGTTAATTTTAACTAGGAGGTTTAAGGTTAGGATTAGGGTTAGGGTTTAGGGTTAGGGTTAGGGTCAGGGTTGGGGTTTAGGGTTAGTTTAATGGGAAAATAAATAAATAATTTGGGTCTGTTTTTTCTGTGTCACCCTGTATACAGGGTGACCCAAAAAAACAGAACCCACAAATTTTGTAATAAAACTTAATTTTAACCAAGGTGGTTTAGGGTTAGGGTTAGGGATAGGGATAGGGTTAGGGTTAGGGTTAAGGTTAGGGTTGGGGTTTAGGGTTAGTTTAATGGGAAAATAAATAGATAATTTGAGTTCTGTTTTTTTCTGGGACACCCTGTAATATGTTTTAATTTTCCGACCGATTTGCAAGTTTAGCCGAGAAAAGTTGTGGGAGCTCCTAACGTTTCGCGTTCGCGTACATGTGTGTATGTTTATAACTTTTGAGTCACTGATCACGCACGTAAAGTTGGCCTGTGTACGTCGTATTCCTTCTGTTTGCGTTGAGGGGGGGGGGGGTATCGGTGCGCATTTTTTTTCGCTCTTTCTTACTCCCAATCCCTATCGATCCCCCTCCCCTATAGCCCCACCCCCTCACTCCCGTACACCCCCCTCGCCCCCGCTGCATTTTCATCTTCAGTTGTGAACGTGCGTCTCTGCGTGCAACCGTTTTTCTGACTCGCGCACCCTCCACCTCCACGCCCACCGCCACCACCACCGCCACCGCCGCCGCTCCTGTCGATTTGATTTGAGAATGTGAGCACGTGCACGCTTCAAGATCTTGTCCCCTGCCCCATTACTCATTCATTCACACCATTCAGTCGCTTTTTTCCTTTCACTCACTGTGTGCGTGTGTGCGTCTCTGGTGTGTGCAATGCGTGTTGCCACTAGGTAACTGCATAAGCCCCACTTCGTCTTGCGGGGCGTCGGCTGTGCGTTTTGCCTGTGTGCCTGTGATGTTAACGCTTTCACAGCGGCAATTCGTGTTTTAATGCGCTCTCATACGTGTGTATTTTTGTACCTCGCCTCTTTAAGTAAGTACGTGCCTCTAGGTGCATATATATATATATATATATATATATATATATATATATATATTTGTTGTTTTTTTCACACTGGTAGAGTTTAGAAGTAAAATAATATATATATATATATATATATATATATATATATTTGTTTTTTTCGGACCATATGACCTTTAGGCACCCCTTTTATGAGCTCGTTTCATATGGACATTTTTTTAATTTACGCCGTCAAAATCCGGTTGTTTGTTAACATACGATTTTGAGAGTTTTTAAATTATAAAACTAACCCCTAACCCTAACCCTAACTCTAACCCCTAACAAACAACCGGATTTTGACGGTGGAAGTGAAAAAAATGTTCTTATGAAACGAGATCGCAAAAGGGGTGCCTAAAGGTCATATGGTCCGTTTTTTTTCTCACCGGTAGAGTTTAGAAGAAAAATAATATATATATATATATATATATATATATATATATATATATATATATATATATATGAAATAAGGTTAATCGTGGTATGACATCCTTATCAAACTTGCATTTAATTACTATGTGCGCATTTGTATACTAATTTACATGTGTCGGTACGGCACGCCTCATGTGTCGCAATAGCTATCGCTATACAGACAACCCACTAATAGTGAGTCCGAGTCTTATTGGGCGCCCCTTAGTTTCAGCCTTGTGCCATAACTAAGCAAAGTCTAATATATATATATATATATATATATATATATATATAGTAAAAATGAAACGAATCGTTACAAGCTCCCAAGAAGATCGGTTACGTGAAACTCAGACCTTTTAACATGTCTTGTTTTATTTTATTATTGAAAATATCATTATATATATATATATATATATATATATATATATATATTAGATGGAAATGGAGTACCTCTTCATTGCCATTACTCCCAGGTCCACTCTGACTCGGAGGTGTAGAACCAGTTAGTGTTCCATCTATAGGGTAATAAAAAGTAAAAGTAAAGTCGTCGGGTTGGCCTAAAGTCGGTATCAGCCTATCGGCGAGGGAGTCTATCCCCTTTTCACTTGCGCTAGACCAAGGAAACTTTACCGCACAGATCCTTGTGCTAATCATACGCTGAGTTGGCGAGGACGGTATCGAACTAGGAATCTTGTGGTTTCTAGCCGAACGCTCTACCGACTGAGCTAACCCGGCCCAAATATGAGTTTAAAAAAAATGTAAATACCCAACAAGAATAGATAAACGTCTTCGGCATAAAATAACCCTACAAGGGTTGACGAAATCGAACCAGCCAACACGTTAAATTAGAATTGGAAAACTGAAAATCTAAGAATAAAATAAAATAAAATAGAATAAAAATGAGAAAAAAACAAAAAAACAAAAACAAAAAAACACGAAACATTATTCTTGAAGGTTGTCTTTAGACAAAAGTTCGCATGTTGGTGTCTAACATGACACGACGTGACTCAAAATTTACATCCGCTGCACCCTATCAGGTCTTGAAGGGGGCAGGGCGGAAGTTCTAATTTAGAGTCAGATTTGGCTCATCCTACGCCACGCAATTGTCTCTCAGTGCTTCTTCACGTCAGATGGGACTCTGCTGTGCACGGATATTTGACTTATACTTTTGGGGATTTTTTAAAAAGATTGTTTAAATGTTCAAAAGATCTGAAGATTATCCTATTTGTAACAATTAACCACATTAAAGAATATATATATATGTATATGTGTGTGTGTGTGTGTGTGTGTGAAGAAAAGTAAGTGAATCCGACGGTATGTAGTATATTAAGAAAATTGAAAAAAACAGGTTTAAATAAGTTGAGTGGTATGTTTATTGGCCGACGCTGCAGTGATTCGATCTATTAATTAGATCATCTTCAGGGCATTTGTTGGTATATGGAAGGTGATAAAATGTTTTTATCACAGAATAACGAGAAAAGCAAGTGATAGTCCTTGTTTATCAGTCTGTTCAAAATTTGAAGTCTGAAGAAAGGACGCTGAATATATATATATTATATATATATATATATTATATATATTATATATATATATATATATATAAAGTGTTGTTATGGGTCCAACGGGAGAAAATTAGATATTCTATAAAAAAGAAGGTTCTTAAAAAGATTATGTTTTTTTTATCATTATCTTACATATGCGACACGTGTTTCAGATTTCTGTTATCTTCTTCAAGCATTAATTAACCATATTCTGTCAAAATATGAATATGTAGATGTATAATGTTTGATATTTGATAGTTGTGTCTGTGTTTGTAACTTACGTTTTGTTTATAACGGTTGTATAATATATATATATATATATATATATATATATATATATATATATATATATATATATAACACTAAAACTCATATATAGACTCATTCAACAGAGCTTGGTAACAGTTGTCTACGCTATCCTAATATATATATATATATCTATCTATATATATATATATATATATATATAATGTGTGTGTGTGTGTGTGGATGGGTTGGTAAATACATATATATCGGTCAATTTGAACGGCTGGACATTTTTTTTTGTCTGCGACATCGAAGTGCGTGTGGGTGATCAAGTTTGTTCGAATCAGGAACCTAGCGTCTGAAATGTTTATATAATTGTGATTGTCGTTAATTACGTTTGCTTGGTTGGTGATGCTAGGTCGTTTAGATTGGTCTTGCTATCTTGTGACGGTCAAAATCCATTTAAAAATCCTGTGTGTAAGACAGCACGGAATTTCCAATTATTAATTCTGTTTCCTGTGAGCACCGTGCGTGCAACTTAATGATCTTTGGAGGTCGGTGAATTTTGATCAGATGTCTACGCTGATCTACACTAATCTTATTGTAAACGCGCGGAGACTGTTTTGCCTTGATTTTGACCGTTCATGTGTTGACCGGAAATCGGATACTTCACCACTGGCTTTTTTGGACTCCGGATATTTTAGATCTTTCATTTTGACATGTGACTTTTAAGGCAAAAAAAAAAGTTATGTTTTTGACATACAGATAAAATACGGAAGTAAACAGTAAAGTTGTCCGGGCGGCCTAATGTAGGTATCAGCCAGTCAGCGAGGGAGTCTATCCCATTTTCACTAGCACTAGACCAAGGAGATTGTTTTTTAGCGTCTGAGGTGGAACGCCACACTTACCATCAGCGCCTCACTTTACCGCACAGATCGCTGTGCTACTCATACGCTGAGTTGACAAGGACCGGTATTGAACCCGGAACCTTGTGATTCCTAGCCGAACGCTCTACCGACTGAGCTACACCGGCCCTTTAAACTGAATGATAATGCAAGACCAGGTTGTTGGAAATTAATAAGGTTTTATTTAACACAGGGTAGAGAATGATTACACCCTAAAATTGACTTAACTAGCTCAAATGTGCTTCCACTCACAAACAAACCCAATCCAAAAGTGACATGGCAGAAACCCCACTTCCGGGTTCCCAATAGTTACCTACTGATCAAGGGGAGCAACTCTATTTTCGTCAGGTCTTCCTAACAAAAAACAAACAGCATATTTTTACAGCACTAGGACAATATGTCACCACGCATTGTTTCCATCTAAATGTTTGCTTCGATCTCTCCCTCTGACTGTTTCTATCTAACGTTTCGGTTTATATTAAACCTTCGTCAGGACAATACAAAAGTATCGGAAAAAATTGCCGGACAAAGATTGATGTTTTTTTTTCTTTTCATTCTCTTTGTATTGTCCTGACGAAGGTTTAATATAAACTGAAACGTTCAAACGTAGACTTCAACATCAGATAGAGTTTAACGTCATTCCCAGGACAAGACCCGCTGCCACCGCCTTCTAGCACCCATATGATAAAAAAGGGTTGGGGTTTGCCATAAGGGCAATAGGGTTGGGGCAATCATATATGTGCTAAGCTAATTGATCGGACGGGGTCTCTTCGACCGCCCGTCTAGCCTAAGTAAGGGTCGAAGTGGACTGCTCATCCACCAGGGTTCCCTCTTTAAGCATCACGGGTCGCCACCCATGGCCAACAGGTGGCCCCATTGGGGGAGTCTTAGTCCCTGCAGGGTGTATTCTAACACCACAGCCGACAGAGTGGACAGTTGTATGGTTTCCTGTAATACAATCAATGCTTATAATTATATAGTTACAATTAATTATTTCGATTTAATTTTGTATGCAACAGATCAAACAATACTTTTTACAAGTCATGGATTAAACTGTTGTTTTTTTTTTTTTTGTTATTTTTTTTTTTACGTGAAGAGAGACGGACAGGCCAAGTATTGCAATTTATCGCTACATGCGGTTCAAGAAAAATCAACATGGCCGACACAGTAATCATAATACGATTCCAGCATCGTCCCCTTCCATCGTTCTCTCTTTGTCGATATGCCGGGTCGATAGTCTCTGACTAATAAAATAACATTCCGGTCGCAATCCTCAGTCGAACGCCTACACGCGCGCTTATCTCCGCCGCCGCTGCCGCCACCACTGCCACCCCTCGTCATCAGAGCCAACGCGCCGATCCATCCCCCCGGCTCCGCCGTACTCCTGCGACTCGAACTGCCGCAGCCACGCTCTCAATCACAGATCCTTTTTTTTCTCCTTGGCACTTGCGCCCCCCCCCTCCTCTCTCGCATGTTATAAAACCTGTCGCCTATTATTGATAAAAACAAAATTAACTGCAAAGCTGTTAGGTGCGTTTTTCTGTCGGCCGGTGTTTTAAAAAAAGGGGATCCCGCACACGTGCAATGTGTGAATATATTCGCGTTCGTTTGTGAGGTCACGTGGTTAATACAACGAGGGGGGGGGGCGATTATGCATTTTGCGTTGATCACAAAAGGATATCAGCGGGTACATGTTGCCCTTCCCACTACGAAACGAGAATACGTTTGCATGTGACTTTAAGGGTAGATGCGCGCGCACACGCCCCCTCTCTCTCTCTCACTCACTCACACACACACACACACACACACATATATATATATATATATAGTTGTAGAAAAGTTATTTCCCTACCACGGTTTCGGTGTTCTCAGTACACCGTCTTTAGGGGAACTAAGTAAATCGATGCGGCTAATGAAATATATATTCCCTGATTTAAGCTTATTTTTATTTGTATATCTCCTAAGATTCCTAAGATTCAATTAACTTTAGTCTCCAAATCTTGTTCTTTTGAAGTTAGTGCTAAGTCAAACCCATGTTGACAGGCAGAGGTGATTAATGATTTTATCACCGAAACCGTGCTAGAGAGAATAACTTTTCTACAACTATTAATGCTCTATATTTTACAAGATATATTGAGCCCTTTTGGATTAACTACTTATGCTACTACAATGTTTACATGGTAGTAACCCTTTGATAAATTTATATATATATATATATATATATATATATATATATATATATATATATATATATATGCTCCATACTTGTGACTTGTGTTACATTCAACTCGTGGCGAACGGGTCGGGTAAATAACCTACTGTCTATATAAGCGTGGAGTTGAACAGAAAGAATCTCAAATGAATTCCTTTTTCCGTGTCTGACCCGTTATTCGTGTGCGATTGTAGACGCTCGCGTGTCTCCATTCATGCTGGATTATGAATGAACTTTACTAAATAATTAATGAATGAATGAACTTTACTAAATAAATAATGAATGAATGGTTGTCAATGCGAATGAATACTGGCGGTCATCTGAGGAGATTTTCTCTTGTGTTTTACTGTTTTAACGTAGTATTAAAGTACGCGTAACTCTTTTGGAACAATAGAAGCTAGAAATAGCTAGCTGTGTCTCTATTTTTTTTTTTTTTTTAGATTGGAACGAATGCGATGTCCAATTTTAGAGTATCTATTATTATACTAAAGCTGAGCGAATCAACATTTGTCTCCTAAAGGCTTTTTTACTGTTTAGTTTAATGACACAAAAATTATACTAAATTATTCCTCACGTAGAAAAAGGTTTTTCTCTCTACCACGGTTTCGGTGTTCAAGGTACACTTTCTTCATAAGAACTTAAACAATTATAGGCAGCTATATTTTATGGCAAAACTTGCAACTCATACTCAAAATCCCATGATATTACAGGTTGACCCAGAAAAAACAGAACCAAAATTATTTATTTATTTTCCCATTAAACTAACCCCAAACCCCAATCCCAACCCTAACCCTAACTATAAACCCTAATCCTACCCTAAACCTCCTAGTTAAAATTAACAGTTTTATTACAAAATTTGTGGGTTCTGTTTTTTCTGGGTCCTTGTATACAGGGTGACCCAGAAAAAACAGACCCCAAATTATTTATTTATTTTCCCATTAAACTAACCCTAAACCCCAACCCCAACCCCAACCCTAACACTAACTATAAACCCTAATCCTAACCCTAGACCTCCTAGTTAAAATTAACAGTTTTATTACAAAATTTGTGGGTTCTGTTTTTTCTGGGTCCCCTGTATACAGGGTGACCCAGAAAAAACAGAACCCAAATTATCTATTTATTTTCCCATTAGACTAACCCTAACCCTAAACCCCTAGTTGAGTAACATAATATTACAGGGTGATAAAAGCAACCCAAATTATCTATTTATTTTCCCATTAAACTAACCCTAACCCTAAACCCTAACCCTAACTCTAACCCTTAACCCTCCTAGTTAAAATTAACATTTTTTTCTGGGTCATGGGATTTTGAGTATGATTTGCAAGTTATACCTATCTTATATATACTTGTTTGATTTGGAATTACTTTTGGTGATATTTGATTGGTGAATTTTGATGGACTGTTTTTTTTTCTTTCCTTCTTTCTTTCATATATATATATATATATATATGAAAGAAAGAAAGAAGGAAAGAAAGAAAAAAAC
>CM042160.1:39234320-39241820 GCA_023376005.1 Doryteuthis pealeii | reverse complement strand
GCTAACATGCTGAACTGTGACATCAAAGTAAGCGAGTTCGAACTCCAGTCTCCTTCGGACTAATACACTTGGGGAAAGATATGAAACCACGCATCTCTTATATATCACTACTGTTTTTTTACAAGGATAGCTTTGGCATTAAATAACCCACTAAGGTTGATATGTCATTAAACAAAGAAACCCAACCAAACTTTTCAGAATTCAGTACGGAGAGAGGGATAAAACGCCACGTCTCCTTTAAAAGGGAGTCACAGAACAAATAAAGCGTGCCTGTGTTCTGGAGATTTCTATTCTGGGACAGCATCTCCCCATTTCACTGAAATCTAAAGGTATAAGTCGATTTAACGTTTTTTTTGTTGGTTTTGTTTACAGTACAGGTAGCGGTGATAGGGCAATTTCTATCTCTACCGAAAAGAACGAGTCATATTTGACCCCACGGAGAGGGTCATAATCACAATCATAAGTGCTATAATTTTGGGCAGATGACGTCACTCAAGGAAGTAGTATCACCTGGAGGAGATTTCTTAATACAATTAGCTCCCCTTTTTCTGTAATAGACTTTCCTCATTAAAATGTCGCTGTGAAGAGGGTTGCTTTTTTTCTGGTTCGTTTCCTATTAATTACTCGTTATTCGCTCAAGATAACTCAAGTTATTTTTCGAAATACACCGTGAAATTTTTTTTTTTTCTTTTTTGCTTAACTCAGATTATTCTAGTAAAACCTTTTTCCAATGCATACCTATAGTAAAACCCTTTTCCAATGCAGCTGCCGAGTAAACCCCTATTGTATCACTTTATTCACAACAAGCTGTTTCAGCTGTAAGAGATTGCGCACAGGGACGGAACAGCAGCTGACGTAGTAGAGATGAGGCAACATGAAGACAAAATTGTATCTAGAGACTCGAAACAACGCAATAAAAACAGCTCAGGCTCGTCTTTGTTCGCCCGGCTACCGGACGCGGGAACACTCGAAGACGAAACCTTAATGCCTAAACTGGAAGGTCCACTTTCAACAGTCATGGTCCCAATATGGGGACCAAATAAGGAGAAGGAAAAAGATGAGGAAGAGGATAAGAGCATTGTAAGAAGAAGAAGAAGAAGAAGAAGAAGAAGAAGAAGAAGAAGAAGAAGACACGGTATGCGACGGTGCCAGTTTCTTTTCCCCCACCCGATAGTCTGTCGAATTTATCTGGCACAGAAGCTCCTTCCACTTGTTCAGGTCGGAAAGTGCTTTCTGCTTCTGGGTGCTCTCCGAACTACTCCTGGGAGCTCTTGCCTCAGAGGAGTTCGCTGTCGCAGTCCTTGTAGGGAGCAGGGTGGGAGCCGAAGAGAAAGTGGATGTGGCCGTCGCCGAAGCAGTGGGTTGAGGGTTGAGGGTTGAGGGGTTGACGACGACGACGACGACGACTGGTTAGCCTCCTTTTTAAGCTTCAACCGAACTCTCGGTAGGTATCTTACGTCTTCATCAGAATCCGAGCTGGAGGGGTCCAGGGACAGATGTGTTTTTTTGGTAATCCTTAACTATTTCCTCGTAAATTCCTATCAAAATAAACTGAACCCTCATTTTATGTCCGTGTTTAAAACTAACCACTTTATACTAACAATTCCCACAAAATAAAAACTTTTAGAATATACACATTGAAGTGAATATTAAAATAAATAAATAAAATATATTTAGTATTGTAAAATAACGGGTGCAAGAAAAATAAAACATTTATTGCAAAAACACGGGCATAAAATGAGGGTTCAGTTTATTTTATGGTAGGAATTTACGAGGAAATAGTTAAGGATTACCCTATGAAGTTCCAGACAGAAAGGATGCGAGAAAATAGCAACTACAGAATTATGAAAGGCATAATTGGGTGGTTTGGTTTATTCATTTAACTGCATACAATCGGCATTAAATGACCCAAAAGGGTTGGTATGCCGCAAAACTAATCAGATAATTAAGTAAAATATACCGAAAACAAGAATGTCCTGAGTATGACGCTAAACTGCATCTAATGGTGAGGTTCCAATTCTAGAGCTCTGGCAAGTGTGGAGTAGCCCCTCATTGCAATTACTTCCAGTTTCACTCTGACCCGGAGTGGTAGTACCTGTTAGGGTCCTATCAATGTATTAAACAGATCAAAATCAGTTTTAAAACATTGGATGAATAAAATGTCATGTCCTTGGTATGACGTTAAACCGCATCTAGTGGAGAAGTTCCGATTCAGGAGCTCTAGGGAGTGGAGTGTGGGGTACCTTTTTATCACCTTTGCTCCCAGGTCCACTCTGATCTAGAGTGGTAGTACCTGTTAGGATCCCATCTATGGGTTAAATAGAAAAAATGAGTTTAAAAAATGTATTAAAAAAATGTGTTTTAAAAAATTTGAGTTAAAAAAATTGAATATCCATCAAGAATGAATCAAACAAAACGTCTTTGGCATAAAATAACCCAACAAGGGTTGACATACCGTAAAATCCAACCAACCAACCAACCATCTGAAAATAGGAACTGAGGATAAGAGATTGAACGAAATGCATTTTGGGAAAAAAGCAAAATAAATCAAATAAGTAAACAGAAAAAATTACTTTACAAAATACTAGGAGCCGTCATCGTGTATCGCAGGGCTACCATTTTTCTCTGCATAGGTGCACGCATGTGTGCGTGGCCTCGTTTAGGTGAACTTACGTCACTTCACATGCTGGTTGTATCCGGGACTAGCAGAGAACAAGTCTAAGAAGGTATGTTCAGCGGCTCGGACTGTCTGAATTAGCGAATCGACCCGGATTTGAACCTGCGATCTCAGTGATACCTGCTGTGCGCTTTGGTAGGTGGACGCTGGAGAGGCAGTGGTGAGTCTCCTCCACCCAAAAGCACAGCGGTACGACAGACTACAAGGCTGTATAGATTTTTCGGTAGTGTCAGTTTACACAGCACCAGTAACGTCTTCCCCACAGATGCATTCATAACCACGCTGAGAAGCGTGTTTAGATATTTGAGATGTATGGAGACTCCCGAATATATATATATATATATATATATATATATATATGTGTGTGTGTGTGTGTGTGTGTGTGTGTATGTGTGTGTATGTGTGTGCGCACGTATATAAGAAACCACATCTTTCAGAGAAAAAGTTTGCAAGCTTGTGAAAAATAATTGGTAGAAGAGAGATTTCGTATATCTTTGGATGACTCACCATTCAAGTCCTGTATCAAACTAACAAACGCGGGCACACAAATTTATTTCGGCTATTTTCGCCTCTTCAAGTCTGATTTCATAATGGACAAGAATTGCATACGTAATTCTTGTCCATTAAAAATCAGAATTATAAAAACTTGAAGAGGCGAAAGAAGACGAAATAAATTTTATTTCTGATGAATTAACGTTTTCATATATTCATTTATACTATACTCCGTATATGCAAAAATTAAGTTTTCTTTCTTTTTCTTGGAACAGATGGACTCGCCACTTCTAACACACTTCTCTACCCAGATTATAGTGGCCTGTCAAACCTTTTAAAAAATATTTCAATATTTCTAATAATGATCTTTTTTTAAAAAAAAACTCTCTAAAAACAATTTCTTCAAACAAGAAATATTCTCCTGGCAATGACCTAATGTCAAAACTGTTGAGATTTTTTTTATATAAGGCGTGTGTTAAATGCCCACTTGTACTTATAGACTCGCCGACAACCATGGGACCAACTTATTGTCCAATCACTGGCAGTACTCTGCTGCTAATATTGTTACTTATACTGGCTGTTCTGGTCATACCTACACACATTGCCTTCAGCCTTCGTGGACGACGGAAGATAGGATTATATCACCTTTGACACTACGTAGGATTATATAACCCAGGACTTATTCACTTACCAAAGGATTCTATAACTCAGGACTTACTTACTTATTTACTTTAAGTTCTTTACAACTGGCCAAGGATGGCGGCCAGATACTTAACAAAAACAAGTTGAGAATAATAAACATAAAAGAATATTCCTGTTAAAAAATATAACAACAAAATAATTAACAACCATGTAAATAATAGAAATAAGGAAAAAGACAGAGAGAAAAACTGCAATTGCCGTGACCCAGACATGTGTCCGGTAAAAGGAAAGTGTTTGACCAAGGGTGTAATTTACCTTGCATTGGTAACGTCTACACAGAAACCGGGCACTATTAAATTTTATGTGGGTTGTACAAAATCAGATCAGTGGCCTGCCAAAGATTTAAAAATATTTTAATTTTTTTTATAATAATTTTTTTAAAACTCTCTAAAAACAATTTCTTCAAACAAGAAATTTCCTCCTGACGATGACCTAAGGTCGAAACTAGTTAAGAAAAATAAACAACATAAAAGAAATATTCCTGTTTGTCATATCACTTTTTGTTCATATATATATATATATATATATATATATATATATATATATATATATAATCCAAAAGTTCAGAGAAGAAATCTTCCTTGCAACACAAGAGTTTTTTTTAAAAACCTGTCGCAGTTTGAGAGCTCAATGTGTGCTCTTAATGTTGGAGTCACAGAGCAAATTTATAAGTAAAGAAATAACAAAAGACTTAAAGATTTTGCATTTTAGTCTATTTCAGGGAGTTTAGACAAAGTGTCTAACTCTCCCGACTCATCAGATGCGAATGATGAATTCTTTATTATTTTAAAGGCATTTGAAAACAGATTTTAAAAATCTGTTTTCAAATGCCTTTAAAGTAATAAAGAATTCACCATTTGCATCTGATGAGTCGGGAGAGTTAGACACTTTGTCTAAACTCCCTGAAATAGACTAAAATGCAAAATCTTTAAGTCTTTTGTTATTTCTTTACTTATATATATATATATATATATATATATATATATATATATTCTTGGTGTTGAGGTTCTTCTGTAGTGATACAGGTCATACGTAGTGATAACTCGATGTACATTGTTTCGGGTGTGTAAACGGACGAAACAATATAGATATATAGATGAAGTAAAAAGTCATCGGCCTAAAGTCGGTATCAGCCAATCAGCAAGGGAGTCTATCCCCTTTTCAATAGCGCTAGACCAAGGAGATTGTTTTGGCGTCTGAGGTGGAGCGCCACACCTACCATCAGCTCCTTACTTTACCGCACAGATCCCTGTGCTACTCATACGCTGAGTTGGCGAGGACCGGAATCGAACTAGGAACCATGTGGTTTCTAGCCGAACGCTCTACCGACTGAGCTAACCCGGTTGCTTCATGTAATAGAAAGAGACAGAGTCAGATCTTTGCCCTGAAGAGCTACTATGCGAAACTGTTAGTAGGTATATCTGACTCATTAGGTTTAACTTAGGTATTGAGCACATTTACTTTGTAGCTTTAGATAATCCTGGCGGTTTATATATATATTTTTCATATATATATATATTTTTTCTTCTTTTGGCTAAGTATTATAGTATCAACCGATTATTTTCGGTTAGTACGACTATCTTGGTCTTTTCTTTTTTTCAACATTTTTCCCCCAGGTGTTGTTTAGTAGTATATTTTTACAATCAAACTATTTGCCGTTTTTTTCTTACCGCAAGGGTTTACCAAAAATTTTGGTATATATGTATATATATATATATATATATATATATATATATATGAGTTAAGAGTAAGGAAATGAATCTGATGGTATATGTATAGATAAAAGGGTATGAAAAACACTTTCATTTTAACAACAAAGTGTGTTTTTCATACCCTTTAGCTGTCGGTAGAGTGTTCAGCTAGAAATCACAAGGTTCCTGGTTCGATACTGATCCTCGCCAACTCAGCGTTATGAGTAGCACAGGGATCTGTGCGGTAAAGTAAGGAGCTGATGGTAGGTGTGGCGCTCGACCTCAGATGCAAAAACAATCTCCCTGGTCTAGCGCTAGTGAAAAGGGGATAGACTCCCTCGCTGCATGGCTGATACCGACATTAGGCCGCCCCGACGACTTTACTTTACCTTTTATATATATATATATAATATATATATATTTTATATATATATATATATATATATATATATATATATATATATATATATATATATGCATCTACCTAATTCCCCACCACGAGCAGGATGCGATACAATGTCAATTTTAAAGTGGAGTTTAAGAGGTTGCCGTACCAAGGTTAAAGAGCCCAATCTGCCCTACTATCTTACCCAACGCTGGAGGGAATTTTAGCCTGTGAAACTCTGCTAAAAAATGACCTATTGTCGCATCCTGCTCGTGCGGAGGGTTTGGGTAAATACATATGTACGATTTTTTTCCTAGGGGCTGAAATATCAGTGTCTTTGGGTTATGACACTATACTGTATATGGTGGCGAGGTTCCAGCCCAGGAGGAAAGTGTGAAGTCACCCCTCTGGGAATGACGGCGTCAGACAACCTTACAATTTATCTTACAATTAGCATGCTGTTAAATTTGGGATAAATGAATATTCATTAAGAACGTACTAATATAAGTATGTAAGATTAGGAGAAAGAAAAAGCGAGAGGGATCGGAGAGAGAGAGAGAGAGAGAGAGAGAGAGAGAGAGAGAGAGAGAGAGAGAGAGAGAGAGGGGAGGCATGGAGGGAGGGGATGTTAGATAAATGAACAAAAGAGGAATGAAGGTGGTTGTACCCTATATTTTCCTTTCTGCCTTCAAGGTGCGTGAGCAGTCAGTCTGTGCGCTGCTGCTGCTGCTGCTGCCCAATCGAAAGGTGCGAAATCGACCCCAGTTGCTAATCGTCACTCCGCCCTAAACGAACTCATTACTGTCAGGATGTGATTACTTTATCTTAAACTGGGGGCATCTGTGGGCAGAACCCATAAAAATAAAAAAAAAAAAAATAAGAAAAATAAAAAAATACACAAGTGTTAAACGGTCTGCCCATTCGCATTTAATGTTATCTGAAATTGGAGAGAAATTACTCAATCAACTTCAAATAAAAAAGAAACAATTTTCTCCTTTATATATATATATATATATATATATATATATATATATTATATAATCAATCATCATCATCATCATCATCATGTCGCCCTTTCAGCGCGGAATCCATGACAATCTCTCTCCATCCGTCCTATCGCTCATCATTCTCGGGAGGTCCTCTATGCAGCATCCCGCATCCGCACAGAGCTGATCAACGTACGTTTTTGCTGGTCGGCCCACACTAGACAGCCTAGAAAAGGCAGCACGAAATGTCGGCCTGTACGTGAACTCTGATAAAACTGAGTTCATGTCTTTCAAAAACAAAAGCGACATCTCAACTATCGATGGCAAATTCCTAAACTCTGTAGAACAATTTAGATACTTAGGCAGTAACATCTCCTCCACAGAAAACGACGTTAATGCACACATAGGAAAGGCATGGGCCGCTATAAATAGATTATCTATCATATGGAGGTCCAATCTCACAGAAAAGCTAAAAAGACAGTTCTTCCAGGCCGTTGTCGTGTCAGTACTGCTGTATGGCTGCACCACCTGGACCCTAACTAAGCGACTAGAGAATAAACTAGATGG
>CM042160.1:39221820-39231820 GCA_023376005.1 Doryteuthis pealeii | reverse complement strand
TAAATTAATTGCGTGCAAAGTGTTATAGGTAGCGTACTCATATAACAGGCAATTACTAGTGAGTTTGATTCTCACCGGCTTCTCCAGATTCGGAACTTGAGTCGAACTAAACTAAACTTATAGTAAATTAGTTCTTCATTTCGACTTGTTTCGTCGGAAATTAGTGATTTCTTTTACAATTCTAAGTAAAACATCTAAAAGAAAAGAATTCCTTTCAAAATTTGTGGAAAAACTGCAAAACGGAATTCTTGAGGAGATACAATAAAAAAAGAAGGTGGGAATAAAAATAAAGAAAAAGGAAATCTCTATTTGTTGAATTTCCTGACTGTAGAAGGGGGGTGTCGAAGAAGAAGAAGAAGAAGAAGAAGAAGAAGAAGAAGAAGAAAAAAGATGATGAAAAGAAGAAGAAGAAGAGACACTAAAGAAGAAGAAGAAGAAGAAGAAGAAGAAGAAGAAGAAGAAGAAGAAGAGATACAAAGAAGAAAGAAAGAAAAAGATGATGATAAAGAAGAAGAGATAAAAGAAGAAGAGATACAAAGAAAGAAGAAGAAGAAGAAGAAGAGAAGAGATACAAAAGAAGAAGAAGAAGAAGAAGAAGAAGAAGAAGAAGAAAAGAGATACAAAAGAAGAAGAAGGAAAAAAAGAGAAAAAGAAGAAGAAGAAGAAAAAAGTGATAGAAACAAGAAGAAGTGAGAAAGGAGAGAAGAAGAGAGCGATACAAAGAAGAAGAAGAAGAAGAAGAAGAGAAGAAGAAGAAGAAGAAGAAGAGATACAAAAGAAGAAGAAAAGAAGAGAAGAAAAGAAAAAGAAGAGATACAAAGAAGAAGAAGAGAAGAAGAAGAAGAAGAAGAAGAAGAGAGATACAAAAGAAGAAGAGAAGAAGAAGAAGAAGAAGAGATACAAAAGAAGAAGAAGAAGAAGAAGAAAGAAGAAGAAGAAGAAGAAGAAGAGATACAGAAGAAGAGAAGAGAAGAAGAAGAAGAAGAAGAAAGAAGAAGAAGAAGAAGAAGAAAAGAAGAGATACAAAAGAAGAAGAAGAAGAAGAAGAAGAAGAGATACAAGAAGAAGAGAAGAAGAAGAAGAAGAAGAAGAAGAGAATACAAGAAGAAGAAGAGAAGAAGAAGAAGAAGAAGAAGAAGAAGAAGAAGAAGAAGAAGAAGAAGAAGAAGAAGAAGAAGTGTTTTCCTTCAGACACACTTGGACAATTTCACTTGGCGCTGTTTTGCATCTGGGAAACACATGTCTCTTTTTGTATAAATAAAACATCACTTCAACAATTCTGTTTGTGATTCCTTGTAACTCTTTGGGCTATCGTATTCAACAAACACATCGCTTCTCATCCCTGGATTGGACCATTGTTTAGACGGACGGGGTTCGGATGGGAGAGTAAGGATTACGGAGTCTGAACAGGGTCGAAATAAACATTACAAAACACGCAAGTCGCTAAAGTAGCCATTATCAAATACTTTTTATACAAGGATTACTACCATGGATTTTACTAGTATATCCAGACAAAAAAAAAAGTGGTAGGGTTTTTTCCCCCTTGGCTATCAAATATGTTTATTTTCCGTTTGCTGGGTTTATGGCAACCAGAACCCCCCCTTTCGTTTCTTTTCTTTCGTAAATCGACTGAGATAGATAGATATGAACAGTTGGATGTATAGATATGAACAGACTGAGATAGATAGATATGAACAGACTGAGATAGATAGATAGATATGAAAATACTGAGATAGATAGATATGAACAGACTGAGATGGATATATATGAACAGACTGAGATAGATAGTTATGAACAGTTGGATGTATAGATATGAACAGACTGAAATAGATAGATATGAACAGACTGAGATGGATATATATGAACAGACTGAAATAGATAGATATGAACAGACTGAGATAGATAGATATGAATAGTTGGATGTATAGATATGAACAGACTCAGATAGATAGATATGAACAGACTGAAATAGATAGATATGAACAGACTGAGATAAATAGATATGAATAGTTGGATGTATAGATATGAACAGACTGAGATAGATAGATATGAACAGACTGAGATAGATAGGTATGAACAGACTGAGATAGATAGGTGTGAACAGACTAAAATAGATAGTTATGAACAGACTGAGATTGATAGATATGAACAGACTGAAATAGATAGTTATGAACAGACTGAAATAGATAGATATGAACAGACTGAGATATATAGTTATGAACAGACTGAGATATATAGTTATGAACAGACTGAGATAGATAGGTATGAACAGTTGGATGCAATCAGACCCCCACCCCTTTTTCGTTTCTTTTCTTTCGTAAATTGGAACGGTTGTACTTTATTCAGAGTATTTGCTGGTTGAGTCGCTGTATCGCAGTGGTTAACAGAATAGCTTGTTGTTAGTTCAATTTTTTACTGTGTTTTATACACATTCAGGGCCGGCCTAAGTGGCCGAGTTTGGTTTGGTTTGTTTTATGGCATATCAACCTCTTTGGGTCATTTAAAGCCGACAAATAAATTAATTCTTAATGGATACTCAATTTTTTTTATAAACACATTTTTCTATTTAACCTATAGATGGGACCTAACAGGTACTACCACTCCGGGTCAGAGTGGACCAGTGAGCAATGGTGATGAAGTTGTGCTCTACATTCCCCAGACCTCCAGAACTGGAACCTTACCATCAGATAGAGTTTAACGTCATTCACAGGACACAAAGACCCTCAGCCACAACCTTCTAGCACCCATATGATAAAAAGGGTTGGTGCTTGCCAAAAGGGTAATAGGGTTGGGGCAATCATATAGGTGCTAGGGCTTGACGCGACCAGCCGAGTGTTCGGAGGGGGGCCTCTCCGACTGCACGTCTAGCCCAGGTAAGAGGCAAAGTGGGGTGTTGCAGGTCATGGACTGCTCAGCCACCAAGAGTTCGATCCTTAAGCATCCCGGGTCGCCACCCATGGCCAACAGGTGGTCACATTGGGGAGGTCTGCAGAGGTGCAGTTGGTGTATTATATATATATATATATATATATATATAAGTG
The DNA here is from genome assembly GCA_023376005.1 of Doryteuthis pealeii. Classification (NCBI taxonomy): domain Eukaryota; kingdom Metazoa; phylum Mollusca; class Cephalopoda; order Myopsida; family Loliginidae; genus Doryteuthis; species Doryteuthis pealeii. The sequence goes on along the minus strand of CM042160.1, from coordinate 39,228,779 downwards.
AGAGAAATTATAAGAGAGAGAAATTATAAAGGATATGAAAAAAGATTTAAAGAAATTAAAGGTTGATAATATAAAGTAAGAGAAGCCAAAAAAGGCAAGTAAAAGAAGTGTAGAAAAAGAGAAAGAAGGGTTGATAGAAGAGTGAAGGGGAAAAGGAAGAAGGAAAGATGAAGAAGAAAGAGGGGAAGAAATAGAAAGAAATCAAAAGAGAGGAAGGAAGAAGAGAAATAGAGAGTGAAGGTAAAAAGAAAAAGGGAAGAAGAAGAAGTAACAGAAACATTAAGAGTAAAATGAAATGATATAAACAGTTGGATGTATAGATGTAAAACAGACTGAGGTAGATATAAACAGTTTGCATATATAGATATGAACAGACTGAGATAGATATGAACAGTTTGCATATATAGATATGAACAGACTAAGATAGATATGAACAGTTTTGATATATATAGATATGAACAGAGTGAGATTGATAGATAGATATGAACAGCTGGATAGATAGATATATAGATATGAACAGAGTATATATATAATATATATATATATATATATATATATATATATATATATATATATATATAATGACTGAGAGTAAGAGCTAAATATAAACATACTAAAATAGAGAGATATGGACAGAATAGGACCGAAGAAAAGATAGGAATATAATGAAATAGACAGATAGGTAGATAGAATAAGATGAATGGATAGATATGAACAGTCTTAAATAGATAGATAGATACATAGATAGATAGATAGATAGATAGATAGATAGATAGATGGAGAGAGAGAGGGAGAGGGGGTGAATGAATAGACTGAGATAGATAGCTATGAACAGTTGGATGTATAGATATGAACAGGTTGAGATAGATAGATATTAAGACTTAGATAGATAAATATGAACAGACTGAGATAAATAGATAGATATGAACAGACTGAGATAGATAGACATGAACAGATCGAGATAGATAGATATGAACAGACTGAGATAGATAGATATGAACAGACTGAGATAGATAGATAGATATGAACATACTGAGATAGATAGATAGAAAGATAGATAGGAACATACTGAGATAGATATGAACATACTAAGATAGATAGATATGAACAGACTGAGATAGATATGAACAGATTTATATAGATAGATATGAACAGACTGAGATAGATAGATAGATATGAACATACTGAGATGGATAGATATGAACAGACTGAGATGGATAGATATGAACAGTAGGATATATAGATATATAGATATATAGATATGAACAGAGTTATATAGATCGATGAGACAGATAAATAGATAGATATGAACAGTTATATATATATATATACATATATATATATATATATATATATATATATATATATATAAATTGCTGAGAGCAAGAGCTAAATAAAAACAGACTGAAATAGATAGATATGGACAGAATAGAATCGAAGAAATGATAGGAACATAATAAAATAGACAGATAGGTAGATAGAATAAGATGAATAGATAGATATGAACAGGCTTAAATAGACAGACAAACAGATAGATAGATAGATAGATATAGAGAGTGTTTGAATGAGAAAGAAAGGTAGATAGATAGATAAATAGAAAGAGAGAGAGAGAGAGAATATGTTTGAATGAGATAGATAGATAAATAGATAGATAGATAGATAGATAGATAGAGAGAGAGAGAGAGAGAGAGAGAGGGGGGGGAGTGAATAATGAGGAAAACATGGCAGCCATTTTCTTTTGTTTACTTTTCGTTTTCTCTTTGTTATTTTGTGGTTTTTGATTCGTCTCTCTTTTTTTTTTCTTTCTTTCTTACTTTTTTTCTTCTTTTTCTTTGTCTTTTTCCTAATTTTTGGAAGCAGATTTGGAAATTAAAGTTGAATGATTAGTTACCCCCCCCCCCTCTGCAGTTAGCCACAAATCTAAACAAGCAGGTTGACTTATTATGTAGTGGCCCGCCTCGAAAAAAAAGAGACTTTTCTTCTTCTTCTTCTTCTTCTTCTTCTTCTTCTTCTTCTTCTTCTTCTTCTTCTTCTTCTTCTCGTCCTTTTTTTTATATCTTTCATTTCTTCTTCTTTTTTTACATCTTTCATTTCTTCTTCTTTTTACATCTTTCATTTCTTCTTCTTCTTCTTTTTTTTCTTTCATTTCTTCTTCTTTTTTTTTTACATCTTTCATTTCTTCTTCTTTTTTTTTACATCTTTCATTCTTTCTTTCTTCTTTTTTTTACATCTTTCATTTCTTCTTCTTCTTTTTTTTTCTTTCATTCTTTCTTCTTCCTTTTTTACATCTTTCATTTCTTCTTTTTTTTTACATTTTTCATTTCTTCTTCTTCTTCCTTTTTTTTCTTCTCTCTTCTTTTTTTTACATCTTTCATTTCTTCTTCTTTTTTTTACATCTTTCATTTCTTCTTTTTCTTTTTTTACATCTTTCATTCCTTTTTTTGACATTTCATTCTTCTTCTTCTTCCTTTTTTTTACATCTTTCATTTCTTCTTCTTCTTCTTTTACATTTCATTTCTTCTTCTTCCTTTTTTTTTCTTCTTTTTTTACATCTTTCATTTCTTCTTCTTCTTTTTTTCTTCCTTTTTTTACATCTTTCATTCTTCTCTTCTTCCTTTTTTTACATCTTTCATTTCTTCTTCTTCCTTTTTTACATCTTTCATTTCTTCTTTTTTTTTACATTTTCATTTCTTCTTCTTCTTTCTTCTTCTTCTTTTTTTACATCTTTCATTTCTTCTTCTTTTTTTTTACATCTTTCATTTCTTCTTTTTTCTTTTTTTTACATCTTTCATTTCTTCTTCTTCCTTTTTTTACATCTTTCATTTCTTCTTCTTCTTCTTTTTTTACATCTTTCATTTTTCTTCTTCTTCTTTTCTTCCTTTTTTTACATCTTTCATTTCTTCTTCTTCTTTTTTTACATCTTCCTTTTTTACATTTCATTTCTTCTTCTTCTTTTTTACATCTTCCTTTTTTTACATCTTTCATTTCTTCTTCTTCTTCTTTTTTTACATCTTTTCTTCTTCTTTTTTTCTTCCTTTTTTACATCTTTCATTTCTTCTTCTTCTTCTTCTTCTTCTTTACTTCTTCTTCTTCTCTTCTTCTTCTTCTTCTTCTTCTTCTTCTTCTTCTTCTTCTTCTTCTTTTCCCGGGAAAAAAACCGTGCGTTCGTTACATCGTCTGTTTAAGTGTGGACAACATTTACTTTCACCCCTTTCCGGTGAGAAGAGTTTAAGTGTCCGCGGCGCTCCCCATAGTGAATGGGACCCTCCTCTCCTTAATCGCCTTTAACAAAATAGTGCAGTGAATATAAGCTGTCATAACAACTTAGGCTTAACTTGGGGGTCTGATTATGTTTTTCCAGGGAGATAGGAACTGACATAAGACGGACGGGTGATAAATGCCTGTCTACGAGCTGGGAGCGGGTGGAGAGCAGAAAAGATGCCAAGATTGACATTAAGATCTGGGTGGGCGAACCGGGTGGCTGGGCTGGTTCTGTTATGCAAATAAACTGGTGGGAGGAGCCGAGAGACTGTTAAAATTAGCATTGTGGGCGGAGAGAATGTGCCATTAACATTTTTCGCATTTGTTTCCACACCTGACTATTGTAGAAGTCGTATTCCATTTTCTTTTCTCCACCGGGTTTTGATTTGGTTCAATTTATTTGTTTAAAGGCATATCAACCTTCGTGGGTTAGTTATCTTTTTTTTTTTAGGTCATCGGGTTGGCCTAAAGTCGGTATCAGCCAGGCAGCGAGGGAGTCTAACCCCATTTTCACTAGCGCTAGACCAAGGAGATTGTTTTTGTGTCTAAGGTGGGGCGCCACACCTACCGTCAGCTCCTGACTTTCCCGCACATATTTCTGTGCAACTCATACGCTGAGTTGGCGAGGGCCGGTATCAAACCATAAATATGTGAAACTTACATCCAAAATTCATATGAGACTACTTTTCAGTCATTTGCTTCCTTATTTTTTATTGAACGATTAAATCCCTAAATCACGTTTTCAACAAGCTACAAGTCATGAACCATATTTCTTCAGTTTTCCTTCCAGCAACTTAAAAAACAACAGCAAAAAAAAAAAAAAAAAAAATACTATACACAATTGAAATTAATTATTGAATCCACGGTAGACACATTAGTCTCAGTTGTTTGTGTTAGTATTGCAATGTATAATTTCAATTAAACTTGGTTTAAAAAAATTTTTTTCAACATTAAATGTATAGTAATTTGGTGTTTTTTGTTGTTGTTCTTTTAAGCAATTAAAATTTAAAAAAATTAAAAACAACCATAATCCCCAAACCGCTAAACCGTAACCCGATTCGCAAAAAAGTTCATTCATACACTGTAGTTAAACTGTCATGGATCACCACCAAATAAGTTTCCGTTTTAATTTTGACGACGATTTGCAGATTTAACTATCAATCCTTGTTGAGTATTTAATTCCAGAGTCATCCTTAACACCTGTACCCCAGCTATGGTTAGCGGAATGAGAACAGGATACCCCCGTGGACTGAATAAAGGGTTGGGTTCAAAGTTCCGTGATGGTTCCCTATTACGAAAAGAAGGTTCCCGAGTTCGAAAAGTAGGTTCCCCAGTCCGAGAAAGTCCCAGAGTATGACAAGAAATACTTGAAGAAGGCCGAAGAGCACATCGGTCGCAACGTTGTACGGATAACAATGAAGATTAGGACAATAGCCTGAATAATCCAAAAATTACAAAAATCAAGCCTCATCTAAAAAATTCCAAGAAATAATATTTCACTGATCACATATTCTCAGGATATCGAATTCTGTATACTCATACGATACTCTCTTGAGGTTCTCACTGAGTGGTTGAGATATAATATCAGCTTAGTTCAAGGGAGCCTTCTCCCAGGTAGCATCTGTCTTCTCATCTAAGAGGGGCATGACCCGGTCTTTTGCCCGGTGCCAGAGGTTCCCCAAAAGGAGAATACCGAAGGAATTCATACACTTTTTGCACTCGCCACCAAAACGTACATATAACAATGAAGATGAGGACAATAGTCCGAATAATACAAATAATACTAAGAGTTGACATATCATAAAACCAACCAACAAGCCAACCAGCCAACCATCCAACCAGAGTTTATTTAATCTAAAAATAGCTTTAAATCTACCGGACACTGCTTTCGCGCTAGTGTTGTATATATATTTACCAACACCCTCCGCACGAGCAGGATGTGACACAAGGTCAATTTTCTTAATCGGAGCTCAACAGGTTTGAATTCAGAGTTTTTCTTCTTCTAGACCGGTTGCCTAACCAAGGTTAAAGAGCCCAGTCTGCCCTGCTATTTACCTATAGCTGGAGGGAGAATTGGATTCATACCTTTTCCCAAGGGTATTAGCACCATGTGAAATGCAAACAGCTTCGTCAAGGAATTGAACTCGGGTCGACGAGTCCATTTTCCACGACTCTAACCATTAGACCACGCGCTAGTGTTGTATACTGCAAAATTTGATATGATAAGGCGGGCGGGTGGGCGTGTATGTGTATGCGTGTCTGTGTCTGTGTGTGTGTGTCTGTGTCTGTGTGCGTCGAAAGAGAGAACTGAATCTTCTAATGATATTGACGGCAAATACCACCAATTCTGTCTTATTAACTAATTTTCCAAATGCTCATAGAAAGGGTTAATGCCCTCTTGATTTGTTGGCTGGACCGACAAGTCCCTGGGGTCTGGGGAATGAACGTCGTCAGTGAAGAAGTATCACTTTCCGGCTACAGCTTTGATGGTTCGTCTCAAATTGGACGTGGCCATTTAAGTCGGCTGGAAATGTCGTGTAGTTCAAGTCTAAAGTAATTTTGTCCTTGCCGGTTTGTGGGTGGGGGGTTCGGCTGTGGGAGGTGGGGCGTTTTTGAAATGTTTGCAGGAAGGAAAGAACCTTTTACCGAGATTTGCTGCTTCGAGGCTTTAAGAAAATATAGATAGGAAGATCGAGCAAGCGTATATATATGTACGCGTGGGATAGATAGAAGAAGGAGAATCAGAGAGAGAGAGAGAGAGAGAGAGAGAGAGAGAGAGAGAGAGAGAGAGAGAGAGAGAGAGAGAGAGAGAGAGAATCATAGGGAAATAGAGAGAAAAGAAAGAAAGAAAGATAGAACAAAAGTAGGAACGATATGTATGTATGCGTGTGTGTGTGTGTGTGTGTGAGGAGAGAGAGTGAGAGAGAGAGAGTGTGTGTGTGTGCGAGAGAGAGAGAGAGAGAGAGAGAGAGAGAGAGAGAGAGAGAGAATCATAGGGAAATAGAGAGAAAAGAAGAAAGAAAGAAAGTAGGATAGAACAAAAGTATGTACGAGTATGTGTGTGTGTGTGATAGATAGATAGAGAGAGAGAAGAGAGAGAGAGTGAGAGAGAGAGAGAGAGAGAGAGAGAGAGAGAGATAATAGAAAATGAAATAGAACAAGAGGTGCTTTGGAAAACACGAGTGACCTGTTTGATGGCTGAGACAGTTGCGTACTTCCTACCAGTGCCAAAGATTGACATTAAATTCCAGAAAATTGCTAGAATTTCTAATTCTTGCCCTCCCCCATTTAGAAGATTGGCGTAGTACAATCTTTCCAGCCTCTCAATTCCCCCATATTTTGGGCTTGTGTCCTGCTACGTTTACTTAATATTAAGATCAGATCTGGGCACTTCCGGTAATATTGCTGTCAACCAAATCGCCTTGCTGTGCAATTTTGACCGACTTCGATGCCCTCCCAAGGAGAAATTACAGGTAATATGAGTGACGCAGACCCCACACTTTCTTTATTCGATTACAAACTGAATAGGAATTGTCTTATTCTCTATGTTACATAATCTTGGACGCTACCTCTTGGATAAAACTCATTTTGTTCTTTGGCAGCGAAATCTAAATATGCAAAATTCGGTTTAGTGTAATACGGTTTCTTTATTTAAATAATAATAAATTTATTTATCTATCTATGCACACACACACACA
>CM042160.1:39214320-39216820 GCA_023376005.1 Doryteuthis pealeii | reverse complement strand
TCGGCCGAAACGTTGTACAGATAACAATGAAGATGAGGACAATAGTCTGAATAATAAAAATAATACTAATTACCAAAAGGAGATTCGCAATCCAAGGACAAATAACTCCTTGGAAGATGCCAGCATTTGAAAGATGATGAATTAGAGCAACTTTTGATAAGAATGATGCATGTAAACTTTTGATGTGAGCAATTGGCTTGTTTGAATGACACATTGGAACAGAAGACCCTTTTTCTGGACAAAGAAATTGACCGGTGATTTTGGTATATGTTAATGCTCTTTATCATACAAATGATTATGAACCTGTTCTTCATGTTTATTCCAGGAAAAGAGTGCAACGAAATCTGGATAATTCATTACTCAGTCGTATGTCAGTGGGTGCAAGCACGTTTTGCAAAGTTAGGCATTTTTTTTAGAATCTTAATGTTAACGTAATCAGTTTATATGAGTCAGAATTTCATATATAGATATGTCAATGATATCAGTTAAATTACAGTATTTTGGGTAAATGAATAGCGTGCCATCGATGTAACGGAAAAAATTAGAATTATTAGGTAGAATATATTTAAAGGGACCGGATTCTAAGAATTCAAGGAATAAGCACGCTAATACACCACTCAAAGGTGACCCCACCGGTAACCCGAATTTCTGTTTATAAAAAGTACCGTTATATTTGAAAAAAAAAAATTTAGTGCAAAGTTTGCAAATTTGGATTAAATGGTGTTCACAACATTTTTGGAGCAATTTTAATAAATCTTGGCATTCTTATGTAGAATTATATTTTCTGATTCTGCACTCACAGTGTATGAATCTCTCTGCTGTAACCCATTATTTAGAGAATAAGAGGTACGGGCATCAGCATTTTTTTTAAGTTCACCAAAAGATTATTCAACTTTTTCATTTTAATACTGCATGTATACACATATATAGTATTAATTTAAATAAATAGCATCATTTTGAAGTTTGAAATACCCTTTTTAAATACCTATGTTTGATTACATAGAACAAATAGAATATTTCTTTACATATTTTTTAAATTGATACTGGCACGGTAGTCCAATGTGGCTACTGAGGAAGGTGCTGGAGGATTTAAAGAGACAGTCAATTAGTCTTCAGTTACTTCCACCTGTTGGAATATTTTGAACATATAAGGTGTGCTCTAATTCCGCGCCTGGATTTATAGACTAGCCTAAGTCACGTGGTTTATTACTTCGCCAATAACCAACCACACTGCGTGGCTGATACACTACTTAAACCCCCACACTGGCCATAATTCTAATTGCACTCATTAAGGAGGGACTTACAATACCAGACGATTACCAATACTCAGGACTCTTTACCAAGGATCCAATTCCACTGGACAAGCGCTCTTTCTTGAAGGCCAAAAGATGACCAAACCTCTGGTGAGAAATTAACATGTAATGATTACGATATTGGGTGTATGTAGTGATTCAAGTAAAGGAAATGGGTCATAAAAGATTTTTGATTGTATCGGACAGGAGCTGGTCAACATCTTTAGATTGACGCAAAATATTCCAGTAGGATTGAAGACAAAAAAATACTTTTTGTTTGTAACATGCATAAAAAAAGAAAAGAAAAAAAAACGAAAAAAGAAAAAAGAAAAAGAAAAGAAGCTTCAAGCAAAAATGTAAACAAGAAAGCAGACGAAGACGAACATTGAATTTAATTAAAATTGTACTTACCATTGAAATTGAACATGGCCGCCAAAAGAGCGGCAAAGTGTGTAAAGCCAAAGTTTAACGAATTATTAAGCCAAGCCAAGCACTTACCTGAAAAGATAAAGAAAAATCATTTTTAGACTAAAAACTTGTTAAAAATATCATTAAAATATCATTAAAATTAAATTACATTAAAATATCATTAAAATTAAATATCATTAAAATATCATTAAAATTTAAGAAATACTCAAATCAATTAAAATCAGTTGAAAAAATGGAACAAACTGAATTTGTGTTAATATTTCTTTTGAAGACATTAAACAAATTTGCCAACTAAAATTTTCTTTTTTTGAATAAAACTTTCTAAAAAAAAGCTAAAATCGGTTAAAATTTTTCACTTCCGGCTAAATGATTAAAAACCAATTTCCAACCCAATTACAAAATAAAATAACTATAAACTAAAACTATAGAAAAATTACACTGGGCTGCGATGTTTTCAAGGTCGAATATATAATAAATGATTTTAAGGCAGTTTTTTTTTTTACGCTGGATCACACTCCTTTTTTCTTATCAGATCAACTTTTTTAAGATACAAGCTTTACTTGAAATGTATAGAACAGTATTATAGCTACTAGCAACAGAAAACACCCTCCCGGGCGTCGTAAAAATTAATTTTTGAAAGACATTGCCTGAGAGGGTGGGAGTTAAAAATTCAATATCAGAGGGTTTGTATCATAAGTAAAACAAATCCTCATATTTATTAAAGGAGTAAAAAAAACAACAACAAAAAAAAAACAAAAAACAATTTGAAATGAAAACTG
>CM042160.1:39201820-39209320 GCA_023376005.1 Doryteuthis pealeii | reverse complement strand
TTGTCTTACTAAAATAGATATTCACATTCAATCAAATATGAATAATGAGATTCATCATCATCATCATCATCACCATCAACATCATATCGTGCTGGCAGCACGGATGTCCATGACTATCTCTAGCCAACCGTCCCTATCGGCCATCACCACGGGAATTCCTCCGTTCAGCATCCAGAATCCGCGCCAAGCTGATCGATGTAGGTCTTTGCTGAACAGCTCACACTGTCGTATCCAAGTGTAGATGCTCACAGGAGAACGTCACTTATGAGCCCGTTCCTGCTTCTCCAACAGTGTCCATCATGCCTTGTTCGTCTTACTTGGATAGTTTGTGTGACAGAGGGCAAGTGGCCATACAGCTGCTTTCTTTTAGGGTACTGTTTCCCCGATTTCTTTAAGACAGCTCGTGGTTTGGGCAGGTCATATGTAGCTTATTCTCTAGGCGTTCATCACCAGTACTAAGAAAGCCTTTTATTTTCATTATCATCATCATCAGGTTACGCTGATTGCACCCCCTCTCTCTCTCCAAGTATCCGTATCGGTCATCACCCGTGGGAGGTCTTTCTCACAGTATCCAGAATCCGTACAGAGTTGACTGAAGTAAGTTTTTGCTGGTCGCCCTACACTAATGTGAGAGTTAATATACTTTTAATCACCCTGAAGATGGTTTGATAAAAACCGAAACGTTGGCATATATATATATATATATATATATATATATATATATATATATATATGAATTCATCCTTTGAATATCATATAATTTGCTCAGCTAGGTACAAATCTTCAATAAAATATAAATCTTAGAATTTAAAAGAAAGAAAGAAAGAAAGAAAGAAAGAAGACTTTAGTCCTAATACCTTTTGAGCACCCTTCATATATCTATTCACTAATCTGTGTGTGTACGCATGCGTGACACAAGCATTATATTTATGCGTATATATTCAGCAAGCTCATATATTTTCATATCTATTTAAACAATATATTTTATACTGTTAAACATATGTCTGAACGCCCGAGGTTAGATATTATTATTATTATTATTATTATTATTATTATTATTGAGGATTTTCCCACCCACCTAAGCTGGTGGTTCACTGGCAGCTGAGTGACACCGAGTCTCCAGGACTCTTCTGAGTATTCTAGCTGATCTTAACAGTGCTGGTGTTTGGATGGTCTCGATTGTTCTTCGGATTTAATATTCATCCAAATTCTTTCCAAACTCGTGGGGACCGTTCCAATGGCCCCAATCTTCATTCTTGCAAGTTTTTCGCACCAGTTTTGGCTGGTGTGCTTTCACTGGAGTCTGAGTGACTATAAATCACTTCAGGTATCTAGAACTCTTCTGAGAATTCCAACCGATTTTAACAATGCCGTTGTTTGGATGGACTCGAATCTTCCTCTGCTTTCCAATTCCTCCAGTCTCTTTCCAAACTCTTGGAGACCGTTCCAAGGGCACCAAGTACAATTGGTACCATGTAATACTATGCATTGGGCATGAATATGTGGCTGCACAGTAGGTGTGTATATATATATAATTCTAGGTAGTTATGATACATAGGTAGTAAGTCAAACCACATATATGTGTATGTATGTTGTAGACCGAATAAGTATTAGTAAAACCCATATATAAGATAAGTATATATGTGTGTGTATGTATATATAGATATAGATATATATGTGCGTGTGTATATATACACGTGTGTGTGTCTACATATATAGTATGTGTAAAGTAGGGTCAATGATAAGTTAGAGAAACCATTAAAACTCAAGGAAGATTAAGAGGGTGATAACTCCCCAGATTAGAGACAAGAAGTCTAGGTTTTCAATAACTTTAATAGTTGACCAGTTGGTCATAAAAATCATGAGGGTGGTCTTTTAGACAAAGAACCCTTTCAAATCCCGCAGGGTTGATAAGATCTAGGAGGATGAGATTTCATACGAGAGTGAGATGAGATTTGGGGATTCTGGGAAATTTAGAAAAGTTTAGTTAGTTAGTCTTGGGACAGCGGAGAGAGAGTTAGTTGGGACAGCGAAGGGAACACATGAGCCCTGAACACGGAAGAGATAGGATGTTAGATGCCCACTAGACGCTAGCCTTAGCAGAGGTCCCCAAAAGGAACGGGGGGAACCCCCACCCCATCTCGACAGCCAGTAGAGATAGCAGCAGATGAATACGCAAGTTATATACCTCCTTGTCTTTTTCTGAAGTTCACCTGACATTGTCTTGTCTTCATCTCTCTTTGTTGTTGTTTATTCTCTTTTTCTCTTTGTGATACTTTGTTTGTACACCCCTTTGGCGGGGGGGGGGGCCCTGCGAGATGTTTGAGCACACGTGTACAACGTGGACAGGTCCTAGAAATAGCCAGCAGACGAAATGAATCATGGCCAGAGTTAGGAGTGCAGCGAAGATGCAGAATGCCAGAGAGATGCAGAGGTGTGCAAAGAGCTTCGCAGCCCGCCCGGGGTGTTACAACCAACTTAACCCTTATGTTCCACAATTATTATTTACTCCTTTTGAGTTTTCCCATCAGCGTTACCTGATGGTCTTTCACTGGAGTCTGAGTGACAGCAAGTCTCCTCAGGTCTCCAGGACTCTTCTGAGTATTCTGGTAGATTGCAGCAGTGCAGTGTTCTGGATGGTATCAATCCTTCCTCTGATTTCCAGATTTTCCAAACCCTTTTCCAATCCTTTTGGGACCGTTCCAAGTGCACCAACTACAATTGGTATCACTTTGACTTTCATATTACATAACTTTTTCAGTTCTCTGGCATTTTTCCTTCAGTTTCACCCTGTGATCTGCTGGAACTGCAAAATCCACCAGTTGACAATTCTTTCTTTTTTGTTAATCAACACTAGGTCTGGTCTTGCTGGGATAAGGTGATCCGTTTTTATTTCAAAGTCCCATTATTATTATTATTATTATTATTATTATTATTATTATTTGATCAATTTGGGCTGATTTTCTCAACTTTATTGATTTTTATACAGTATTTTGATCAATGTACCCACCGGCCCTCTTTAGGTGCCTCACTAGCCTTCAGGGAATACTGCATTCGGGTCTAACATATTGAACACAAGCTCATCATAACTATTAATAAAACTGTACTCATAAAAAATCACACAGACACACACACTATATATGATATATTTACCAATCCCTTCGCACGATGCAACGCTGGGTCAATTTTAAAGCGAAGTTTAACAGGTTTGAATTCAGAGTTTTTCTTCTCATGGGCCGGTTGCCATACTAAGGTTAAAGTGCCCGGTCTCCCGACCATTTACCCATAGCTCGAGGGACAATAGTTGGATGTTGACATTTCCAAAGGGTAAATGCAACCATCATTTTCCAGTATTCATATATGAGAGAGAGAGAGAGAGAGAGAGAGAGAGAGAGAGAGAGAGAGAGAGAGAGAGAGAGAGATTCCCTTATTTATTGAATAAGCGCCAGAGAGAGAGATTACCCTTATTTATTGACCATAGAGAGAGAGAGAGAGAGAGAGAGAGAGAGAGAGAGAGAGAGAGAGAGAGAGAGAGAGATTCCCCTTATTTATTGAATGAGCGCCAGAGAGAGAGAGAGAGAGAGAGAGAGAGAGAGAGAGAGAGAGAGAGAGAGAGAGAGATTACCCTTATTTATTGAATGACCGCCAGAGAGAGAGAGATTACCCTTATTTATTGAATGACCATCAGAGAGAGAGAGAGAGAGAGAGAGAGAGAGAGAGAGAGAGAGAGAGAGAGAGAGAGAGAGAGAGAGAGAGAGGGGGGGTAGAGAGAAGTATCGAAATATGAATATAATATTGAATTCCTCATTACATTTTCCTTTATATGATCTTCCTTCTGGTTCAAATTTACAAGTGATATTTGAATGTATAAAATTATTTGGGTATTGGTCAGAATTTGTTTGTTTCATAACAAAATTCTTGCTGGCACATAGTCAAGTGTTTCTCAATAAACAATAATCAATCACTCTCTCAATTGTAAATATTGGTTCCTCTGTTTGTTTTAAATGCACGTTTTATTTGCAGACGAAGCTTTATACAAATAATAACGAAGACACCATTTTCAATTTCATCCCGGAAATGCTTTAAAGAATAAAGAAGAGGAAAAGATGATAAAAAGACCCAATATTGTTTTACAAATCAAAATGGGTTGTGAAAGTTGAATAATTCAGACAGATGAAACCTATAAACTAAAGTCCATATTGTGTAAGTAAAAATAATATTAAATCCTGCGATTTCTCTGAATGTTTGAGATGAGGCTTGATGATTAGTATTATCTGCATTATTCGGACTATTGTCCTCATCTTTATTGTTATCTGTACAACATTTTGGCCGATATGCACTCCGGCCTTCTTCAGGAATTTCTTGTCGGACTCAAAGTTCCGTGATGGCTCCCGATTACGACGAGAAGGTTCCCGACTACGACAAGAAAGTTCCCAAGTTCGAAAAGAAGGTTCCCGAGTCCGAGAAGGTTCTGGAGTACGACAAGAAATACCCAAAGAAGACCGGAGCGCATATAAGCCGAAACGTTGAACAGATAACAATAAAGATGAGGATGATAGTCCGAATAATGCAGATAATATTAAACCCTGCGACCGAGCGAAAATTCCATGTTTTAATCAAGTATAACTACGAAGATTTAAAGATCAATGGGACAATGTGGTTGTATAAGTACTGCTGTATGGCTGCACCACTTGGACCCTAATGAGGCGCCTTGAGAATAAGATAGATGGAAGCTGCACAAGAATGCTGTGTGCAGTCTTGAACAAATCGTGGAAACCGCACAAGGAAACAGCTGTATAGCCACCTGCCCCCATCTCACAAACCATTCGAGTGAGACGGGACTCAACTGGAGAAGCAAGGACGAGCTCATAAGCGACATTCTTCTATGGAAGCCAACACATGGACATGCTAATGTGGGCCGCACACCAAGGACCTACATTGACCAACTATGCGAGGATGCTGGATGCTGCGCAGAGGACCTCCCTTGGACAATGAATGGTAGGGAAATTTGGCGAGAGATTGTCATGGATATCTGTGCTAATTGCGCGATATTATATACATATATATAGACGATTAAAATCAAATGGTTTAAAATCTACCTACTTAAGTTTCTCGCAGTAGTGCGAATCCTCGGGGTATTTTTTCTTACCATCGTTATGTATTTTATAGCTGGGTTGTGCCCATCTTCAATACAATGGGTGTGCTACACACTCGCCTTCACCCCTATGTAACCGGCCCTTATATAAACTATAAATAGTGCAAGTCAGTACCGACGAGTTTGGGTCACGTGAAACTCAAAATCATGAGTTTTTACCCTGTTTTATTTTGTAGTTATATTCTTCTAAGATGTTGTGCATAGAGCACTGTATTTTAAATGCTTTTAATGGTAAATTTTAATTATATATATATATATAACGACTGATGATGCCAAGCTCAACGCTCTAGCGAAATATATCCTACACACTTTTGTCTGAGTTTTGTTCTTATGTTCCTCACATCTCCACCACATTCTGTCGGATTCCTTCCAATCCTCTTTCCACACACACACACACACACACACACACACACACATATATATATATATATATATATATATATATATTTAATTTAAAAGGGAAACAGTTTAGATTTAAAGACTAAAGTTCATACTAATTAAACGATAGAGAGAGAAATGAAAATAATTCTAAACTAGACAAGTATATATAAAATTAGCTACCTAAATCTTTTTAGTTCTCCTGAGGAAGGTGTAACATAAACACCGAAACTGTGGTAGAGGGAAACCCTTTTTCTACAACTATAAATACTACATATTTTACGAAATATATTGAGACCTTTTGGAGTAACTACTTATACTACTACAATGAAAACGTGGTAGCAACTTTTATATATATATATATATATATATATATATATACGTTTTAAAAACAAATAGATTAAAATCTTCTGACTACAATTTCTCGCCTGTAGCGAGAATCTTCCGGGAATCCTGATTCCCTGAAGATTCGCGTTACAGGCGAGAAATTGCAGTCGGAAGATTTTAATCCATTCATTTTTAAAATGTATATTCAGCTCTTTAAATCGTTTTTTTTTTGTTTTGTTTTTTTAGTTAGAAAATTCAGAAGTAAATATATCCGTTTGCTTGGTCGATTTAAAAAGTACCTGTGATATATATATATATATATATATATATATATATATATATATATATATATATATATATATATATATATATATATATATATATATATATATATATATATAAACATGAGGGCAGGGGAAAGAACGTGCATATAAACCAACATGTAAGTTAAAGAAAACAAAATGAAAATGAACACGAGGTAGATAAATCAAGGAAGAACGATGAATTCCCAAGTCAAGGAAATTACGATGAAATTAGACAAGTAAAAAAAAACAATTAAAAAAACAAAACAAAAAAGAAAAACTAAAAAAAACAGGGGAGATAAGCGAGTAGAGAAAAGCAGTCATAATTCTAACAACTTCAGCAAAGTGAGAAAAAAGAAAAAAAAAAAAAAAAAGAATTGGGGAAAGCGAAAAGAATGGCGACTGTTGCATATGCTTAAATTATTTCAATAATTTTTGAGCAGACAACCCTCGGACATTAATAATAACTGGCACCAAGAAAAGAAAGGAAAGGAAATAAAATAAACGAATCAAGAAACGAAGAAAAGCAGGGAAGAAAGAATATCTTAAAAGGATGTCTTGTTTTCTTTGGGATTTTTAAAGCTGACAATCCACATCGAAGGCGCGTGCAGGATGTGACACAAGGTCATTTTTTAGAAGGAATTTAACAGATTTGAATTCAGAGCTGTCCTTCTAGATTGGCTGCCTAACCAACGTTAAAGAGCCGAATCTGCTTAATTATTTACCCATAGATAGAGGGAGAGCAGGTGGATACATAAATTTCCCGGTTAGTTCCTATAACTCCAACATAAACAAAGGGGAACCACTATTGACTGATAAATTATTTATTTATTTATTGATCTACTAGAAAAAAAGAAGACGGAATTAGGGTTTAGGGTTAGGGTTTAGGGTTAGTTTAATGGGAAAATAAATACATAATTTATCAGTTAAGAGTGGTTCCCCTTTGTTTATGTTGGAGTTATAGGAAATAACCACTTTCCCAAGGGTATTGATGTGAAATATAGTCAGCCTCGTTTAGGATTTGAACTCGGATCGACAAGTCCATTTCCTACGACGAGTCCATTACATCACGCACCTCCACTATTATCCTATTTCTCTTTTCTTGTCTCTTTCCTATTTTTTCTTCATCCTCCTCTTTTTCTCTCATCCCTGATTTATCTTCATTTTCCTCCTCCTCTCTCTTTGTTTCTCTTGTTTTCGAAATCTGACTTCCCTCTTGCTTATTCTTCCTCTACTTTTTCTCCCCTAGTGACGTTTTCTTGTGTCTTCTTCTTCTTATACTTGTCTTTCTCATCCCCTTCTCTTCCTCCTTCTCCACAACTCTTTCATTCTTCTTCT
>CM042160.1:39196820-39199320 GCA_023376005.1 Doryteuthis pealeii | reverse complement strand
TACATACATTAGAGGTGGAGGTATGTTGAGTAATGGTTAGAGTCATAGCAAATGAACTCGTTGAAGCGAGTTCAATTCTGGTCTAGGCTGTTTGCATTTCACATAGCGCTAAACAAGCTTAAAAAGAATAAGCCATTTATGAAAAGTGAAAATTGAATAAACATAAGACAAAAAATAATAAAGAGAAAATGTCTATTATCTCCATACCTAGCGACACTTTTACTCAAAAATCATAAAATCCCTTTCACAATACAATTTTAGACATAAACCTCTTAACAAATTTAAATTTCACATTATTCCAATATACCTAACACTCATAACGATCTGAATATGAATGGTGTAAGGCACCATTCATATTTTACATAAAAAGTAATTTTTTTAAATAATTAAATAACATTTCTTTCCTGAAAAAATCCGTTACTAATCGACAATGAGCGGGTTAAAACTTTCCTTTTTAAAGAGAGAATTTTTCTATTTTTGAATTTGAAGTGTTTCTTTTTCTTTTGAAAACTGTTACAACCGAAGGAAAACGACGTAGCAAAAGAACGTGACGCAGCGAATGAACGAGACGAAGCGAACGCACGGGAAACACGCTTTTTGGGGGAAAAAACAATACTTCCAGTTTGAATTCAAATTATTCTCTGTTTCTCTCTTGATGAATCCGGATTAAAAACATTTACATCTAAAAACGGACTTAATTATCATTATGCTCTGATGATGATTTTTAATAAATCGAAATATTGTCAATATCAGCTATGAAAAAAGATATAAAGATATATTCATTTTAACAACAAACTGTGTTTTTCATACCCTTTTATCTATACATATAGATCTTTCAATAAATTTATTGAAATATTTGCGTACAATAAAATAAAGGTACCCATCTCTTATGATTTTTATAGCCATTTTTAGGCTGCAGGTGAGAGCACTTTCCAGTGGAGATCCCTTGTGTTCCTTAGTGTTAGGCAGAATCCTTGTGTTCCTTAATGATTGGCAGAATCTTTGCGTTCCTTAGTGTTAGGCAAAATCTTTGTGTTCCTTAGTGTTAGGTAGAATCCTTGGTTGTTCCTAAGTGTTAGGCAGAATCATTGGCTGTTCCTTAGTGTCAGGTAGAATCCTTGGTTGTTCCTTAGTGTTAGGTAGAATCCTTGGTTGTTCCTAGTGTTAGGCAGAATCATTAGTTGTTCCTTAGTGTTAGGCAGAATCCTTGGTTGTTCCTTCGTAAAGAATCCGTGGTTGTCCTTAGTGTTAGGCAGATCCTTGATTGTTCCTTAGTGTTAGGCAGAATCCTTGATTGTTCCTTAGTGTTAGGCAGAATCATTGGTTGTTCCTTAGTGTTAGGCAGAATCCTTGATTGTTCCTTGGTAAAGAATCCGTGGTTGTCCTTAGTGTTAAACAGAACCCTTGGTTGTTGATCCGTTTGTCCGTGTTAACTACGAACAACTGAATGTCTTTGGAGATCGGCGATTAAATAGTTAACCAACCACGTATTCGAGCGTGTTGATTGGCTGATTGAATTCACGCTGCCATGCAGAGTCTATAAGTTTAAGTGGTTGGATCCAGCACAGCTTATATAGCAAAATATTAAAACATAATCAAATGCAAAATACAATTTGAGGTTACTTCGAGACAAGTAGAATAAAGTTAGTGAGACCCCTTGTGCTTTATACCGGCTGCAATGAAATTTTATATGACGCACCAATTTAGTCAACTTCAGTCTTAACTCTCCTCGTTTAGTGATATATTCAGGATATTTACCTCGTACCCCACTTGTACGGGTTAGACACTATTAACGTGAGACCACTCACAAACCGAAGCTCATGGGTGGCGAGTGGAAAAAATGCGTTGATCCTGTCGGCATTCCTCCACGAGGGGGCGCCTCAAGCACTGGGCAATAAACCCAACTCTGCCCCTTTAAATCAAGAGGGAAGGTATTGCGTGGGGGTATAGCCCCCTGGGATCAACGCCGTTAATTTTATTACCTAACCACTCCAGAGGCCGAAGCAGTAGTTTAGTGATATATTCAGTCGATTTCTTGTTTTTAGTAGCAAGCGGTCCCACCCTTAAAAATCAAGTAATGTGACACAAATGTCAGTTTAATGTGGGGTGCTGCATAGGAAGCGAACCTCCCGCGGGGCAGTTTAAAAATTGCTTAGGTTCTGTCGGCATTCCCCTCAAGGGGCGCCTCAAGCACCGGGCAATAAACCAATCCCTTGCTCCTTTTAGAAGAGGATGCTGATGCTGCCTGGGGGAAGGCTTCTTTGAGCTAAGCTGGTATTATATCTCACCCACCCGGCGAGAACGTCCGGGGACTTAAATATAAGTAAAGTAAGCATTTTCCTAACCTCACATCAGGCCTTATTGACACAATGACTTTTTAAAGTGGGGAGCTACGCACAAACCGAAGCTCTTACAGTGGCGAGTGCAAAAAGTGCGTGAATCCCATCGCTATTATGACTGAATTGCATTTCTTGAAATTGAATATATGTATGAATATATG
>CM042160.1:39184320-39191820 GCA_023376005.1 Doryteuthis pealeii | reverse complement strand
TTGTTTCCTTTTATTTTAAGGAATATAAGCAAAAATCCAGTCGATAAATTTTAAAAGAAATCCATTAACAAAAAGAAATAACTATAATTTTATTCTTTACTAATTTAGTCAAATTACGAAAATTTCGTAATGATATTGGGGATTGATGGGAAGAGTTCGCGTCTAAGCTGTTCTATTTTTTGATTATAACCCCTCTGTTCAAATAGGTTTATGGTAATAATTTGATTTTAAATAATATCAAATGCTATCTTTCTTTTATTATTTTTTGTTGCTTTGTCCAATATTAATATTAAAAAAATATTTTCATTACATGAAAAAGCAATCCTATGCATAATTTTAAATAGAAATTAATTAAAACAAAATAAAGATAAATGCAATCTTTTTATATGTGTTCTTATTTAGTTTCGTTAGTCTTTCTAATTTCATATATTTCATTACATTAAAAACTTGATAACTTGTCCCCGGCGGAGGGCACATACTTATGCTAGTAAATAATCATTTTCAAACATAGAATGTCATGTTTTTCACAACGAAAATACGATTGGCTTGTGGTAACTCACAGTCGAGAAAACGTTAACAAAACGGACCTCTAAATAAAATAAAATAAAATAAATAAAAACAGTTGCTTTATGAGGGTTACAGGTGGGACTGGTATTCTGGATGCCGAATTGGGTGGATACCAATGCATGGATCAGAATTCTTTTACTAGAATTTTAAAGAACTCGAATCTCAAGGGTTCAGGTACGCGATTTTAATCTTCATCGTGGGCGCCAGCACTTCTGGTTTCGCTTTGGTGAGTGCAATAAAAATTCATTATTTAAATAAGCAGATTTTATGACAACATACCAGAAGAACAACTCATAATATTCGAAAATAAAGGATCTTTTTCTTAACCCTTATAACACTTTTATTTAATGTGCCTCAAAAGAATTTGAATTATTTTATAGACCTCTACCCCAATTCTTATTCTACGCGCACAGCCAAAAAACTTAATTAAGTTAGCAAAATTATATATATTAGGAAAAAAATAACGAAGAAGATTTAAGTTGAAAGCATAATAGACTATTTCAGGAAACCTAAAGGAATTGTCACACTTTATTCTTTCAATTTAAATCTTGTTCGTTAATTTTTGCTAATGTATCTTTGCACTGTGACGCTAACAATGAGAGGACACTTATTTATTAAAGAAATTGATACAATAGAAACCTACTCGAGTTTCACCATAAAGATCTTCAGGGTTAAATCCACTGAATTAATCGAGGTACCAATTAATTGCAGCCGATTACACGTGTGTTCATTGAATAAGATGTTACGTTAATAATGATAACGTAACATCTTATTCAATGAACACACGTGTAATCGGCTGCAATTAATCGGTACCTCGATTAATTCAGTGGATTTAACCCTGAAGATCTTTATGGTGAAACTCGAGTAGGTTTCTATTGTATCAATTTCTTTAATATATATATATATATATATATATATATATATATATATATGTGTGTGTGTGTGTGTGCGTGCGCGAAGAAAATGTTTTCAAAAATATAACAGACACAGGATGTTACGATCAAAGGAAAAAAATTATATGTCTATACTTAAGTATTTCGGTTTATGATAAACCATCATCAGGACAATGCAAAAGAAAGTTTTGTAAGGGAGAAAATGAAAAATGTCAAGTGTATGGTGAATGTGTGAATATAATGTTTACCGTTAATTTTTGTATGTGCGTTTGTTTACGAAAGCTGATGACGTGATCATTGTATGAAAAAAAAGAAAAAACGGAAAATATATATATATTGTCGAACTTCGCAGCTATTTTCTGTCAGCAAATCTTGTTCCAGGTCTTTTCAAGTTGCCGGATTGAGGTGATTATACCTGGCGAAAATTGGCTGATGTATTTGCCATAAGTTATTTCTCTAGTACTTTCCGCTCTTTCGTGGGCCATCTTCAGGGGTAGTACTTGGGAAATAAGCTATGGAAAATATTTGCAAACAGAAAATGGCTGCGAAGTTCAACAATATATATATATATATTATATATATATTATATATATTATATATATATATATATATATATTATATAATTATATATATATATATGTGTGTGTGTGTGTGTGTGTGTGTGTGTATGTGTGTGTCCCTGTGAGTAAAATATGGAAATAAATCCGACAGTATGTAGAAAAACAAAAGGAAAACAAAGTATTTAAAAAAAGATGAATTCATTCTAGATGGTAAAGTCAACGTTAAAACATTTTGGTTTTTATCGAATCTAATGTCCTGATGGAGATTTGATAAAAACCGAAACGTTTTTACGTCGAATTTACCATCTAGATAAATTCATTTTTTTGGAATACATTGTTTTTCCACACACACACACACACACACACACACACACACACACATATCATTTTTATGACGCACCCCTCCCCCACCCAAAAAAAAATAACGGATTGCCCAATTTGTAGATAAAGAAAATTTACAAGTTGGAAGAGGTAGAAAAATGTATAAAAGAAAAATCCGAGTCATTTGTAAGGTTTGAAAAAAAATTACATTGCACACGAATGACCGACAAAAAGAAAAACCAACCAAAAGAATCAATTAAGTTAATATGTAAAAAGTTTGTTAGCATCCTTCCGCCTGCGAAAGGCGATGGAGTAGTGTCCAAAAGTTTTTTTTTTGGGGGGGGGGAACTACATAGCCTGGGCGGTTTGATATGGAGGATGTGCCGTTACCCAAGCAGCAGATCTTCCCTCTCCACACTGCCGCTGTGGTCCAAAGGAAAGGTGAGAGACCAATGCAGTTTGGCAACGGCAGTGTCACAAGAATTGAGTTCAGCGTTATACCATCTTAGGGACTCCGTCTCAGGATTTGTTTTAGGGGTTTACTCCCCTATGTAAAAAGTTCTCAATACACTAGGTATAGCAAAATATAGAAAACCTAAACTGAATCAGACTCTACCTACCTAGGTTTCACCTAAAGGGTCTTCATGATAATACTGCATCTGTTATCAGTATTATCCTGAAGATCCTTTAAGTGAAACCTAGGTAGGTAGTGAAACACAGTTTAGGTTATATATATATAAAGTTTCTTTGGAGTACAACATTTTATGAGGCTGCGTAAAAACGTATACATCGTGAGAGAGGAAAATTTCTTAAAAGAAATTTAGGGTACCCTTATAAATAGATATTTAATCTGAGTAATATAATTCTTTTTTCTATCAATTCTCATCGGAGAAATACATTGATAGATGTTTGAACGAACGTTGGAATTGTTCTAAGCATATTCTAAGCCCCACTGACAGCGCGGGTAGAATTAAGATATAATTAAAGCAAAGGAAAGTCTGTTGAGTGGTCTATTGTCGGTATCAGCCGAACAGCGAGGAAGTCTAGACCAAAGTTTGTTTTGCTGAGATGGGGCGCCACACCTACCGTCAGCACTCAGATGCTTTACCGCACAGATCAGATTACCCAAGCTGTGCTACTCAGTCGCTGAGTTAGCGATGACTGGTATCGAATCCGGAACCTTGCGATTCCTAGGCTAATGCTCTACTGCAGTGGTTCCCGACCAGGGGTGCAAGCATCATTCCAGAGGGTACGAGAAGCGTCCGTTTAAATTTAGATTAATTTTTTTTTCTTTTGTAATTAATATTATTCATATTTCCATTTCTTTATTTCAGATTATTATTATTATTATTATTATTATTATTATTATTATTGAAGTCAGCCTTCTTTTTTATTATTTTGTACATATTTTAAACAAGTAACTATTTTTTGTAAAGTTTATTCAAATATTAATTGAGTCAGGAATTTGAGTTCCATATTAAATTTGAATCAGGATTTAGCAAGTAATTCAAATACTAATGTCTGATTTTTGCTTACATATCATATTAGATTTAGAGATTGAAATATCTATGACCTTTTGATAAAACTTTTTGAACAAAAGTATAAATTATAGCGGTGCGAGTTCAGAGCAAAAATCTTTTAAGGGTGCGGGAATAGAAAAAGGTTGGGGACCACTGCTCTACCGACTGAGCCAAACCGGCCTTAAGATATAATTAATTCGAGTTTTATCCCTGTGGTTCTGGTTGGGTTAATTAGGTTTCGATTTTGTGTCGCGTTAATGAACTTTTAATAAACAGGCGTAGTTGTTGTTTGGCATGATTTTCAGTTGCTTGAGGCATGACAGGGAAGATCTCAGAGGTGCTAGTAAACCTGACCAAACATCTGATCGCCCATCGAAAGGGTTAACTTCTGAGATTACGTATGACAGGTAGGTCAGAAGCGAACCCGAGCCTTCACTCATCATCGGTAAGAGAATCGCACATCAGAAAAGGGAGGCAACTCGCTCGAAGCGTCTCGGTTGTCTTTCTCTCGTCGACTCGGAAATATGAAAGCGAAAGGGTCAATGCCAAAATGTGAGTGGACACCAGGGTGAGTCAGCGGAACAACTGGACATGTCAGGCGATGGTCAGCGGCTTAAATTAGGATCCCCTTCATTGCGGACTTCACTGATATCAACGGTCAGTGGTGGAGTCGTGTAAGCCTTCACGCTGATATCAGCGGGATTCTAATTTTCATAACTGACCAGTGATCAGTGTCATTCAAAAGTAGAAACCAGCAGTGGTCAGTTGGAAAATGTTGGTGCAATGGTTAACAAGCTCGAATAGCAAATCATTATTAGTGAGTTCAATTCTCACTGAGTGATCCATAATTCTAAGGTTAGTAAGTGACAATTAGAGTGTCTCACGTGGTTTTAAGACTAGCAGACCATTATTAGCGAGTTCGATTCTCACTGGGTGCTCAATAATTCTAAGGTTAGTAAGTGACAATTAGAGTGTCTCACGTGGTTTTAAGACTAGCAGACCATTATTAGCGAGTTCGATTCTCACTGGGTGTTTCGTAATTCTAAGGTTAGTAAGTGACAATTAGAGTGTCTCGCGTGGTTTTAAGACCAGCAGACCATCATTAGTGAGTTCGATTCTCACTGGGTGCACTAAGGTTAGTAAATGATAATTAGAGTGTCTCATGTGGTTTTAAGACTAACAGACTATTATTAGCGAATTCGATTCTCACTGGGTGCTCCATAATTCTAAGGTTAGTATTTGACAATTAGAATGCCTCACGTGGTTTTAAAGCTAACACACCATTATTAGTGAGTTCGATTCTCACCGGGTGCTCCATAATTCTAAGATTCATAAATGACAATTAGATGTAGCATTATGACTAGTGAGTTCGATTCTCACTGGGTGCTTCATGATGTTTGCCTTTTGCTACGTTAAGCTTAGTTAATGGCAATTAGAACGCCTCTAATGATATGAGGACTAGCAGACCATTACGTGTGAGTTCGATTCTCACTAGGTGCTCAAGAAGTTTAAGGTTACCAATTGAAAATTAGAGTTATTAACGTGACATTTTGCCTAGCATATCATTACTAATGAGTTCTATTCACACTGGGTGCTCCATAATTCTAACCTTATGCATAGGTAAGCTAATAAATAATAATTAGTATGCCTCTCGTATTATGGCTAGCAGACTATAACTAGTGAGTTCGATTCGCACTGGGTGTTCCATAATTCTAGCATTGTGCTAAACTAAGTTAATGACAATTATATATATATATATATATATAATATATATATATATATACCAACCCCTCCACACGAGAAGGATGTGACACAAGGTCAATTTCTTAAGCGGAGTTTAACAGGTTTGAATTCAGAGTTTTTCTTCTCCTAGACTGGTTGCCTAGCCAAGGTTAAAAAGCCCAGTCTGCCCTGCTGTTTACCCTTAGCTGGAGGGAGAATTGGATTCATACATTTCCCAAGGTTATTAGCGCTATGTGAAATTCAAACAGCTTCGTCCAGGAATTGAACTCGGGTCAACGAGTCCATTTCCAATGCAACTAACCATTAAACCACGCGATTCCATAATGACAATTATAGTACCTTTTATGTTCTTGTGGTTAGCAAGTATGTTCGGTTATCACTCAGAACTCCAATTCTAAATAATAAAGCGGCGTGAATACCAAAAAAAATGGATGTGTTTGAAAAGGAATCTTTCTTGAATACTTAAGAAAAGGTTTTGGTTTTTAAAATTTATGGAGATATTTTCTGTATTCACACTACTTAAAAAAAAATCAAAATATTCTGCCCCAAAGAAGATCATTTTTTTGTATACTCAAATTTTATGTTTCTCTATTATTATTATTATTATTATTATTATTATTATTATTATTATTATTATATCTTATATTTAAAATAATATTAAATAGGATACTATGTGTCATCATCATCATCATCATCATCATCATCATCATGTTGCGCATGTAGCACGGATATCCATGACAATCTATCGCCACCCCCTATCACTCATTGCCCATAGGAAGTCCTCTGTGCAGCAACCAGCATCCTCGCATAGTTGGTCAATGTAGGTCCTTGGTGGGCAACCCACATTACATGTCCATGTATTGGCTTCCAGAGGAGAACATCTCTTATTAACTCGTCATTGCTTCTCCAGTATACAAGGACTAATTCTTGGTCGAAACACGTGTCAGCAATTCAATAAATCTTTATCTATACAACATTTTCTTCCATTTATCTTTCAACATTATTGTCGGGTTCACTCCCCTTTCTCTCTCTCATATATATATATATATATATATATATATATATATATATATATATAGAATGTTAACTGTAGATCCGGTTTTTTAACATCTCTTCTCATCTAGGCAAAGCAGTCATTAATAGCTATTGAGTGACACATCCGCCCACAGCAACAACACAACATAACAATATTAAAGAAAATAGAATGAAATAGATAAATATAATTCACCTTACAACTATTCCATGATCCTACGCACACTATTACCACTTCCTACTCACAGACGACCTACATTCCTTTCCCCACATACCACCAGACCTAATATCTACTATCCACCATCATAGACATTCAGCCCACATCCACTAGGTGACCCATTACACACCATCCCCACCGCAACAACTACAGCTACCCCCTACTACCTTCCCAAAAATTCAGCAGTTGACCACCACCCTCCTCCCAATCAGGATCACATGACACTCGTCAGTAAGAGAATTGAATCCTTCAATACGAAAACTTAGCTCGTGCCCTGAAGAAGGTCTGAAAGACCGAAACGTTATAGCATCGACTTTACCACCAGTAATAAACTTCCATCCAGTGTAACATCCCGTGTTTGTCTACATTTCTCTCTCTCTCTCTCTCTCTCTCTCTCTCTCTCTCTCTGATTTTTCTTCTTCCTTCTGTCCATCTCTTTTTCTTTATTTTTCTATTATTTTCTCTCTCTCTCTCTCTCTCTCTCTCTCTCTCTCTCTCTCTCTCTCTCTCTCTCTGATTTTCTTCTTTCCTTCTGTCCATCTCTTTTTCTTTATTTTTCTATTATTTTCTCTCTCTCTCTCTCTCTCTCTCTCTCTCTCTCTCTCTCTCTCTCTCTGATTTTTTCTTTCGTTCTGTCCATCTCTTTT